>ML777671.1:2706219-2725047 GCA_009831015.1 Picea engelmannii
TACAATGGACTTATCAACTCCCTATCTCAGACACATATGTTGATTTAATTGCCTTGGAGAAGTTTACTCACAAAATCCTATTCCAAGGCACTAAATCCTAGGCTAGTTTGTGCACCCTAAAAATAAAATCGTGACTAATCAATTTTAGTTTAAAGTGTAAATTTTGTTGGTCGTGATTACTCAAAAGTGTACGGAAATGAAACTCATGATGTTATGAATCTGCAAAAGATAAATATGAATATAATGCAAAGTCTACCTGTAACTTTTCAATGAATGATATGCTAATAAAAACAATACAATTTTCAATTTCAACTTTACAATTCAGAAATAAAATGCAATCTTTCGCTAAATGTACTAAGCTAATGATAAAGGTTCAAAGACAAAAATGTTAACCAATCCAAAATGCCTATTTTTTTTTGTATTTTCAATATATTAAAGAGAAAATGCAACCTGATATATAAATTCTACTGTGTATAAACAAAATAACTCAAGCAAAATACCAAGCAGCCAAGCAAACAACCCAGGGTTCAAGGACAAACCAAAAAATAAAAAACAATAAGAAAGACTACACCCATAAATTTAACTCCCAACGGGCTTCCTGTCAACCTAGAGAAGCTCAACAGGCACTACAGAGACCTAAGAAGGCTCAACAACTATCAAAACTCACCCAGTAGTCACTAAACCAAGCAAACAAGCAAGGAAAAGTGGTATACGTGACTGTTCAGGAGAATAGTGCGTATATACGCAGCTTGCAGAGAAGCATCACACATGTGTACATGACTATCAAGGCAAAAGGAGCGTACAGGCTTTAAAACAAGGCCAGGCAAGGGAAAAAAGGATGAAAACTCAGACTCAGAGTGAACATAATCTACCAAACAATGATACAACAAGAAACAAAAGGGAAAAAGAGCAATGCAAGACAAAAAAGTACTTCAACCCTTAGAAGGAAAATCTCTCCCCAGTGGAGTCACCATTTCTGTTACGAGGGAAAAACTCTCTATGGCCAAGGGTAAACAACAACAGATGGGTATGAATGCAAAAATCAACTCAATTCCATTGTATGCTATATAAACTAATGTGCAAGATAAGAAAGAGGCCTACATCGATCCAACGTTTGATGATGTTCCACTGTTGAGGACTTTGACCCAAAGATTTATACCTGCAATAAATTCTTAACAAACAAGCAAATAAAGTATATAGTGATAACGTAAAGGGGTTAGCACATCAGATAGCATAATCCATTAATAAACATTACAAACATGCCCATGGATAATAATCATATATTTTCACGATACCAATAGGACGGGAAATGAGTATTTCTATTAATAATTGATCAACATAAGTGTCAACATTACAGACTTCCGTGTCAGCATGGCTCAAAACCAAGAAACGACGTTTCTTCCAGCTGGGTCTCCATCACTTCAATCCTCTACCAAAGTCAAGCTCAAAAGAGAGAGACAATGGGGTCCTCTCAAGAATAGGGGAAGAGCTTGGGGGCTGAACACTATGTTCAGACTTGAGGGACAAAGGGATGCAGATTCAATATGAAGTAATTTATCCAGAGTAACTTTGCTCTCAAATTTGAATGCTTTCTCCTCTTTTCCATAGCTCGAAATTTTGCTCTTATAGCCTTCAAAATGTAACTGAAGGGTCGAGTCGAAACATTTCCAGTATATGGAAGGCCAAGGATAAGAGATCTCTTATCGTGACATGGAAACTTAACTCCATTTTTGTATTTTTTGGCACAAATCTGGATGTACATGGGATGTAGTGGAGCAACCTACGTATACGCTTGTTGTATAGCTGATAGGGCGCGTATATGTGGAAAAATGTTTATTTTTAGCTCTGGATTTATCAAAAAGGGATGATAAGTCTGCATAGGGAAATGGAAAAACTCCCTCTGTGCAAGATAGTAATGGTGAGGCAAATATTTCTATAACAAGGTTTGGAAAGTTGAATTTTGTTGTGTATGGGAAAGGGTCATTGGGAAACGAGCCCAACCAAAAACCCTCAAGAAAACAAAAAAATATTTTATTTTTCACAAATTTTGAGGGCATCCGCGGGTTGCAGTGTGGAAATTCATAGATGTCTGCATGTTGCACTAGGAAAACTAGCGGATATGCTCTTAGGGCATGTTTGTTAAATGATTTTTGAGAGGTCTTTTGGGGAAAAGTATAGCAATTGTTGGGAAAGGGTTGGGCAATGACACAAATGCATAGGTGTGGAATTTTGTGCTATAACAGATGCCCCCTAATGTGTGAGGTCAAAAGGGAAAAATGATGGCCAAAATAAATTATGAACTCTGAGAGGCAAGGATGCATTGAAGTATCCATGGAGGTTCCCGAACAATTGATTCAGAAAGAATAGTTGTCAGCAAAGATCAAGTAAGAGTTTTGTTTCCCAATTCAGGCATACCCATGATTAGGAGTGATGTAAGCATGGCCACCAAAGAAAGCACATTGCAGATCCATGGCATATGTAAAATGTAGCTATAGTCCATGGCCACAAATAGTACACAGTGGATCCATGTGATATAAATGAAGTAGCAAGAATGGCCACAAATAATACATGTTGGGCCCTTTGTTTTGATATATAGAAGTTGTGTAAGATATTTCAGAACTTCATTTTGATAAAAATAAGTTGTGTAAGATATTTTGGAATAAGATAGTTGACCAAAGGAAGGAACAAAAAGAAAAGAAAAGGGAATGCACAACAAGAAATAATTAGAACAAAAAATTGTTGGAAGGACAACGCAACACCAGTTTTGTGACAAAGAGGTTTCAAATGAATCAAGAAGAAGAGAGAACTCTCGGGTTCTCAACCATCAAGCCTGGATCATATTATACATATGAAGTCAGTATGATTGTAAATGGGATGATTATGAGGATGATGATGATGACGATGAGAGTTAGGATGATTATCACTTTCTGTTGTTGTTATCTTAGCTAAGTCCTGAGATTTGGGCTAGGAACCAGACTGATAATGCAATAGAGTCATGTAGTACTGTAGTGTTGGGAAAGAGAAAGGGACTGAAATAACCTTGTCTCACAGTAGTACAAAAGAATTTGTTGATTATCGTTGGCATGAAAAATTGTATCTGTCACTCAAGTTGATCTTGTATTTCGAGAAGAAACCTATTATATGATAATACAGTGGGAGACCCAAATTTTCTTGAAAATATCTTGTGTACTTAGTCTTATGATTCTATTGAATGTTATGCTATGTTATATTTTATGTATGATATGCTTAAATGGTTATATCTTACATTTGAATTTCAATGCAACTATGTTCCTCCATTCATGGTTAGGAAATGTTCAGGACTGCAACATGTTTAAGCTATCTTGCGGAGGAACGATATGAATCTTGATAATTCAGAGATATGTCTGAGTATTATCCTTACCCTTCCCTCTCCTATTCATCTTGGTTTCACTTCGGGTGAGACTTATTCCCTCCCGGGAAGATGAAAATTCCAACACACTAGACTACATCGATACCTTTTGTTGGTAACTTGAGAAGGACCCTGGTCTAATCACTTTTGCACCAACAAAATGGTTCTGTTTTCGGGACCTGTGCTTTAAAAGGGAACCTATAAGGAGAATTATTTCATGGATCTTTATATCTGGTATTCGAAAATGGTGGGAATGAAACTATGACTCCTTTATATGGAAGGAAGCAGAGTTGCGAGGTAAAAGCGTGAAAGCTACCAGAGATTCTGTCTTTTTTTTCAGAAAGATTAAGTGACCAGTATGAGATATTCTGGATAAAATTCCTGGAAGAAATGTTCTATTTGATATATCGACTACAAGAAGCTCCATAATTCAAATAACAATTCAAGAAGACCTGTACGCAGGACATAGAGAAGATCACAACACTTCATCAGTTGGATCACCAAATTACGCGAGCAATCAATTTATGGGTTAACATGACTCTGGAAGGATATATCATTGAATTCGCAGCTGAGAATCACCAATATTTTTCACGGGTGGAAGAAATTTTCAAGAAATGTGCAAGTGGGATTGTTCACTAGATCCTCACGGTGGAGCTCTTCTTCATTATCTCCTTGATTTTCCATACGTTCTCTTTCTCTCCACTCAATACGGAAAGTGTCCCACTCATATTTAGTGACTATTTGTTCATTAATCTGATAAACAACTTCTTCTGGCTTTTCCCTATTCCAAGTTACACTTTCTTGATCTTCAATATTCTCCATTTTTGTGTGTTGATTTGTTGGTGACAAATCTTCAGCTTCAGCCCCTGATGAAAACAAAGTTTCAAAATGGGGTAGTTCTGATGTATAAGGATTATGTCTTCTTGGAGGATTTGAAGGGAGAAAGATAGATCCTGAAGAAGAATCTCCTCTAGCTATAATCTCATCAACAAAGGTTGGCCTTCCTAGTGTAGGATTCCTTCCACCACATCCTCTGGTACCTGTAGGGTTAGTATTTTTGGGGATACACCCTCTTGTTTCTTGATTCATGTAGACTACTCATTCCTAAAAAAAAGAAAAATAATGTGCTTACAAGAATCTATAATTATCTTCCCCGGCAACGGTGCCAAAATGTTGGGCACTTTAATTGTCTAAATAAATACATAATTAAGGTGTTCAATATGAATTGTCAAACCCAGGGAAATTTTGTTATTGCAAGATAACTGTGCACAGTCTATGCTATATTATGAAATAAAACACTAATCAATTGCAGTAAGGTAAATTAACACTAAAAGAAACCTAATTGAAAAGATGAACACTAACACAAGTTGTTGACACAGTTGGAGTTCTAATATATTGTTACATAATTGAAGTTACACTTGCATAATTGAAATCTAATTTTCGGGAGTAGAATTTGATGAGTGTGTAAGAATCATAGATTATATAATCTATTCTAATCTTCTATATTACTCTTGCAGAATGAAGTTCTGTGTTAATTGCCGAAAGGAAGTCTACTTAATTGCAGAAAGGAATTCACACTTCTATTTAATTTTGCTTGAAAACAGAGATTTAATCTAATGCAGAAAAGGAATTAACTTTCAAAGCAATTCTCCAACAGTATACAACAATTGACTCTAACTCTCATGAGACACACTGATGTGCATTTAACAAAAAGGGATTGAACTGTAAAAACAAATGTATTCTAGAAAGGCTAAACATATAAATCACCCAAATGAAAGTAGTTAATCTAAAACTCAGAACAGAGGCGAGTCTGTGAGGAAGGTGGGCCCTTTCCTTCTCACTGAATCCACTTGAAAAGACTACAATAGGTTGGAGAAACTCAAATCACTTTCTTTATTAAATCGCCAAAATGTTCAGATACAAAATGCTTCACTTTACTCTCTGTTCCACAGCTAATATTCTTCCGTAATGATTACAAAATCTCTATTATTTAAAGACAGAGACATTCAGTTGAAACGAAATCAGAACATCCTTGAGAATCAGAGATTCTCAAGCTTATCGTATGATATAAAAGATCTGTCATCTTCACAAAATATGGAAATAATATTGATCACCAGCGTGAGCCAAAACGTGTAACAGACTTGAGGATCTGTCTTCAAAACGTGTAACAGCATTAGGATCTATCTTCAGGATACAGATTTGAATGATATACTAGCTTCCAGGATCGATGGGATTCTGTTGCAGCAGGTGTAACAACTTCCAAAAAATGTGCACGATTGTTGTGGTCGTGTAACAGCATGTAGAACGGATGCACAACTATAATAGTTGGTGTAACATCAATGATCTTTCTTCAAGACTTGGTTATTTTTCTTTAATCTACACATTTTGATCATTAGTTGAGAATTCATGGGTAAAATATGAGAAATGATACCAATCAAACATGTTAAGTAAATAAGAATACAAAAGCAAGATCAATGATTCATACCTTGGGAAAAAGGTCTTAGCAAACAACAAATTAGGCATTTTAGCATAGAAATGATAAGGTTGAATGAGCAAAAGGTATAGTGAAAAAGGGACATTTCTGGGTCCTAACACCTATAAAGAGGCAACTCCATATTTCTAAGCGGAAGACCAAAAAATGATCACGACGGACAGAGTGGGCGGTCTACCACCTTAGGTCAGAGACCCAAAGAAATGACTAACTAAATCACTATGGAAAACTAGGTAGCACAGAGCACACACTAAAAATTCCTAAAGGAAAATCAAGAAGATGGATATCTAGTAGGAAGGATAGTTACACCAGTCAACACTAGAGAAACTAACTGGTGCAAGTGCAACTCGAACACGAAAGCACCCTCCGGGTATAATCTGCAAAGTGTGAGTCGACATCTGCCCTAGGTACCGTAGTATACCCCCATAGTCACCCGTGTAAGTCTCTAAAAAATGGGAAACTAAGTTACCAGCTTGCAAATAGTTAGGTATAGTCGACAGTTGGGTGGACTGAAATGAGCAGGATAACAAGTCCTAAACCTATCGAGGGTATTGAAAGCAAGTGGTCCAAAAGACAACAAAGGATCTCAAATGGATTTGAGGTCCACGAAGCTCCGTAGGCAAATGGAGTCGGTAGTATTCCCATGACAGATGCTCAATATGTGTTCCCCACTATGTTTAGTCCGGCTTTGGATGGGTTATCTCCGCTACCTTTCCTCACGCGACCTCGTGTTTAGCCACTGTGTTAGAGGGGGGTCACGGATAACTTTTACGACACTAGAATTTAACACTCCCTAACTCTGACTCCAATGTTTGTTTAATGACCTTGAATATTTTCCTCTCGAACCTAATTCAAGGCCCTAACCCTAAACTAGTTGGTTGAACCTACAAACATAAAATTTCTAATTAATTTTAGATTATGCGTTCTTTTTAATGGCTTGATTTACTCAAAAAGGGTGTGGTAGTGCAACTGATGTTGTTAAGACTCTTGCAAAAAATGAAACTTATAAGAATACTAGCAAAGAAGGATTATCTTTCTTATTTTTCTTTTGAACTGATTTCAAGATGAGAATAAAACACAACACTATGATAATTTCTTTTTCTTTTTCAAATAACAATGCAGAGAAAATGCAAAGAAAGAAAGAGACCTAAAAAACTAATTTTTAATTTTTAATTTCTTCCAACAAAGAAGAAGTAATAGAAGATGCTAAAAGAAACTGATGAATACACGATTCATGGAAACTCATTTTTCTTAAAATCCAAGCTAAAAATAAGCTAAAAATGCTAAGAAACACAAGAAAACCAAGAACACAAGTAAACTGAAATCTAACCCAAGCTGCCTCTTTTTTTTTTTGAAAAATATATTGAACTAGATACGCTATTGTTGCTTCAGCAACCTGCGTATGTACGTGGGTTGTTTACTGATTAGAGCACGTATGTACGCAGGATGACCCAAATTAGGGCATGTACACCTCTATACTTCCTTAAAAAGGAAAGAAAACAAACAATCTTATAGGGTAGGGAGAACTGGTATGGCACCAAAAACTCAACAGAAAGTCAAAAGGCAGAAAAACCAATCAGACAACCCAAAATCCCCTAAAATCCTAGAGGCTTCCTTAGTATGGTCGCCAGTTCTGCTATCGGGAAAAACCTACCTATGTCTACACCAGGTTTCAAAATGTAGGCAGATCAATTAACTGTCTCAAATTCAACTACTTCTCTAACGACCCCAAACATGCCAAAACTCATACAAGAAAAGAAAATATGAGAGCGATCCGGTAACTATACCTCTACTTTGCATTCGATGATGATTCCCTTGTGCTTAAAATCTCCGCTGATTGCACACCTCCTCCCAAGGCTGGCTTGCATTCAAATATAAAAAAACAGAAAGCTACAAGCATGCTATTCATATAAAAATTAGGGTAAGACGTTATAATGTCAAAACATAAACCATTAAAAGCACTCAATACACCATGATTTGGGACAAGAAAAGTAATTATTTTATTGATAACTCAATGATTATACCTTTACAACCAAAGCCGGCTACTGCTCCACAAACTTGGTCTGGGATCCTCTTCACCAAGCTCCAAGTGCACCTTTTTATGGCTTCTCCTCTCAACATTTTGATATCTTCTTGGGAAGTGAGTGGGTTTTGATGGAGGAAGAAGGGCTAATTGAGGAATGCTGAGGAAATTCTCACAAAAGGGTTGCAATTACTCGAGGCAAGGAGGGGATATGAAACGGGAAGAGTTTCACTATTCTTATGTATACATGTAAAATGAGACCCCAACACCTCCTTTTATATGACAAAAGGATGGTTATTCGGTTGGGTGACGGGCTATAGGCGATGGATTAGTTGGGAAACTACCCAATAGCCCATAATCTCAACGAATTCCTTGCAACTTTTGCAAGTATACGCGGGCTATGGTGGTTCAACATGTGTACGTACATGGGCTATAGTGGTGGAACAAGCATATGTACACGGGTAGTATTGGTGCAGGGCACATACATCTTCAAAAAATGGGTTTTTTAGAAGAGAAACTCAGTGATGGCTTGGAAAAAAATGCAAGTAAGAGGGCCAAAGGCCAGGTATGCATGTGTAGAGCAATTTAGGGTTATAACACCATTAGCATGGTGTTACACATTATTTTCATCATCCCTATGACCGTTAATGATGTAAACCTATATGTAGTCTTCAGAGGGGTTAGTGGCCTGAGTTCCTGAAGAAGGAAGGGAGAAGAACTTTTTCTGAGAAAAGAAGTTGCATTTTCCTTTGGAAAAACCCTATAAAAAGAGAAGTTCGCAGGCTGCACTATAGCTAGGGTGCGAGAATGACTAATTCTCATAGGTTGCACCATAGACGGGTTGCGAGAGGTTCGTAGGTTGCTCTATAGGTAGGGTGCGAGAATGCTTACACGTGGGAAAAACGAGCGTTTTCTCGAATCTTCTAGAAGGAGAAACTTCCATGGTGAGGTGACATCCGAATGGTTTGGATCTTACTCGCTTTCATGATTTAGTGGGATCATCCTAACCTCCTCACCTTATTCTCTTCAACTTATAAAAGGAGAGGAGCTCTCATGGAGAAAGTTATCTTAGCTTTGGTTGGCTTGGAATTATTAGCTTGGTTGGAGTGGCTTTGAGATTTGCCTTTGTCAAGATAGATTGTGAATATTATCATATCGATGCTCTCGAAACTCTTGGAGTAAGAAGTGTGTGGGGAACGAAGGACAGTTGGAAGGGACCTTACGGCATCAAGGCCATGGTTGTAATCTCTCTTTTCATATTTAATATGATATAGTAATATGATTCTTTCCTATAAATCTTGTTGTGTTTTATTGTATGATTCCTTGATCACATACATAGGTTTATATTGAGTTTATGCTATTACTGTCACTTTGGTTGGTTGCGTTCTTTTGTAGGATCATCATTGTATGAGCATTGGAACAGAGCTAGGATGGCGATGGCAAGAGGAAGCGACATTTAAATGGTATGTCACCCATCCCTCTTTAGTTAGTAAATTCAATATCTAAAACTTAAGGAAAGCGTCATGTTCTGGTGTGTTTTGTTCTAGATCTAGGTGGATCTAGGGAGATCAGTTAGTGTATGCACCTACCGATTTGTCCGATAACACATGGGGTCCAAAATTTTGCTTGGCCTTATCGAGGATAGACCAYGGCACATCTGGAAAAATATCATAGAGCATGACGGACTGAGAGTAGATCAGTTCAAGCTATTGCGCTCTCATAATCGAGTCCTCTTCTGAAAACACTCTAGTAGGAAGGACAGTTATGCCAGTCAACACTAGAAAAACTAATSGGTGCAAGTGAAACTCGAACACGGAAGCACCCTCTGGGTATAATCTGCAAAGTGTGAGTCAATGTCTGCCCTAGGTACTGTGGTATACCTCCGTAGTCACCCATGTAAGTCCTTAAAAAATGSGCAACTAAGTTGTCAGCTCGCAAACAGTCACTAGGTAGGTATAGTGGACGATTGGGTGGACTGCAATGAGTAGGATAACAAGTCCTAAACCTATCGAGGGTATCGAAAGCAAGTGGTCTGGAAGACAAAAGAGGATCTCAAACAGATTTGAGGTCCACAAAGCTCCGTAGGCAAATGGATTCGGTAGTATTCCCATGAAAAATCATCAATATGCGTTCCCCACTACGTTTAGTCTGACTTTGGAGGGGTTTTCTCCACTGCCTTTCCTCACGCGACCTCGTGTTTAGCCCCTGTGTTAGAGGGGGGGTCCAAGATAACTTTTACAACACTGGAATTTAACACTCCCTAACTTTGAATCCAATGTTTGTTTAACGGCCTTGAGGAGTTTCCTTTCCAACCTAATTCAAGGCCCTAACCCTAAACTAGTTGGTTGACCATACAAACATAAAAAGTCTAATTAATTTTAGATTATGCGTTCTTTTTAATGGTTTGATTTACTCAAAAAGGGTTTGGTAGTGCAACTGATGTTGTTAAGACTCTTGCAAAAAATGAAGCTTATAAGAACACTAGCAAAGAAGGATTATCTTTCTTATTTTTCTTTTGAAATGCTTTCAAGATGAGAATAAAACACAACACTATGATAATTTCTTTTTATTTTTCAAATAACAATGCAGAGAAAATGAAAAGAAAGAAAGAGACTTGAAAAACTATTTTTTTTTATTTTTTTTATTTCTTCCAATCAAAGAAGAAGTAACAAAAGATGCTAAAAGAAACAGATGAATACACGATTCATGGCAACTCATTTTTCTTAAAATCCAAGATAAAAATAAGCTAAAAATGCTAGGAAACACAAGAAAACCAAGAAGACAAGTAAATTGAAATCTAACCCAAGCTATGACTGTAAAAACAGAGACTCTGAACTATATCAAGAAATCCTAAGAAGTATAAACCTCAACCAGGAAAGAGGTTGGCCGCCTCAATTTTTTTTTGAAAAAATTCTTGAACCAGATATGCTACTATTGCTTCAGCATCCTACATATGTACACGGGTTGTTTATTGATCAGAGCATGTATGTACGCGGGCTGACCCAAATTAGGGCACGTACACCTCTATGCTTCCTTAAAAAGGAAAGAAAACATACAGTCTTATAGGGCAGGGAGAACTGGTATGGCACCAAAAAGTGACCAGAATCCCTTAAAAGACTTGGAATACTCAACAGAAACTTGAAAGGCAGAAAAACCAATAAGACAACCCAAAATCCCCCAAAACCCTAGAGGCTTCCTTAGTATGGTCACAAGTTCTGCTAGCAAGAAACCCCCCCCCTATGACTACACTAGGTTTCAGAATGTAGGTGGATCAATTAACTGTCTAAAAGTCAACTACTTCTCTAACAACCCCAAACATACCAAAACTCATACAAGAAAATAAAAGATGAGAGGGATCGGGTAACTATACCTCTACTCTGCATCCAATGATGATCCCCTCACGCTTGAAATATTCGCTAACTGCCCGCCTCCTCCCAAGGTTGGCATGCATTCAAATATATACAAACACAAAGCTACAAGCATGCTATTCATATACAAATTAGGGTTGGATGTTAGAATGTCAAAACATAAACCATTACAATCATTCAATACACCATGATTTGGGATAGGAAAAGTAATTCTTTTATTGATAACTCAATGATTATACCTTTACAACCAAAACTAGCTACTGCTCCACGATCCTGGTCAGAGATCCTCTTCACCAAGCTCCAAATGCACCTTTGTATGGTTTCTCCTCTCAACCTTCTGATCACTTCTTGGGAAATGAGTGGGTTTTGATGGAGGAAGAAGGGCTAATTGGGGAATGTTGAGTCAATTCTCACAAAAGGGATGCAATTACTCGGGGAAAGGAAGGGATGTGAAATGGGCAGAGTTTCATTGTTCTTATGTATAGATGTAAAATGAGACCCCAACACCTCCTTTTATATGAAAAAAGGATGGTTATTCGGTTGGGTGACGGGCTATAGGTGGTGGATTAGTTGAGAAACTACCCAATAGCCCATAATCTCATCGAATTCCTTGCAGCTTTTAATTTTTTGCAACATTTTCAAGTATACGCAGGCTATAGTGGTGCAACATGCATACGTACACAGGCTGTAGTGGTGCAGCAAGTGTATGTACGTGGGAAGTATTGGTGCAAGGCGCGTACATCTTCAAAAAATGGGTTTTTTAAAAGAGCAACTCAGTGATGGCTTGGAAAAAAATGCAAGTAAGAGGGCCAAAGGCCAGGTATGCATGTGTAGAGAAATTTAGGGTTATAACACCATCGGCATGGGGTCCAGACTTTTGCTTGGCCTTATCGAGAATAGACTGTGGCACATATGGAAAAATATCATAGAGCAGGTTGGACTGAGAGTGGACCAGTTCAAGTTGTTGCGCTCTCATAATCGCCTCCTCTTCTTAAAACACTCTGGAAGTCACTACGTCCTTGGATATGCAGGGAAGAAAAGACTTCAGGAGCCACTGAAGCAAGAAATAAGGAGGGAGGACCTTAATTAAGCTCTTTCGATGCTGCCATTCTCGGATATGATCAGAGATATGTTCGTCCTTAGTTTGCTCAAATTTGACCAACAATTCAGTGTCGACATTGTATCTCACAAGTAACTGGAAATGGTTGAAGAATACTATCACCAAGTCGTTGAAGTAAGAGTACCTCGAGCGATCGAGCTCAATATACCATTTTGAAGCACCCCCTATAAGAGTGCATTGAAAAAGGTGCATCTGGACGGAGTCATCCCTCAGTGAGTTTGACGAGCACCATAACTGAAAAGTTGTCACATGATCACATGGATTTTCACCCGGTTTGCCTTCAAATTTTACAATATCTAAGGGAAACTTGGTCGGCATGGGAGTCCAACGCAGATCATGACAAATTGGGTTGTTCAGTAATCTCAAAAATTCTGGTAGATGTAGCGTTACCATAAACGATAGTTTAGGTTGTGTACTATTTATAGGAAAAGAGGGTCATGGAGTTTGACTGGCACCAAGTTGCCAAGAAAAGTTGGACTGCTTGTCAGGGTTTTGGTAGAAATAGTGGCCCTGACCAACATAGGGTAACTGCGTCTGTTGGGGTATCATCGACTGACTCCCGTAATTGGATGACATAGCTTGTGCGTGGATTTCTCCCTGCATTGTGTTCCAAGGATTTTGGAAGGGGATGCCCCCAACTGATCCGACGGGCATAGGTAGGGAGCCTTGCCCGAGATTCCATTGAGCATGGAAGGGGTTTACCTTGACCGACATCCCTTGTGAGAGAACTGATCCCTGCCAAGGATTCCAAAGACCCTGAGTGGAGAAAACTCTAGTTGTCGCTCTTTGTGAAGGAATAGTACCTTCCACCGGGTTCTGTTGCCCAAAACTGGGGTTGCCCCCAGTCGAGATAGCAACCGAAGAAAAAGTGTTTTTCCCAAATGCATCGAACAAATAGAAGGACATAGATCCCACTGATGTTGTATAAGAAGAAGGTCCTAAACTACCTCCACAAAACAAGCTATAACTAGATTTTGGCCTAAGTGGTTATTGAAAAGCACCACCGAGAGAAAGGGATGGAGAGGTACATGACCCCCACCAGAAGGGATAGCATTGAAGGGGACATAAGCACCCCCGATTGACCCTTGCATGGGAGCATTCGAGCTCCTTGCCCCCAGAACCATGGTCTATGAGGTAGAGTAGATAAGAACCAAGTTTGAATCAAAGTTGGGCATCCCATATGAGAAGGGAGGGCCCGTCACACTCTGAGTAAACGAAGCAATGGTCAAAGCTGATAATGATATCGGACCACTGCTTGAAGTTGAGGGGGTTGAGACCACTGTGGTTCGGACTGGCGAATGTGGGAGAGGAAGTCGTATTTTTCTTGAAGTAGTAGTCGTAACAAGAGTATGAGGACTTCTAGATGAAGCAGCTATATTCGCTTCCATTGCCGCTTGTAGGACTAGTTGGCTCTCAGAAGGTGTCACCTCAGGAGGGACAACCTGAATCAAGATCGGTGCCAACAAGTCAGTAATAAAAGGGTTGGCTAGCCTGAGAGCTCCTGCCCCAAGGTAAAAAATAGTAGGTTCTTCCATAGTCAAATAGTCTCCTCGTGGAGTGGGATCCGGCACAGTTTCCTGCAGCCCGGTCACTTCAAACGACCCTTGTTGGTCAAGTCTTCGTTGTAACAGTGGCAGAGGTGGCTCCAATGTAACCCTTGACATGCCCTGAATCCTTCGCGACCAATAGAGCTATTGATATTCCACCTTGTGAAATGATCAACCGACATAGTAGGGCTTAACTAGCGTTTAAACACCAAGAACACACTAAACAGTTTCCTAAAGACAAATCAAGGAGTCAAATATATAGTAGGAAGGAAAGTTACGCCAATCGACACTAGAGAAACTAACCGGTGTAAGTGAAACTCGAACACGGAAGCACCCTATGGGTATACTCTACGAAGCACAATCCAACGTCTAACCCAGGTACCGTGGTATACCCCTGCAATCACCCGTGTACATCCCTAGAATATGGGCAACTAGGTTGCCAACTCGTAGTCAATCACCAGGAAACTATAGTTGAAAGTCGGGCGGATCGTAATGAGCAGGATAACAAGTCCGAAGCCTATCAAGGGTATCGAAAGAAAATGGTTCGGAAGACAATAGTGTATCTCAAACGGATTCGAGGTCCACGAAGCTCCATAGAAAATGCAGTCGGTATAATTCTCGAGACAAACCCTCAATATACGTTCCCCACTACGTTTAGTCTGACATTGGAGGGGTTATCTCCGCTGCCTTTCCTCACGTGACCTCGTGTTTATCCCCTGTGTTATAGGAGGGTCCTAGATAAATTTTATGACACTGGACTTAAGCACTCCCTACCTTAGACTCTAATGTTTGATTTAACAGCCTTGAAGAGTTTCCTCTCCAAACCTAATTCAAGGCCCTAAAAACCTAAACTAGTTTGTGGACCCTACAAACAAAAAATTCTAGTGTATTTTTTATTAAGAGTTCTTTTTAAAGGCTTGATTTACTCACAAAGTTCGGTAGTGAAACTAATGGTGTTGTAAAAAGATGAAAAGGAGGAGAAAATTAAAGCACTTGAAAGAAAAATTACTTCAAATTCAAAAGCAAAGCTTTGTAACTAACTCTTTGTAAACTCAACTTTTCTTAACTAACTTTTCGAGATGTTTGTAAAGAAAACCTAAAACTTTCTTTCTCTTGACTACAAGATACTCATGTTTCAAGAAATCAAGAAGAACTTAAAATACAGACTCTTTTTCCTTTTTGCAAATAACAACTCTAACTACTTTACCAAAATGAAATGAAAATCTCTTTTTTTTAATTTCTTTAAAGAGAAAAATTGAAGTAAATATTTTTATTTTTTCAAAGCAAGTAAAAAGGATAAAAAGAAAATTGAAACAAGACTAGAAAATACCTTCATCCCACTGTGGATTGCAGGGATTCAATCAAGAAATCAAGAAGGGAGATCTACAACTCAACAACTTGCTTAAAACCTTTTTAGGGTAAACACAAGAAGAACAAGAAAACAAGTAAATTGAAACCTATACCCAGGCTATAGCCACAAATAGAGACTCTGGACTGATCTAAGAAATCCTTGAAAAGTGAGAACTTCAATCAGGAAAGAGGCAAACTCCCTCTTTTTCAAAAAATTTCATGAAACAGAGACATGGGTTGTTGCATCAGCAACCTGCGTATGTACATGGGTTTTTTAATGAGAAAAGAACGTATGTACACAGGCTAACCCAAAATAGGGTGCGTACACCTCTATATCTCTTCAAAAAAATAAAAGACCAGGCAATCTTACAGGGAAGGGACAACTGGTATGCACCTTGGAGGTGGCCAGAATCCCTTGACAGACTCAGAAAACTTGAAAGAAACTTGAAAGGAAAAACAAACCAATCAAACAACCCAAAATCCCCTAAAAACCCTAGAGGCATTCCCCAGTATGGTCACCAGTTCTGCTAGTGGGAAAACCCCCCCTTTAACTACACCAGTGTTTAAGATGTAGACAGAGCGAATAAATGTCTAAAAGTCAGTCAATTCTCTACTCTACCCCAAACATACGAAAACTGATTTAAAGAAAGAAAATAAGAGAAGAGATCGGGTAACTATACCTTTAATCCCACGTCTGGTGATGATCTCCTCAAGCTTGGTAGTTCCATTGACTGCACATCTCCTCCCAAGGTTGACATGCATCCAAAGATAGGAAAACAAGAACTAAAAGCATGCTATTATATTCATGAGTTAGGGTTAGATATTAAATGCTAAGTATAAATCAATGAAAATAATCAAAACATCATCATTTGGGATAGGAAACTGTGATTCTTTTATTCATCATACAAAGATTACAACTTACAATCTGTGTCGGCCACCGTTCCGCGAAACTAATCTGGGCTCCTCTTTATCATGCTCCAAGTGCACCTTGAATGGACTTCTTCTCTCAACCTTCTGAACACCTCATTAGAAGGGAATGGGTTGAATGGAGGAAGAAGATGCTGATGAGGGAATGTTGAGGCAATATCTCACAAAGGCAGCAAAATCTTGGGCAAGGAGGGGAAGAGAAATTGGGTAGAGTTTCATTGTTCTTATGCTTGGATGTGAAATGAGACCCCAACACCTCCTTTTATATACCAAAAGGATGGTTATTTGGTTGGTTGACGGACTATAATAGGTGTATTAGTTGGGAAACTTCCAATAGGCCGTGAATTTCAACAAATTCCTTGCAAATTTTTAATTTTTGCAACTTTTGCAAGCATACGCGGGTTGTAATGGTGCAACAAGCGTATGTATGCTAGTTGTAGTGGTGCAACAAGCATATGTACACATGGTGTAATGGTGCAGGGCACGTACATCTTCTAAAAAATGTTTTTTTAAGAAGATCTTCTTAGTAGTTCTTTGGAAAAATATGCAAGTAAGAGGGCCAAGGCCATGTATGCATGAGTAGGGAATTTTAAGGCTATAACAAGAAGAGATCTGAACTTCCTTATATTTATTACCAAATTCATTCCATTATAGCATAGGCATGCATTAAGTAGACTATATATGATAGCTAGAGAAATTCATATATTCGTTTATATAAATCCTCATAAATACAACACACTGTGTAATGTGGATTCTCTCAAGACTTCAAACATATGATAGACTCAACAATATATATTCAAAATAATTACAGTGTTAAAGTAGGCTGAGATTGAACCCAATACCAAGGACTCAAAGGATCTAATCTAAACATCTAGCTAGCCTCATTTATGATATTATTGTTTCCTTTTATATCTTTCTATTCTCATAATCTCTATCTCTTTCTACTTTTCTCCACTAGCTCAATTGACAATACTACCTCGCATGCTTCTAGCACCTACCTACAGTCCACTTATCATTCAGGAATCGGGGAAATCTTAACTACATTGCCATCTCATCTTTTGGCAGCTCCATGATCCCTTGTGTTCCTGGAAGTAATCATTCAAGAGGATTTCCTGGCGATTCTTTTCTTGATTCTAGCATGTGTTTTCTTGATTTTCGATGTGCATCAAAACCGGGACCGATGCATGTTCAATAATATTTGAGGTTTGGTGTGCACTTTCAAAACTCGGTCCAGGGCACACCCTTTTCCATTCTTCGTGAATAAACTTAGGCACAAGAAATTTTTTGGAATGAGCATGCACAAATTTGTTTGTGCATGCATGCAAAATGAACCCAAAAGTTTTGGTGCCAATAGGCCCCCACCAATTTTACTTTGCTCATACTAGAGTCAACTATTGTAGGTGATCAGGGTGGACATTTTGAGTAAGAGAAAATCATCAATCTTTGAAACAAGTTGTGATTGTGGCCAGGCCCGAGTACGAGAAAATAATCTATGTAGACTGTAGTTGCAACCTAATGTATGTATTAGAATGAGTCAAGCATGTGATTAATGGATTTTTCCCTTGTGATCTTGGGTCTGGATCACGACAGAGCAAAAGTGGAAGAGGCAACAATCCCCCTCAACGACAAGCACAAAAAAAAATAAAGAAAATAACTACTTAAATTACGATATAGTAGGGATAGAGATGAGAAAATCAAGTGCACCTTGTTCTCCCATCCGATGTTGATCCATGCTCCAATTCATTGAAGAGCTCTTGATATTCTACTAGAACCAGCCTATAAGATAGATACAAAACAAGGGCCACAACAAAAGTAGTTATGAAATCAAAAGCATGTGCATATTATATGTCATATTCAAAGTAATCGTAAAATTAAACATACATTGAATACAAAATCTAAGGGAAAAAAAACTCTTTTATTATCAAGAAATGGAAAAGGTAAGTTACAACGTTGTCCAACGTTTAGGCACCGTCTTGAAGCCAATTGTTTGGGTTCCTCTAGGAATACTCAAGCATCAACTCAACCAATGCAATATTCCTTCAATGACTTAGATAGGGATAAAGAGACATCCTATATCCACATAAAATGAGAAAGAAATTCTAGAAAAGGAGTTTCCAGACTAAAGGGGATGTTGCTCGGAGAATTAAAGGGAAGGGAGGCTTGCTAGATCCTGGAAGAATAAATTTGCATAAAGGGACTTGACCTCTCCTTATCCCTCCATGATTTTCTTATATCTTCCCAAAGAGGTTTGTTACGAGGGAAAAACTCTCTATGGCGAAGGGTAAACCACAACAGGAAGGTATGACTACAGAAATCAACTCAATTCAATTGTATGTTATATAAACTAATCTGAAAGATAAGAAAGAGGCCTACCTCGATCCAACGTTTGATGATGTTCCATCGTTGATCACTTCGACCCAAATCTTTATACCTGCAATAAATTATTAACAAACAAGTAAAGCAAGTATATAGTGATAACGTAAAGGGGTTAGCACATCAGATAGCATAATCCATTAATAAACATTACAAACATGCCCACGGATAATAATCACATATTTGCACGATACCAATAGGACGGGAAAGGAGTATTTCTATTAATAATTGATCAAAAGAA
>ML777671.1:2760485-2776558 GCA_009831015.1 Picea engelmannii
AGGCCTTCCATGAACCTCCTAGCCTTAGACCGCACTGCTCATCAGCTCAACAATGGATCACCCCCGAGCTGGGACTAAGCTCCACCCCAAGGCAAGGAAATCTAGGCTAGGTTGAGGTTACAGGGAAAACAACACACAACCACAAGGTAGGGATTCTCTCTAAGGAACCTCCCACGCTCACTGCCCACAAACCCTCATTCCCCACATGTCTGTTCCACCCCAGGAGTATACACCTTCTCTGTCACCTGGACAAGCCTTTGGCTACTAATCTCCCTTGCCTTGGGTTACAGGAACAGGCCGGACCGGAAGTCTCCGGGCTCTATGGAAGCTACAAGGTTCCTTCCAGGAGTGCTCTCCTTCCTCCGTGCACTCTCTCACCTGGAGGGAGTCGTTCACAGGTCCAACAACCTGTTCTTCCAACTTCAACCACCTCTCTCACCTGGAGAGAGTGTTGTACAAACTGGCCAACAAGCCACACGGGGTCAAACACTACACGTCCACCACAATCCATGGGAATCCAGACATGAACACCCCAGGGAAGCTCCAGACAGGTGCAACAGTATAACCAGGCTTAGCAGGGACGAGACACTTCTGTTTTCTCAATTTGGCAACATGGAATAGACTCACATTCTGGATCTCGACGATGCGTGACGAGTCGTCCACGTAGGGGTTGATTCAGACTTTCCGGTTTAGAACAAACAAGGGAGTATCAACTTTTTTGAACAAACACAGACTCTTTCCCGAAATCAACACAGGCTTCTCGTTCCGTTGATGCACACACCGGTTTTCTCAGAGCCAGACATAGACTTTTTGAATCATAGGGACACACCAAGGTTCTCTACAGGAGTCGGGTTGGTAGTACTATTCCCCCCCCCTTTCGTACGCGTTCAGACCCTCAGGTAGAATGGGGAAGGAACCCCCTCTCATGGCTCACCCTGGTTGTTTATTCGCATGCGTCAGAGTTGACACTTGTCACCCATGAAACTGCATGTGTTCCACCATCACACATCTCCCTTGCATGTTCTCCTTTTGCCAGAAACTTAGGATAAAACATAAAATGAACATGTCTTTTGGGATAGTATTAAAATATTATTCCCAGGCTTAAGCCCCCTAGGCTTAGCCCCTAGGCTCAACACTTAGCCCCTTTTCCACCTTCCAGCCCCTAATTCCTTGCCCACCTTATGGATGCTTAGTCCCCCTTCACTCATTCATCGTGGTCGGTCTGCACATGGCGGTGTTTATATTTTATTAATTGTTCTGCGTGATTACATATACAACAACAGGCTCCTAGCCTTCAACACTCAGGCTCCCTGGCCTAACAAACACATAAGCCTCCAGCTTATAAAAACTTGGCTCACCAACCTATAAAACATAATTACAATTCCTTACAGAACATGGTTTACAACGGGGCTCGGCCTTGGGGACATTACATGAGCTGTAATGGAGCAGCCTGCATATACACATGTTGTCTAATTGATAGGGCCTGTATATGTGGAAAAATGTGTCTTTTGGCTCTAGGAAGTACGAAAGGGGACTTCAAGTCTGTATAAGGAAATGGAAAGGCCATCCAAGAAAGTTGCATCTGGTGAGGAAATTTTTTTTATAACAACCAAAAGAGAGCATTTTCTCTTCTAGCACACTATCTAGGAGGTTATGATATAGTGGAAGGATACACCATTTGAGGATGCCACATGGGAACTAGTAGAGATCCGTCAAAAATTCCCTCATATATAGCCTTGAGAACAATGTTTTTTTTTAAGGGGGGTGGCATGTTAGGGTCCTACCTTAACCCCCTAAGTATATGTATGGAGGTCATCTCTAGTAAATAAGGCCCATCTAGTAATGTTAAATTAATAATTATAAGAAGGCTTACTAGAATGTTTTTCCTACTATAAAATTCATTCTCTAGAATGTTCCTAGGAGTTATATAGAACTATATAAAGAAGAATAAGAAATGTAATGAGATGTCTTGTGAAATATATTGTAATCAGAGTTCTACTCAAATGGAGGTTTCCCCCTCAAAGAGGCAATTGAGCATTTCTCTCATCAATAAAGGAATAAAATTGTATGGTATTCTAGTTATTTATTTGGCTATTGTGGTTCCAATATTTCATTTCTACAATAAATCTGGGTAAAATCTATTATTTATGCTCTGCATCTTCCAATTTTCTAATAAATAACATCACAATCTTACACCCTTTACTGGATAAAACAACTTGCACAACCACATCATTAAGTGTTCTTACTGATAGTAGTTTTGTGTCGGACCCGGAATGTGAAAAACTCCATTGATCCCCTTTACTCTTCCATCATGGAATCTAATCAAGACTCTACCATGAAAAATTATGTTGAGAGGAGTGTCATCACTAAGGTATACCATTCCACTACCATATTTCTCATACACTGAAAGCGAATTCTAATGGGAATTCATATGGAGGGAAGCTCCATAATCTATCAGTGATGCACTTTAGCCTACATGAGTTTCCAATGCTACAACAAAGGCATCTCCAAGATTCTCTTGAGAAAATTTTCGAACTCATTGTTATCATCTAAAAATTGTTCATAGAGCTATATAGGTGATCACCCAAAAAGTCATGAATACAACATAACATAATTCTATTACATGGAAATTATGCACTACATATAACAGAGCACCAAAAATATATATAAAGTGGGATTATATGCATCCATGTGACTTCACAGTTTGAGTTTTCCATGATTTGTGCAGCTCTACATGGCTATTCCTTCAATAGCCACATAAATTTTCCCGACGTGAAATATCAATTACATTCAGCGCAATAAATGAAAAAATCCCATCAAGGGTACTCTAAGGAAAACATACCAAGCAACCTTGACATCCATAAGAATTGAAGGTTGTCCCTTTGGTGGTTCTATGTCTCTTCAAGGCATAGGGAACCATAATCCAAAGTGCATCATTCACACTTGGAACTAGTTCTTATTGAACTTGAATTTTTCCTATAAATAGAAGGCCATGCAACAACATTCAAGGAGGGAAGACAATGCATGGTTATGATGTCTATATGATTCTTGAGATCCATATTCTTAAGCTTTCATCTTGTGCAAACATAACCACTAGCTAGTGTTTGGCCTCTTCCCATGTAGAGCTCATGCACACTTCTTTGTTAGAGAGAGAGGATAATTCCAAAGGAGTAGAAAAGAACCCTCCCAAAGAGGAGAGGACAATCCATCTACTCTATCCAATCTTCCAATGTGTATCTCCCAGGCCATAGCCTTGTTCATTGACAATATAGAGTATACTTTCTTCCATGTATTTTTGTTTATTTTTCTTATTCTTGTATCTATTTCTTCATATGCTTATCTCTTTACTTTCCAAATGTAAGTTATCTCTTTATGGACTAAGTCTAATAAATTCTCTGTCTATAGTGTAGTAGCCTCTGCTATAGCAACGTTATTTTTTCTCACCATAGTGAGAAAAAAACCAAACACTCATCATCAGAATCATTCCTTTCCTTATTATTCTTATCCTTCTCTTCCTTGCAATCCCTTCTGAAATGATCGACCTGGTTGTAGTTCCAACATTTTTCCTTGGAATTTCCAAGAGACTTATGTCTTCCATGGGATTTGGATCTTCCCTTTTCTCTCTTCTTTCATTTCTCCTTTGATCTTCCACGAATAACCAAGGCCTCTTTGGTGGATTCATAAGCTTTCGACTTCAACTACTCTGAGAGTAAAGAAGCCATGACCTCATCAAGCACTAATGTATTTACAATGCTTCCACTGGCCATCACCAAGTTGTCTCATGAATCTAGCAATGAACAAAAAAGGGTCATACAATGATCCTCCTCATCCATCCTCACTCGAACTAAGATCAACTGGGTCATAATAGTATTAAATGCATTCAAGTGATCAGAATCACCATTACCCATTCTCAAGGAAAACAACTTATTTGTAGAAAAAGTTCATTAACCAAGTGTTTATCCTGATACAAATTACCCAACTTCTTCCATAGTTTTTACATGTTTTTCTTCAATTTTCAATAAAATTGAATTGGCCAAATAGAGCCTCATAAAACTTCTCGCCTTTCTTCCCAACACCACCTACTCTTTATCTTTTATACCAACGGGTTTGGTTCCAGCTACTACAACCTGTAGTTCCCGATCTATGAGAAGATCATCCATCTTGATCTTCCACAACTCAAAATTAGTACTATTAAACCTCTGCATTTCTAATATAGTTATGCTCATCATTTCCTTGCAATAAAATTTCCTTATACACAATCTCCCACTCAAACCAAGGTAAAATCCAAAAACTAATCCCTAACACCTTGAATTTGAGGTAATTAAATAAAATTGATATCCAATGCTAGATATCCTCTAAAGTTCAATGAAATTCTAATAAATATATAACACAACACTAAAGCAAAAATTCTCAACTTGAATAGTTATTAGCTATGTATAATAACGAGAAATGCAATTTCCTATATATATTTTCACTTCAATATTTCCCATAAAACAAGCATTTAATGTTTTAGATCCGCTTCTCATAACCCTCCATATTCATATTCATTTGCATATGTCCTAGCATATTATTATTTTAATAACATAATTTGAGAATAATTTATCATTCTTTGGAGAATAGTTTTATCATTAGGTTAAGGACAATTTTGTTTGTTTGCTTCACTATCTCATGCAATAATTTTATGTTGGCTTTCATTTTTGATTTTATGTGGGATTTACAATTTCTTTCCTTCACTATTGATGATGCTAATTTTATGTTGGCTTTCATTTTTGATTTTATGTGGGATTTACAATTTCTTTCCTTCACTATTGATGATGCTAGTTCTAGAAGTTTAAGGTTTTCTTTTACACAAATCTAATTTTTTATTTTATTTTGAGGATGACTTATTATTATTAGTGATGATTTACATTTATTTAATATTATTATATCTTTAGAACTTCTAGATAGGTAATTTACATATTCTTTTACACAAGTTTAATTTTTAAATATTCTTTTACACAAGTCTAATTTATTTATTTATTTTGAGGATGACTTATTATTATTAGTGATGACTTACACTTATTTAATATTATTATATCTTTAGAACTTCTAGATTACTCACAGGTAATTTAAATATTTTTTCTTGTTGCGTAGAGAGGATCATTAGTATTAAGTAGATGTGTGATTTGGTTTTATATATTATTTTGGAAAATATTTTTCTACATATCAAGATAAATTCTAAGTAAACTTTTAATACTATTTTTCATATCATAATTTTTAATACTATTTTTCATATCATAAATTTTAAGTAAATTTTTATATAAATTTTTTAATACTATTATAATTTAATATTATAAATGATAAAATAAAAATTATATAATTTTTATTTCTACAATATTATAATCCAATATTACAATCAATTAATTGTTATTTTTTATTTTTTAAATATATAATATTGTGCCTCCCAACTTTACGCAAAGTTGGGTGAAACTTCTAGCTATTTCAAACACTTGCATTCATGTTCCATTGTTATGAAAATACAACATAATCTTTTAATTTAGTTATTATTTTCTTAATTAAATTTAATTAAATAGAGATATTATTATTATTATTATTTTAAATTTTAAATTTACAATTTATCATTAAATTAAAATAAAAATTACATAATATTTTATTTATTTTTTATTTTTAAAATATATATTATACAATTATATTTTATTATATAAATAAACATATTTTATAATCCAATATTACAATCAGTTAATTGCTATTTTTTTATTTTTTAAATATATAATATTGTGACTCCCAACTTTATACTTTATACAAAGTTGAGTAAAACTTCTAACTATTTCAGACACTTGCATTCATGTTTCATTGTTCCCAAAAAACTGATACAACATAGCCTTTTAATTTAGTTATTATTTTCTTAATTAAATAAAGATATTATTATTATTATTTTATATTTTAAATTTATAATTTATCATTAAATTAAAATAAAAATTACATAATTTTTTATTTATTTTTAATTTTTAAAATACACATTATACAATTATATTTTATTATATAAATAAACATATTTTATAATCCAATATTACAATCAATTAATTGCTATTCTTTTATTTTTTAAATATATAATATTGTGACTCCCAACTTTACACAAAGTTAGGTGAAACTTCTAACTATTTCAAACACTTGCATTCATGTTCCATTGTTCCCAAAAACTAATACAACATAGCCTTTTAATTTAGTTATTATTTTCTTAATTAAATAAAAATATTATTATTATTATTTTATATTTTAAATTTATAATTTATCATTAAATTAAAATAAAAATTCTATAATTTTTTATATTTTTTATTTTTAAAATATACATTATACAATTATATTTTATTATACAAATAAATACATTTTATAATTCAATATTACAATCAATTAATTGATATTAATATATATCAACTTAACATATTAAATATTATACAAAATAAGTCTCGAGGTGTAGGACAGTCGGTGACGGAGTGTGTTGTTAAGCCACTCCGTGATGTTAAAGTCACCGGTTTGAAACCTGCGGGGACAAAAAATCCAACCATGTTAAGGGTTGCAAGCCACAGGTTAATCGCAAGTCCTGCACAAATTAACAAACAAAAAAATAAATATTATACAAAATAAAAAATATAATAATAATAAACCTATGCTATTATGCCTAATATTATTTGCCGAGTAATATCAGCTATATATTCTCACAGACAACAATACTCCATATGCAAAAATTATGATAGAACAATGTCAAAACTAGAGGAAACTTAACACTGAAGTTTTGTGTGATTAGTTAGTTCCAATCCTCGCCGTACGCTTTAATATAACTAATTTAGAAGAAACTTAACACTAAAGTTTCGTGTAATCGGTTCCAATCCTCGCAGTTTGCTCTAATATAAACTATCCACGCCGCCACACGTAGCAACAATCAGTAGCACGCAACCCTATACAGTTTCATATCAATTGCTATCGTTTTGGTATAAACGCCGAGAGATGTTCGCTTTTAACAGCTACTTTTGCATGCAGCCATTGCCTTCCTGACACGCCTTCAGCATAATCAATTCTGATTAGAAACGCGGAGAAAGGACGCTGCTAGAGTTTCCAGACTCCTAGTGTCTTGCGAGTCCTCCGGCACGAAAACTCCACAGCATTGAAGATTTTTGCCCATGCTATTCCTGAAATCCTGAACCTTCACACCCCGTGAAGCCGATTGGATCCTCCGCTCTGTCCAAGTCTGTACACAAAAGCTTTCAAAGGTTTTTATAAGCACACGAGAATTCCACGACTGCTTAAGCCCTAAACCCTCTATTCGTAACGTTTCCCAAACCCTCTATCAGTAGCGTTTTATCATATTTGGCGTGCACGGCAAGTCTTCAGAAGCTACCTCCGTAGAAAAGCATGTTATTTATGATTGTCCCGCTGGCCGCAGTATGGACTGAATCTGTTAAAAGAGAAGGGAGCGAGGGAGTCGGTCCGAGTCTTTCAATGAAGAACTACAGTCATAGCTGCAATGGAACAGATTTTGGGAATGCATGGCAGTCGCCAGTTCCATATCTGTTGGGCGGAGTGGCCGCCATGCTCCTTGTCATAACATTAGCTATTCTCACTCTGACGTGCTCCTGCTGGAGGTCTCCTGGTACTAATGGAGCCCATGGTGTCGAATCCCTTGAGCATGGTGGAAAAGTTGAGCTTGATAATGAACAAGGTGAGAAAGTGGCCGTGATTATGGCTGGCGATGAAAATCCCACCTTTATTGCAACACCAACGCCCATGGCTGCTTGAAGATGGACTCAGATGCGTACAGTGGCCGCTCATATGTCTATATGAGTGCAGTTTTGTTTCTTTTTTTGTGTTTGAGTGGAGTTTATGTATGTATCGGAAAAGGCAGAATTTTAAGCATCGATGTAGACTTATCTGATTGAAGATTTTGGCAGTATTTTACTGTTTTCATTTGGATTTTAGTTTTAAGAGTACTCTGATATGTCTTTCTTTCTTTCTTCAAGCTATCTGAATCATAAGACAATGAKATCATCTGCATACACTTCTGCATTAATAAATTTTGCTATCCATGGCTTTATTTAAAGCACAGATGGACCAAGTCTTTAATAGAAGAAAGGAAATTCATAGCGAATAGAAGAAAGCACAAAGCACAACCTTGTACCTTGTTTTGAGGCACTGTTTTGTTCTTGTTTTGAGGCACTGTTTTGTTTTGATTCACAAGATCGAAATAATAATAATAATATAATAATCTAATAATAATAATAAATAATAATTTGATTTTAAGGTCAAAGCTGGACATAATTTAGTTTTAATGTCATTTATAATTTAGTTTTAAGTTCACTTCTAAGCTTATAATTTGATTTTAAGGTTGCTTATAATTTGATTTTAAGGTCACTTATAATTTGGAGGAGCACCACCACTAGTGGTGTGGTGTATGAAATTCTTTTGTTCTTACATATCATCATTGGTGAATGGGATTCTTTTGTTTTTATTGTATGAGAATCTTTTGTTTTTAGATACTATTGGAGAAGTGGGACATTACTAGTGAAAGTCTCTCTTGTTTGTAGACACCAAAATACAGTTGGTGTATAAGACTCCTTACTTATAGACACTACTGTATGAGAATCTTTTGTTTTTAGATATTTTGTTTTTAGATACTATTGGAGAAGTGGGACATCACTAGTGAAAGTCTCTCTTGTTTGTAGACACCAAAACACAGTTCGTGTACAAGACTCCTTACTTATAGACACTAGTGTAACCCTCAAACCCCTTTGTCCCGACACTGGTGTAACCCTCAAACCCCTTTGTGAGACAAATGACCCCTCCACCCAACTATTTAACTCTTAAAATCTCAAAACTATTTAACTCCTAAAATCTAACTATTCAACTCCTAAAATCTCAAACCTTCGAACCTCCTTTGTGAGATAAAGGACCCCTCAACCCAATGATTTAACTATTAAAATATAAAGGACCCCTCAACCCAATGATTTAACTTCTAAAATATATGAGTAAACCTAGAAGTCAAACACGGAAGATTGAATTTTTCAATCAAACATGGAAGATTGAATTCTTCAAGGTGACTATCACAAGACCCAGATGTGAAACACGGAAGATTGAATATTGAATTCTTCAGTCAAACATGGAAGAAAATGTGGGGTTCCACTGTTATTGGCTATTTATAGGGGTAAACCTACCCTAGAAATGGAAGATTGAATTATTCAAGGTGACTATCACAAGAGAGAGAAAAGGAGGGTTTCCATTGGCGCAACAAAGAATTGATTTCCCTCAATCTATGAAAAAAAAACAAATGAAGCCCAAGGTTGAGGCCAGAACCTATTTTGGACAGAAAAATGGGCGTTTTTTTTCTGGTTATGTCATGAGCTTACGCATTCTTTTCAAAGTGCTAGGTAATGAGAGTAACGTTGAAATGTTCAAGCTTAACATATTACAAGTATGAGAATCTATTAATAACAATTTATGATATTTTTTGAGCCATCAGTGATCCGAATGGAAATTATATTCTACTTCTGCTTCTTATGAATGAGATTCCTATTAATAAAATCCTTGCACTTAATTAAAAATAAATATAGACTCTAACAATATGAAACGAAGAAACCTCCAGGGTATCAAAATATCTATCCTTGCACTTAATCAAATATATACTTAGCTTCTAACAATATGAAATGAAACGAAGATACCCAAAGGTATCAAAATATTTAAGTAGAAATGGAATTTTGACTACTTATCATGTTAGTAGACTGTTTTTCTATGTGGAATTCCGTTTTATACTAATTTTTTTTCTTTAAATTGTGTTGGATTTTGTTATTTATATATATTTTTTAAATTGCGACTTATTGTTGTTATTTAGAATTAGTTTCATATTAGTTTTAAATTGCGTTCACCAACAACTAATATTTAGCTGCTATGCTAGTATATATATTTTGTAAAAATCTTGATCAGATGTGATAGCATCTTCGTTTCATATTATTTTAATATAGATATGAGAAATCTTCATATATATGTAATATCATCTTCCGGGATTCCAAACACAAAATCTTCAAATAGATGTAATGGCATCTTTTCCAGATTCCAAACACATACCTAGGGAGGGGAAGAAGGAGGAGGTGGTTACGGATATTTGTGCCAATTTAATAGGCTTTTTATCCCTCTTGCTAGATTTCTGCAAAAATTATGATTATAATCCTTGAGTTTATTCCTAAAACATGCTAAACTATTATACTTACGAGAATTGAAAGTATAACCGTGTCTTCCACCAAAATCAGGCCAGAAACATGAGTTTTAAATAGTTTTTGACACACCACAGGGCCGTCCCACCTCTACCATGTTTGTATAGCACTCCTCAACAAAGAAAAAGGCGCCCATGCTTTCTATGCAAAAACGGCTAACTATATACAGCTTGCTACATCGCATTCAAATACAAACAACAAGCAATATATACATCCTGCTACATAGCATAACAAACAATATATACAGTAGGTTACATACCACAACAAACAATATATACAATGTATATACCGCCTACTACAGAAGGTTGTATATTGCTAGCCATGTCCAAACTTCTTTCAGAACTTAATGGGATGCATTTTTAGGATTGGCACCTGAACGAGTGCCGAAAACACTGGTTTCTGACACAAGACTCTTTTGCATGTGCGGTGAACAGAGAGAAACCTGATACAGCATTTCCAGAACGAAAGAAAGCTTTGTAATGCCACCAAAATGTGAAGAACAAAGTTACAAACACAATGAAGTATATAAAATGTGAAGAACAAAGTTACAAACACATTCCACCATAGTCAAGATGATCACGAGGAGAATCAAAAGCACTACGCACTATGTGCTCCGGCCTTGGGACAATGTTGGCTTAGCAATAAATGTTGGCTTCTCATTGCCGGCCATGATCACATTAATGATTTTTCGCTCTATCTCATCTGAGCAATGCGATATGGTCAGAACTGTGTCATTCTTCTCACCATGATCTTCAGTATTTGGATCACTGGACTCTCTGTTACTTTCTTCCAAGTAACTAGCAGATCCTTTCCCGTAGCACACCATTAGAATTAAGAAAAATGCTATAATTAGAACGATAATGGCACCCGCTGCACCTAACACATATGGAGCAGGCGACTTCCATACTGATTGGTCGCATGCTGCAATATAACTATAAGGTCTCGTAATATTTCTCATAGATGTTGCTCCCAAAGTGATTCAGATATGCATTACAGTTCAAAGAGCCTGTGATATACATAACGTATGGGCTTGTATCTGATCCTACTGGATGTTATTAGTCACTGTCAATCTTTCAAATGGAATAAAGTGATGAAGGAGCATGAGAATAATAAACAGTATTGTGCGGAGGATGAGGTGCGATGTTCCCTCCGCAGAGCAGATTCGGCCAATCCATTCATTGCTTGTGCTTATCAAAAACAGTACCACTATAGTGGACTTCATAATTGCGAGTCTTCCCGGGTCGGAAAAGCAGGTATGTCGTCATTTTTCTTAAATCCCAATCGATTTGTCGGAGGAAATTATTAACACTGGAAGTAAAAGCTGAAGGGGAATAATAAGACACTCGTTAGATGGGATATCACGGGATATCGTTGAAGAAAACGGTACTTTAAATGTTTTAATTTTTTTTAATTTTTTTTTAATAAGGTTTGTGTGTGAGAGGTTTTTAGTAATATTTTTAGTTTGATTTTGCTCGAAATTTGGTGATGGTTGGATCTGCAAAATTGAGAGTGGTTAAGTTTGTATAATCAAAATGTACCAAGAACTTTTCATCAAGCTAAATCTATATTTATACATTCAGAAATGCAATTTAAACAATAAAAAATAACTATTTTATCCAAATTTACTTCGCAGAAAATAAAACGAAGTTTAGCTAAGCCAAACTACTAACAGAGATACAAAGTAAAAAGCATGTATACAGATTCCCCACTAAGCTACAAAACACATCGCTTGCACGGTAAGGAAGCGATAAGATTAGATAAGTCCGGGTGATATTTTCACATTCTGAGCCACGTCACTACTTTTGAGCGCGGTGAATGGACCCCATAGTCTATAAATAAAGTGTTTTAAAACAAATGGAGAAACTATAATTGGCCCATGCAAGTACTAAACCATCAAGTTCGAATATGAATTCGATTGGATATGGAAAAAATTGAATCCCTAAAATAAAAGAAATTCGAATACCTAAAATCAATATTAAAAATTAGGAGTATATATTTTATAAATACTCAAACATATTATTTTTTAAAATTTTAGAAAATTTATATAATTATTAAATTCAAAATATTAAAAAGCTTTTAAAAAACTCTAAAAAACATCCTAAAAAAATTTCAAAAAAAGTTACAAATGGAATTAGATTCTATCATAAAGGATATAGTTTTACATGAGAATTACAATTTGTTATGTATAAAGGAAATACTTTCAAATGTGAAGGGTTTGAGAAACCTTTCATTCATGAGTTTTCACCAACCCAAGTATAGGCTAGTATTCGACATAATTATTCATTACCCATCTCTTGGAAGAAAATCGATTTGGTATTGAAGGGAAACAAACAATGTTCTTCATTTCATTGATGTATTTAGTTGTTTGCAGTCTTTATTTTCATTAATGAACCACTCGAAATGGACACCGCGAATCGAATCCTGGGAAATGGACCCTACTAATCGAATCGTGCATCAATGCTCTGGAAATGGACCCTGCTATTGAATCCTACACCAGTGCTCACCGCTATGAAAAGATAAGAAGAGGGTGGCAATGGTTTCTTCTGAACTTGTTTTATTTTTTTGGAGTGTTCGACATTCATTGTCGTATTGGCTTTCAAACTTGTAGATCTTGGCTTGAGCTATTACGCTTTCCAATGGTGTTATAATAGTTGTGGGCGGTCTCATAGTATTAGGAAATCGACTGAGAAAAAAAATGGGGAGTGGACCAGGAACCCAAGTTCACCTCACATGCATGTAGTCCAAATCTTACCTAAGCCGAGCAAAAGAGGCGAGAAACAACTCATGCCAACGAGGTGCATTATGCTAAAATTGAGCTCTTTTCAACCAGAAGAAGGTCCCACTGCCAAAGGTTTCAATAACTATTAGAATTCAATAGTGTAATGCTCATACCCTTCTCAGAGGAAGGCGTGGACACAAAAAAAACAGTCATGTTATCGTGACCACTCTGTGAATCCGAGACCTATGGAAGAAGGATCAAATGGCCCAGGCTTCATCCCCTCTGCTGGCTATGAAACCTGGTAATAACTATCTTCCAAACCCGCGAACCGAGTTTGAATTTCTGTATTAATCTGCCAATCGAATCGAATCCTCGAATTTTTTTGGCCAATTCGACCAAATTTGATAACTATGAACTAAACTACGACGTATAACACCACACCATGTGAAGTAGTATTTGGAAGATGACTTCCATTGTAGGGTTATTATAAAGCATGTCTAAGTTCTAAACTAGGTTTATTTATACAGTCTATGAATGCCTATGGTAAATCAAATTTATAATAAGTGACAAATTTACCGAATATCTTGATTAAAAAAAACAATAACACAAATGTTAGGAACTCTCCTCGAAAAAAAGATTAAAATAAGCATAACACAAAAGTTAAGAATTAGCGGCATATCCAAGAAGCTCCTTGGCACACTATGATTACTAGAGCTCTTAAATTTGGAATTTTTTGTGTTTCTCTTAAAAGTACAAGACTTATTTGGTGCATAGACCTTTGGATAAAGTAGTGACATGGATTTCCTTCTACTATGTTAAGCCAGAACTTAATACTCTTTTGCATAGTCCATCGCTAATGTGTGTCTTGCATTCAAGGCTAATGTCCGTGTCTTGCATCTAGAAGGAATCATGAAGTAATGGCAAGGAGCATATAATAGCTTCATGCCCAATTCTGTCAAAAATGGTATTGGCGCATTGTTAAGAGAGAGTCGTCATCATCCCCTCAAAATGATTTACAAAATTATGGGGATTACTCAAAAGGGGAAAAGGAACATTATCATCCCACCTCCTATACCTCATGCGACATTCATTCTTATGCACATTTTGTATCCTCTAATCTTTGAGGTTGGGGAATGAGGTTTAAAGGGGATTTTGGTACATTTGAATTTGTATAATTGGATATATTTTACGGGCATTGTGACAACTTTGATACTTGTGAGTTTCTTATAACACTCAAATAATATTTGACTGTAATAGTTTGAAAAAAAACACTATCAATTAAAAAAACATATTATTTATTTATTTTGAAATATTTTTTTATCAATAAAATTTGTAATTTACATTTATACATTTTTTAATTAAAAAATATAATTTAAATTTTATAATATTTCACTAAATAATATATATAAAAGATTATTCAATATTTTATATCAGAACTAATCACATTTTAGAGAATAGCATTATTTCTAGTGGTTGAGTTGACATTGTTTAAATTAAATATATTTATTGATCATATTCTAAATTGTGAATAACAACCCATAATTAACTTTAATATTGAAAAAATACTCATAATAATTAAAAAAAAAAAAAAATTCTAACATCCATCCATTACAAAGATTATAATTACATATGCATCAACCATCCATTCTAAACATGAGCTTTCCCATTCTAGTCTTAAGGTTAGCACATCCCACATGCATAACCCACCATAAGGATGAAATAATCATAAGATTAACAAAATGGCATTATTATGAAGTGCACCATATATATTAAATGGTTTTTTTAGTGTGTAGAGTTGGATATTTCGTAAAATATTATATATATATTAAATAAAAATATTATTGTAAAAATAATAAATATAAATATGTATGATATTATGGTTAGGAATATGTATTTTCTCTTAAGAGGTTATATGTTTAAATTCAAGAATAAAGTATATATATTTTTATAAATTTTACTAAAATACCACCATGACTTTACAAATAAATTATTATTATTATTATTATTATTAAAATAAAGATATTAAATCTTATTTAAAAAATAATAATAATAAACATAAACATACATGTATAATATTATTAAAACAAACATTTATGATATTATTAAAACAAAGATATTGAGAATTTGATAATATTAAAACGAACATTTATGATATTATTAAAACAAAGATATTGAGAATTTGATTTGGTTTATGTAGTGTGGAATGTGTTGAGCCTAGGGGCTAAGCCTAGGGGGCTTAAGCCTGGGAATAATATTTTAATACTATCCCAAAAGACATGTTCATTTTATGTTTTATCCTAAGTTTCTGGCAAAGGGAGAACATGCAAGGGAGATGTGTGCTGGTGGAACACATGCAGTTTCATGGGTGACAAGTGTCAACCCTGACGCATGTGAATAAACAACCAGGGTGAGCCATGAGAGGGGGTTCCTTCCCCATTCTACCCGAGGGTCTGAACGCGTACGAAAGGGGGGGGGAATAGTACTACCAACCCGACTCCTGTAGAGAACCTTGGTGTGTCCCTATGATTCAAAAAGTCTATGTCTGGCTCTGAGAAAACCGGTGTGTGCATCAACGGAACGAGAATCCTGTGTTGATTTCGGGAAAGAGTCTGTGTTTGTTCGAAAAAGTTGATACTCCCTTGTCTGTTCTAAACCGGAAAGTCTGAATCGACCCCTACGTGGACGACTCGTCATGCATCCTTGAGATCCAGAATGTGAGTCTATTCCATGTTGCCAAATTGAGAAAACAGAAGTGTCTCGTCCCTGCTAAGCCTGGTTATACTATTGCACCTGTCTGGAGCTTCCCTGGGGTGTTCATGTCTGGATTCCCGTGGATTGTGGTGCACGTGTAGTGTTTGACCCCGTGTGGCTTGTTGGCTAGTTTGTACAACACTCTCTCCAGGTGAGAGAGGTGGTTGAAGTTGGAAGAACAGGTTGTTGGACCTGTGAGCGACTCCCTCCAGGTGAGAGAGTGCGCGGAGGAAGGAGAGCACTCATGGAAGGAACCTTGTAGCTGCCATAGAGCCCGGAGACTTCCGGTCCGGCCTGTTCCTGTAACCCAAGGCAAGGGAGATTAGTAGCCAAAGGCTTGTCCA
>ML777671.1:2804732-2817239 GCA_009831015.1 Picea engelmannii
CAATGCTAAATGTCGTTGGGTAGATGGCAGTTTGAGTTTAAAATTATAAATTGCAAAGTACCAACAAATAAGAGATAGACCGAGGTGAGAAGCTCGCAGTTGTCAACACAAATGAGAAGGGCCAATATCACGATCTTGGTAAAAAATTTAAGCATTGTAATAGATTTTATTTATTACGCATAGATGCTGGGAGTAAGAGAAATAATACCAAGGCAAAAGATGTGGCAAAACAACATAAGGAACAACAAATGGAAAGCTCGACTGGATCAAAGTTTCAAGTCAAAACCTGAGAATCCTCCAACTGTTCACTCATGGGAGGTTACAGAAGGAGGCAGAGTTTTATTCTTCCTTGGTTATAATAAATCTTCATACAACAAAATTTGAGAAGACAAAAGAGAAAGTTCTTTTTATGTTCTGGAACTTTTCAATTAGTCTTTGGTTCGAGAAGATTGAGGGAGTATAATAATCTTTCCAACATCTGTCAAGGCCATACAACAAGTGGAGATAGAGCATGATTAAAGAAAATTTTTAGGCATAATATCAGCAGCCTCAACACCAAAGGGAAGCTAAAGGACACCTGGGAGCAGTGATCTTCTAGAAATTCAACATTCAAATCCAACAGTTAAGAATTGAAGACTCCATCAAAGATTTGGATTAATCTAAATCAACATTTCCAAGAAACCACTCGAGTGACAAACTTTTTGGAGGAAACAGAACACATGGCAACTCGAAATTGAAGGAAGTTGGTCAATTGTTATCTTTAGTATCTCGAAGACATGGCTAACACGTGGCATCAAGAAATCTACAACAAGCATCAAATTCTGCCAAAGCTATGGAAAAAAAGCACTTGGCAGTCAGTTCAGCCTTATTTCTCATCGATTCCAGATTCTTAGTGATCCGAGGAGCAATGTTTGAGCAATATCCAAGTTTTCAAGTTACAGGTGGCAAGGGATTCAACAAATGAAGATCATATCTATATTTAAAAAGAGATTTGACACCAAGAAACTCAACTATTCGACAACCTTTACAACTACATTTGTTTTAGTTTATGTCTTATGATTTGAATGGATTTTATTTCCAGTAAACTAGCACATTTTGTTATTATTTTTTGTTATTTAAATCAAGCATTTTGTAACCAGAGGAGGAGAGACCCAACAGGGGAATTTGGGCAAAGGCCTGTGTAGGAAAGATTGTAAGCCTATGGTCATTTATTTAAGTATTCATTTCTGACATTGAACATCCAGGTGCATTGTTTTACTAGATTGTGATCTCTTCCTGTTTTACATTATGTCTTCGTCTTACTTGAAAGAATTGTAGACATTGAGAATCAATGGCTGCTCATGGATGATAGATTCCCGAGCGGTAAAGATTTTGCCGTGATTGCCTATTATCAGTGTGTTTTGTTTCAAGTAGCGATGCATCCTTTTGATAGAGAGAATCTATGTTTGGTGGATGTTCTACTATTTGTCACGTTCTCCATTCTTCCATCCACCATCATATAAGTATTTTGTCTGATATGCAACTCACTGGCCTTCAATCTAACAAGATGTTTACTTGACTCCATGCCCAATGGTGTTTTAACTGATATGCATTTAGCTTGTTTCTCTTATTCTTTCTCATATCATCTACCTCATCCACCTTATTTCAAAACCCAAACACATTCTTATTTATAAAATAATTTCAATAACTGAATATGTGCTAGGCTTGACCCTATAACATTCTAGGGGCAACTTCTAGCACTAACAGGCCCTATGGCCTCTTCACAATTAACAAAATACATGATTTAATATGAGGCTCAAAAACTAGGGTGTTGCATCCCCTCCCCCTTATTTTGGCACTGTCCTCAGTGCATATACAAAATAAAGATCAAAATATCAAAATTTATTCAAAAAGATGTAGGTACTCTGCCCGCATGGCATCATCATGTTTCCGGGTAGCAGGTCCAGTGAACTTTTACCAGCTCTATAACTCGATTTCGTAGGATTTTGACCTTTATGTCCAATACCTGCACTGGCTGGACCTAAAGTCTCCCTCTGTCTCTACCTGAATCATATGCCAATCAATAAAATGGTTAGGATCATGTACATATTTCTTTAGAAATACATTATGCACATTCATGGAAGCAGGAAATGCAAGCATGTATGCAACTGGCCTTATTATGTCCAATACTTCAAATGGACCACATAATCTAGCTTCCAACTTTATACAACTACCCAATTTCAAAGAGATTTTCTTGGGCTTCACTTTCAGAAGTACATGCTACCCTACTTTAAATTCTCTAGCTATCTTGTTCTTATCTACATAAACTTTCTGTCTATCCTGAGTTGCCTTTAAATTCTTCTTGATCTTAAACATTTGGTATTCCATATCCTTGAGAAACTTTGGCCCAAGTACCACTCTATATGATGGGTTGTCCCATCTCAATGGACTATTTCATTTCCTACCATACAAGGCTTCAAATGTGCTCATTCTCAATGAAGCTTGATACCCATTATTATATGCAAACTCAACCAAGTGTAAGTAATCTTCCCACTTAGATGGATTATCCATCACATTCATTCTCAACATATTTTCAATTACTCAGTTGACCCTCTATATTTTCCCATCTGAATGTGGATGGTATGTTGTGCTAAGGTTTATATTTGTACCAAATCCTTTAAACGATCCCCTCTAGAAATTGGAGGTAAACTTTGTATCTCTGTCCGAGAAAATTGTCCTAGGTATCTCATTCAACCTAGCAATCTCCCTCATGTAAACTTCTGCAGTATTAACCACTATATGTGTTGTTTTTACAGGAACAAAATGAGAAACCTTTGTTAATTTTTCAACCACTACCATGACTGAATCATGTTGTCTTGTTGTCCTGGGTAATTTAGTTATGAAATCAATGGTTATTACTTCCCATTTCTTTTCTGGGATTGGTAATGGATGCAGCAGACCTGTTGGGTTCCTATGCTCAACCTTCACCTTCTGACATTCCATACATCAAGCGATGTAATCAGAAACATCCTTTTTCATTCTCGACCAAAAGAATTGGCTTCCTACTGCTGTAATCATTTTCTGGTAACCGGGATGTCCAGCATAAGGAACATCATGCATTTCCTTCAACACAATTTCCTCATTTATCCAGAACTAGGAAAATAGATTCTATTCTTATGCATAAGTAATCCATATTACTTTATCTCATACTCCTTTATTTTATGTTGTACATCTCCTTGCTGTAAGCTTTCCTTTATCTGTAATTAATGCTAATCTATAACAAGATCATCTAGAATTCTTCTCTTCAAGTCTGACTGGTGCATATTGACAACAATAACATGCATGAGATTCACTCTTCTACTAAGTGCATCGACAAATTTATTCTATTTTCCTTTGATATTCTTGATATTGAGGTCATATTCACTTAAAAATTCTAGCCATCTTGTTTTCCTGGAATTCAAGGTTGGTTGTTCAAAAATATACTTTAGCCCAATGTGGTCTATCCTTAATTCAAATTTCTTCCCCATGAGATAATGCCTCCACATATTCAAGGCGTGGATAATGGCAACAAGCTCCAAGTCATGCGTGGCATAGTTCCTCTCATGTTCCTTAAGCTTTCTGGGCTCATAACCAATGACATGTCCATTTTGCGTGAGGAATCCCCCAAGTCCTTCCTTACATGCATATGTACATACCACAAAAATTTCATTTGGGTCAGCAATCCTTAACACAGGTGCACTATTAAGTAATTCCTTCAACAAATTAAAATTCTCTTCACACTTAGGTGTCCATTCAAATTTAGTTCCCTTCTTTTTAAAAGAAGTGATGGGATGAGCAATCTTAGAGAACCCTACTATGAACCTTTTGTAGTAACCAACTAATCCCATAAAAGATCTAACTTTTAACACATTTTTGGGTGTTGGCCATCCTCTAATGTCTTCAATCTTGTATGGATCTACTTCTATGCCTTGCCCTAAAATAATGTGTCCCAAGTAATGGATCTACTTTTCATAAAAAGAACACTTACTCAGCCTGGCATACAACTGATGTTCTCTCAACACTTGCAATACTAGTCTTAAGTGATGTTCATGCTCCTCTTCAGATTTGGAATAGACTACTATGTCATCCAAGAATACTATGACAAACTTATCCAAATAATTTCTAAATATTCCATTCATTACGCACATAAAGACAATTGGTGCATTGGTCAGTCCAAATGGCACCACTACAAATTCATAATGCCCATACATGGTTCTAAAGGTTGTCTTCTGAATGTATTCTTCCTTGATCCTTACCTGATCATATCCTGACCTCAGGTCAATGTTTGAAAATATCTTTTCTCCTCTTAGTTGATCAAAGAGGTCATCAATTATGGGTAGAGGATACTTGTTCTTTATAGTATACTTATTCAGTTGTCAAAAGTCAATACATAGCCTCAAGGTTCCATCCGTGTTTTTGAAAAACATTTCTGGTTCTCCCCAAGGTGAAATACTTGGACGTATCTACCCTTTCTTCAACAATTCCTCCAAATGCATTTGTAATTCTTTTAACTCTGGTGTGCTCATTCTGTAAGGTGTTTTTGACACCGAGGCAGCTCCTGGCACTAAATCAAATGGGAAATATATCTCCCTTCTTGGTGGAAACCATGGTATTTCTTGGAATACATCTTCAAATTCCTGTATTACTGAGAAATATTCAAGGCTTGGCCCCTTTGTGTTTTCTGTCTCTTCCACATGAGATGCATACAATTGAAATCCTTTTCTAAAACATCTCTTCAGTTGTAAGGCTGGAATATCCCTTATAGAGATGGGTCTTGGAACTCCTTTCACAGTGTTTTGTTTTCCATCTCCATCAAGACAGGTAAATGTCTTTCTATGACAATCTAGGACAACATGATGCTTTTCCAACCAATCCATTACAATTAGAATATCATAAGACCCCAAGGGTATGATATTCAGATCAATGCTAGTATTCCCAACATTAAGAATTATGGAACAACTTTTGACCATATCATGGAATTTCCTTTTGGTTCCAGTGGCTAACTGAACCAAACTTGATTTTACAAGATTACTTTTCTCCAAATGTAATATATCCACTATTTTAGGATCAATGTAACAATGACTTGCTCATGAATCAATTAAAATAGAAACAAGCTGATTTATGATCTTACCTTCCACCTCGATCACATTGGATTGGTACTCTGCTTGTTGGTAATCTAAAGCTACATAAATTATTCCCATATATTCGACTATTGTAGCCTCTTAGACGTTGTGCACGGTCTTCATTCTGTCCTTTCTATGTGGGAAATCCTTGTACATGTGATCTTCTTTACATCCCCAGCATTGGATTGGTGGTTTTCCCCTTTTTCCCAAGGAGTATTCTTTCTTGTATTCACCCGTAGCATACTAATCTTGATGATTTCTATTAGGCTCATTCCTATTGAAGGGAGGTTTGAATCCTTTCCTCCTCTGATCAAAATTCTCCTTCTTCTTATCCTTCCAATATTTCTGCAGGGATTCTCTTCCCTGGTCTTGCTCATACATGTATTTAGCCTTCTCGATGGCCTCAATCAAGGTCTTGGGCTCATCATACCTAATATTTTCTTTATAAAAGGTTGGAATTTCACTTATAAATCTATGTATTTTACCTTCTCATGATTAATGAACACGAAATACTTTAACAACCCCAAGAACTTCTTCTCATATTCTTCCATAGTCATGCTTCCCAACCCGAGTTCAAATAACCACTTCATTATCTTGTCATAGAAATTCTCTGAGAGGTACTCCTTATGGAAGTACTTCTTGAACTGTATCCAAGTGATCCTACTCTCATTAATATGTTCAACTTGCTTCAGTTGATCCCACCACATTGCATCTTTCCCATGTAAATGGTGGGTGACAATTTTGGATTCTAGGTTTGATGAATAGTTATGCAATTGAAAATATCTTCTGAGTCCAAGAAACCATGCTTCGACATCATATTCCTTTTCTTTTTCACCATCAAAGGAGGGTGGATTAAGCTTCCTCAACTCTCCTTGCAAACTGTCCACTTCTTGTTTCCTTATTTGGTGCCTAATAGGAGACACCTCTAGACTACTTATGGAATCTTCAAATGCATAAAAATTTCTTGTTGAGTAAGGAGGTGAGTGGTGTCTATGAGTTCTAATAGCACTTCTTGAATAACCAACTCTTCCCCGATCATCTCTTCTTTCACGAAACCTTCCTGCTTCCCTTTTCTCGGAGCCATTATGTGTTTTCCTCTGCAATTGGCTTAGGATCTGCAACACTCGAGCATTTATCTGACTTTTCTCTCTCATCAGCCTCTCATTGTCTGTTTTGTAGCTTTGCACTTCTATTTTCAGACTTCTTATAGTTTCTATTACTGTTTGTTTCTCTCCTTTGCCCTTGCGTCCATTGGACTCTGTCTCTGCATTACCAACTCTGGTATTCTGGCCTTCGGCCTCTCTATTATGGATGGAGGCTCCTTGACCTTCTTCCATCTCTCAAATCTTCATTCTGAGCTGATATGTTTAAATCTCTTAATTATGCAAAATGTGCAAGTGACCATTTTGTTAGAATTAATCATATGATAGAAAAAATTTACCAGACAATGCTACATGTCCTTTTCTTCTTAGTTCATGAATAATATATCCCCATTCTTCGAAAGATAACAGTGTCCTGTTATCCTTGGCTAACACAAAATTTTATTATGCGTAGGCGCTTCCCTCAAACCATGTTTCAAGTGACCATGGTTTGAATCTTTGACTTTGTCCCTTCCTTAGCACTTCGCTACATGTTCTTTCACACGGGGCTTGTGCGAGCCATAAACCCACTGCTAAGTTACCTCCCAATGCTTTTTTTTTTTACCTATGCATGGGACCAAGTCCTCCAGACTTCAAACTTCATCTGTTATCTGTTGTCAACTCATGTTTCCTTCCAGAGTTACCTTTTTCCAAAATCTCCATTAGCTCCACCACAAGGATCAAAAAGTCGAGATTTAATCTCCCGTCAAAAGGAAGACCCCACCTCCATTTGGAGGCTTCACGAGATCTACGGTCTATGACTTAATCAAGTGTTGGGACGAATGATCCTCTATTAATTCAGCGCTCCGGGGGTTTGGGGCATTCAGTTCCCACACTGCTCAACTCCTTTGGAGTGAAAATTCGTTGAAGTGCTTACCTTGTCCTTCAACTACTTGATCCAACGATTGAGAAAAGGTCCCGAAGGGATCCTAAACCAATGGTCTGTGTGCCTTCGCGATTTTGGGCTTTGACACTTTTCACTTGTATAGACTTGAAAATCCTCGGACTACCAAGTCTCCTGACTACAAGATATACTGTTGCGCGTCTTCTAGGATCAACGGTCAATATGTACTTCGGCCTTCGGTCCTTCGGGATTTCTCGACCTGACACATACTTTCACATATTTTTCCTCTAGAGTGCTTAGTCTCTGGACTGCATGATCTGTCGCGACGTGGCAGAATACTAGAAGAGGACACGTGTCCCAATCAGGTAGGTGACATGTGTCATGTTCTAACTGAAATTTCAATATTCCACAGGTTCAAAACTCACTGAAACAGGGGACACATCCCATGCATCCACGTCATCCCAAGTGACGTCAGTGAGCCACATCACTTCGTAATTTCGATCTTCAAAAGATTTCTCCTTATCAAACTTTGTTCCTCCCGAACAAAATACTCTCGAATTGTTGTGGGATCCATGGCTCAAAATCACCCATGTGCAGATCTGACGGTCCTCAACAATCCTGAAACCCAGCGCTCTATCCAACGATCCACGGACTTCGGGACTACGTGATATTTCACATCAACACATTCCATTTCCCCCGAACTTTGAATTTCTGAACTGCTTAACCTTGCAGGGTCCACATCACCTCCAGGTGATGTCATCATGCCCCACCACTTTGGCTCTTTGTCTTTGGAACTTCGGGCTTCGGGAGTTTCCACACTAGCACACTATAATTTTCCTGAGCTCCAAATTCTCGAGATGACCAATCTGCCGACACATGTCCCTTTTGATGAATAGTCCATATGAACTCCAGAATTCGGGGCTTCGAGAGTTTTCCCATCATCACAATCCATTTCTCTCGAATGTCAGACTTCTGAACTAGCCAATCTATCATCACATGTCCCTTTTCTTGGATGGACGACCACGATTGATTGTCGAGACTCAACTCGCTCACTCTTTAATTTACTTTTTGATCTCCACAAAGAAAATATTCTCATCCGTAGTGGGATCGATATCCACCGTTGATCTATTGATCTACCAAGATCAGCGATCCTGAGCGATTTCTGAATCAAAACTTGCAGAAACGTTAATTTTCTTCCCGATCCCTGCAATGCCTCCCCACCATCGATTTCTCTCCAATGACATCTGACGGTTGTGACTTAACCTACTCAACCTTTTCTTTGCCTTCATCGGATGACCCCCATTCACCTACCCTCTGATCCAATGATCCCAGATCTCTCTTGATCCCATAGTGGTGATCGCTCCCGAATTCAGAAGGGACGATCATGATCCTTCGATCCCTTACAAAGGATATTTGACGTTCTAGCTCCTACGTAAATTCTGCAACACCATTCCTCCTGAGATTTTCAAATTCAAGGTCATAATTCAATCTCAACCACGAGACTTTGACCAACAGACTCGACCCATACCAGACCGATGTTTCAACCTCTCTCTGATACTAATCTGTAAAATACCCCACCACCCACAGGCTGAGGTACGCTACCTTCAAGCCCACCCTTGGACTTCTTTCTTTTACCGATGCCTTTTTAAATTAATAAGGATGCATAAAAGAAAATATCTAACGACATGCACAACAATAACCAACAACATGCATATTCTAAGATTTAATTAAATGATAAATAAATACACAGTGAAATACATTCATATACAGGTAAATAATACCATAACAGAGAGCACTTATGTTTATAAAAGAAGACACCAACTGGTTGCATACCAAGGATGTTCCACCCAACTGCAAAAACTACTATTCCAAATCTCAACAACAGTGTCACCCCCGAGCCAAGGCTATGAATTCACAAGGACCATTTGAGAGTGTTACTTGGCTTCCCAAACTAGTCAGCAGTCAATCTCTCACAGGTTTTCCCAGCACTTACAACAATCCAAGTACCCAGCTCTCTTCTACCCAGCCTGCACCACCCAAGAGAATGGACCCCCACCCTTCTCTTCCACGCAATCCCTCAGGAAGTCCATCTCCTTCCAGGGCTCCAACGCAATTGGTGCAGAATATGCATGCTGGAACTCTCAGGAATCATAGCTATGAACAAAGCTGGAAACAGGCCAATGCATCGCAGACATGCAGGCCTCAAGTCATGGATGGATTACACGAGCGAACACTACAACCAACAATACCATGGATACTCTTCGATAGTTCATTTCCCTCTTCCCAAGCCAAGACACAGATGATGATGTATGAATGAGTGATAGGTAAGAATGTAATGAATGAACGAGTGAACAAGTGAGTGAACGAATGAACTAGTGAATGAGAGAATGAGTGAACAAAATAAATAAGACGAATGAGCGAAACCCCAATCAGACCAGGGGAGGGTTTAAGTAATTTTTTGGGAATCAAGAACCTCCTAGCCTTCCCCAATAATCTCACGTAATTGATCCACTCCGTTAGACAAAAGGGTAATAAAAAAATAGGAAATAAATATTTAACCCCTCAAGCCCCCTCTCTTGTGGAATCATAGCCCCCTATAACTCTAGTCCTTGTCTGTCTATTAGCCAACGATGTGTTTATTATTAATAATGATCAAAACATTACATTTCTTAGGCACACTGGCCTCTTTAAATTGTTTGGTCCCTCTGGCCTCTTGACAATTAACAAAATACATTATTTAGTATGAGGCTCAAAACCTGGGGTGTTACAACTCTTCTGCTATATTTATTTTAATTCACCATTCCCCCACTCTTAAAACTAAAATTTCTAAAACATTCATGGACAAATGCCACCTAGAGATGAAATTTTTTAATATCAAGACTAACACTTCTTGAGGGCTGAGACTTTTCTAAGAGAAAGAGGAAAACTTACCCAATTTTCGCATAGTTTTCTTTGAGTGAAAGCATGGATTTAAGGCATTCCTTGAGTCTTATCCCTCAGGGTGACTTGGAATCATTCCATTGACATCCTATAACATCTCTAGGGATAAGAGTCCTTAAAAATAAAAAATATCAATGCCTAGTTAAGATGATAACCTTTAAGAGTCCAAATGAGAGTCTCCATTTCTTTGAGAATTTATAAGGATGGGTGCTATTTAACCATATTCTTAGATCCATGATCAAAAATTGAGATTCACCTTCCACAACTAAGGAATTATAACCTTACTCATGAACTATTCCTAAACCTCTTAGTAATCTTGTTGATTCCACATCGTTGTTCGAGTTGTGCCCCATTCTAGATGCATATAGAGCTTGAATTTCACCCTTATAGTTCTGAAAGATTCCCCCAGTCGTGGATGGCCTTGGGTTACCTTTTGATGCACCATCAAAATTAAACTTCAGGAAACCCTCCAATGGTGGCCACCACTTATCCGTTGATCTTATTCAAGACGGGGTTATATCCCTCATTACCTATTTATAACTAGGCTCCAACTTCCAATTATTGAAGATTATTTCCTCCTCCATTGAGATATCTACATCTTCCCCAAACCAAGATGAGGAAACGATTGAATCCTGTAAATTATATTGGATGATTTCCAAGACCTAATCAATCAAAATATGTTTATTTTTTAACACCCTTCAATTTTTTTCCTTCCAAATATTTCAGACTAGAAAGCTTGAAAATGTATTCCATGCCCTATTGAGGATTTCATTCAAGAAATGATATTGTTTCCAATCCTTAATATTTTTTGGAATATTAGTCTTAATTATATCCAAGCACCTAAAAAAATTTTCTCCCTTGGCCTAGAGGTATGAGTATTCTCTAGAAGTACTAAAGAGGTGATCCACGGTTTTCCCTTATGCCTGACACATCATGCATATGGAGGATCCTTCTATTTCTCATTTGATTAGGAAATCCCAAGTTAAAATGCTATGCCTTTCCACTAGAGAGAGGAAGGTGGAGATATTTTTCCCTATGGTAGAATTCCATATCTTTTCCCATGAGGTCCTTCAATTATCCTCCAATAGGCCTGCTTCCAAAATATAGGCCTCCTTGAATCTAAATTTCCATCTCCTTTCACTCCCCATATCACAATATCTTATCCATTTTTGACATGTATTTGTATTTCTTGCAACACTTCCCCCATGGTATTACTTATATCCCCATTCCACTCTATAGGTCATTCCTCCATTTTTTTCCAACTTCTATCATTTGGGTCACTTTGATATAGTTGTGCTTTCCAATAGTTACAAACCTTGGTCCATCCTTGATGTATCATCAATGTCCTAATCTATTGGAGATGCTTGTTATTCCCTAGGATTGGCTCCTATTCATGGGGATCATCCTAGAATATTGTTGAATGACCATCATGAACCTTCCAAAAACTTTGTTTCTTAAATAATCCTCTTTTTTCCCAAGAATTAATCCATATTAGGGATCTTGGACTATCCCCTTGTAACCTAATCAACACCTCTCATGGAGTGTCTAGTGCATATTTACTCTTCCAAACCTTTGGCCATAGAACCTCTGGGTTATTTTTCCATCTCCAATAAAACTTTATTTCCAATTCCTATCCCACATAGTGGGGTTATATGATGCCATGGTGACCACGGGATTTGGGAATATGGAGTTTATCCCATGCTACCAATGCCCATTTTTTCTCTTTAACCACCCCTCCCAATATAAAGTAATGTTGTATATTTCTGATTTTTTTTATGATGTTCTTTGGAGATGCCATTATAGAGAAAAAATACATTGGCATAGCCATGAGGACTGATTTTATCAACAAAATATGCAAATGGAGAGAGATAAAGTGATGCTTCCAGTTGGATAGCTTTGCTTTTAGTTTGGAGAGAAGATTCTCCCAAGATACATTATAAATGGCCTAATCAGTAAGGGGATCCCCAAAATATTTAGATAGAAGAGAATCCCACTGGAAACCTAATAGGAGGGAGATGTCTCTTTGGATTAGTAGAGGGAATTAAAGAAGGATATTTGAGATTTTTCCATGTTAAAGAGCCCCCCTAAGGATTTTTTAAAAACCCTTAATGCCTTCTTGAAATCCAAATCTTCTCTAACCGATGGTTGATCCAAAAGAAAAGTATCATCCACAAATTGAAGATGCAAAAGTGATCCAGATGGATTTCAGCAGCCTCCCACCTATCCCAACTGGCTCATTTTGGCAATTTCCCAGTTCGACAGTTTTTTCCTAGTTTTCGAGTCCCTAACTTCCGGGGCCATTTTGAGTCCCTAAACGTCATTTTTAGGGATTGCCACGGTCAACATATGTAGGGCTCGCCATAGGAAACATGTGTAGTCCTTGGATATACCTTTCCAATGGGCTATCATGCGCCTAAACCAGAGATCCCCTCAAAATGTTGCT
>ML777671.1:2819743-2829866 GCA_009831015.1 Picea engelmannii
AAGTTCAAACAAAAGATGCGACAATTTGGGATTGGGAACCCCGCATAGCAAAATTCAGGAAAAGGCGGCTCCAACCCATAGAAAAAGGGATAGAGCAAAGATGGATTTCCTTAGGACAACCAGTCCAGGAAGCAAGCAAATAAGGACACCGAAAAGACAAATAAAGATAATGGGAAGTGGTGTGACTTCCATAAGAGCCCTTGGCATAACACTATTGATTTCCGCTCAAAGAAGTTGTTGGTGGCTGAGGTGAAAGCCTCTAAATCAGATGCGTTTTCCGACTCTGATTTAGAACCAAAAAGGGGGAGACAAATCATTGATGAAGAACCCAGTGTTACTGTTACTACCAACAAGCTCTAGCCCAGTGAACCAGATGATCCAAAAGAAGGCGAGTGCCTTTTTCATTCACATATGTGGGTGAAGGGTACCTTGTTGCACTTCATCATTGATAGTGGTAGCTAGAAGAACCCCATATCAACAGAGGTTGTCAAGTGACTCTCCCTGCCAACAACGCTGCACCCGCAACCCTACACCATTGAATGGATTTGCCAATGAAGTGAAATCCGCATTAGCCAACAATGTCTTCTGTCATATGCCATCAATCCCTTCAAAGAAAAGGTATTGTGTGATGTTTCCCCTCTTGAAGTTTGTAATGTTCTTTTGAACCAACCATATTTATGGAAATGCCATGTTGTATATGAGTCTAGGCCTTGCAGTGTTATTATTACTTTGAACAAGAAATTGTACAAGATACTGGAGGCAGTCCCACCTAGTACTATTCCCTTGATCTCTTCCAAGCAATGCAGGAAGGTCATCTCTCAGACGGGGAATTTTTTCTTCATCATGATTCTCTCTCAGAATGAGCGAAAGATCACAACCACATCCAAGGTTTCCACGACTGACCTCTCCACACAGCATAAGAAAGTGTATAAGGCTTTGGAATCATAATCATATATCTTATCCTCACCTATTGGGGTACCTTTGCACTGTCAGGTCAAGCACCCCATCGATCTGACCCCCGACACACCTCTGCCCAATGGGAGATCAAGAGGTAGATCCAACGGAAAATCCAAGAACTACTTCACAAGGGGCACAACCATCCCATCTCATCACCTTGCAGGAGGCCAATCATGCTGGTATAGAATAAAGATGGAACTTGGCGACTCTGCATTGATTACCGGGCCCTGAATAAAATTACAGTCAGAAACCGGTACCCAATTCCCTGAATCAATGACCTCCTTGATCAACTCACAGGGGACAAATACTTTAGTAAGATTGATATGAATTATCTCTACCACCAGGTCCTAATAAAATGGAAAGATGTATGGAAGACTTCCTTCAAGTGCAAGGAAGGTCTTTTTGAATGGTTGGTCATGCCCTTTGGCTTGAAAAATGCTCAAGCCACTTTCATGAGGATGATGGATGATATCCTATGAAAATTCACCAATAATTTTTTAGTGGTATATCTAGATGACATTCTCATTTACAACAAGACTTGGGTAGAACACTTGCAACATATTCAACAGGTTGTGCATAACCTGTGGTAGCACAAGCTATACGCCAACCTGGAAAAATTCTCCTTTGGCATGGACAAGGTCCATCACCTGGGATGCATCATTGATAATCATGGTGTACATGTCGATACAACCAAGATACAAGTAATCTGTGACTGGCCAACCCCAACCATAGTCACTGAGCTTCAAAGCTTCTTCAGACTTGCAAATTTCTACTGCAGGTTCATGCTGGGATTCTCTCATATTGCATGGGCCCTCAGCCAAGTAACTAGGGGTGGTGGTAAGGAGAAATTTGTGTGGGTTCAGTCCCAACAACAATATTTTGATGATTTGAAGCAGTGCTTGTGCTCATCCCCAGTACTTTCACTATCAGACCTCCAAAATCCCTTTGAAATAGAGACATATGCTTCAAACTATGCTATGGGCATCTTTCTCACTCAGCATGGCCACCTTATGGCCTATCATAGTGAGACACTATCAGATGTTGTCCGTAAGTACCCTACTTATGGAAAAAAAATGTAATCCATTGTGAAAGATTATCGCCAATGGAGACATTACATTATTGGGAAGGAAGCCAATCATCCATAATGATAATAAGCCATTGTAGTTCATGAAGACACAAGGAAAATTGCAGAATGACCGCCATCATAAGTGATCCACATACTTGCAACAATTCCACCTCGACATCAATTATAAAATAAGAAGCACCAACCATGTCACTGATTTCCTCAACATACCTCTAGTCACAAAACTCACCATGGTGATAGACCCTTGCGGCCATGAGACCTCTAGATGGCCCCAACTCTATGAGATAGACCATGACTTTTCCACCACCTACCAAATGTTGGGCGCAAACATAGTTGTCGTTAATTTCCATATTTAGGATGGTTTGTTGTGTCGTCTAGGCCATATCTTCGTTCCATCAAGTGAGCGAGTGAAGCTGATCTAGGAATCCCACTACAGTCAGGTTGTAGGACACTTCGGCGTCGAAAAGACAATGGAAATTCTGCAGAAACATTTCTACTGGTCGAAACTTTGACAAGAAGTCAGTAAGTATATCAGGTCTTGCACTACCTGCGATATTGCTAAACTAATAACTAAGAAACAGGGTCTGTACACCCCTCTTCCTACTCCTGACAGGCTATGGAAATTCATCTCCATGGAGTACATTTCGGGCCTCCCATCCACCAAGTGGAGAAATGATTGTGTTTTTGTGGTTTTTGATCTCTTTTCTAAGATGACGACTCTGGTTGCCTTCAAGAAGCGCATCACAGCAGAGGCCACTGCCAAGCTCTTCTTTGAACGAGCTAGGTACATTTTGGAATCCCACAAACCATTGTCCCAGATTGAGAAAGTCAATTTCTCAACACATTCTGGTCGAGACTTTTGTCACTGCTGGACACCAAGATAAAAAAATCCACGACCTTCCACCCCATGACATATGGCCAAACCGAGGTCGTAAATCGAATGATCGTGCATATCCCTTGCATGTATAATTCCAAGAACCCTCACACATGGGATGAGAGTCCTCCCTATTTCCAACATAGCTACAATCGAGCCCTGCATAGCTCAACTGGACACAAACCCTTTTAGGTGGGGTTGAGATTCCAGCCATTGGGTCCCATAGATGTTGCACTACCCCTTGCAGTCACCTCGACCGAATCATCTCCTGCTCCAACTGAGGCTGAAAAAGCTGCACAGTTCATTGAGCTGATCCAGCACATCCATCAACAGGTTCAGGATATCCTACATAAGTCCAATGACAAGTACAAGTAGCACCATGATCAACACCGGGTGCCACATAAGTTTCAAGTGGGTGACATAGTTTGGTTTCATTTTAAGAAAGAATGCCTTACCCGAACCCATCAAAAGATTCTCCCACTTTGTTATGGGTCGTACACCATCACCAAGGTTGTGGGTGATAATTCATTTTATCTCAAAATTCCTCCTTTCCTTGGCCTGCACCCAATGTTCAACGTGGATCTCCTTCGACCTTATTTCCCTCCATTATTGGACACGTCAAAGATAGAAGAAAATCTGACACCAACATAGCTCGACCCCAAATACATACAATAGGCATCAAATTACCATATTGTGGACAAACAGGTCAAGGGATCTCGCCAGCAAAGGATCCATCTTTATCGAGTTGTCAAAGCAGGGAAGCTCCCGCACAAAGGCAAGTGGCTCACTCAAGGAAAAATTCAACATAAATTTCCTCATCTAATGGGGGCACTCAACGCAATGGAGATCTCCCACCTATTCCAAGTGGCTCATTTTGGTAGTTTTCTAGTTCGACTTTTTTCCTAGTTTTTGGGTCCCTCACTTCCGAGGCCATTTTGAGGCCCTAAACAACGTTTTTAGGGATCACCACAAGAGACATGTGTAGTCCTCAGATAGAAATTTCCAAAGGGATATCGTCTTCCTAAAAAAGAAATCGTATGCAATGTTATGACCCCGGGAAGTTGATGTACTACCTTACCCAAACGACGCCCACATGAATTTTGGTGCTTCATCTCCTAGGGTTAGATTTTCGAATGTCTAGGATTTTTGACATTCCTGTTTATTGTCAAAATTCCTTGAGAGCCTCATTGTAATCATATTTTGGTGAATGAGCAAAACCATCACATCTCTTCTCAGAGATAAGCCGCCACCATTCTAGCAAGCTTGTTTTCCGGTGCATTTTACAGTTTCAGTTTATTTCCTTATTGAATAGAAACCAGATTTACTATATATCTTTTATTCCGGGTTAAGCATCTTTTGATAATAATATGTATTCATTTCATTTTTCTCATAAAATTTGGATCAAAAAGAGGTTCAGGGAGAGAGGGAAGGGTGATCCCTTGGATGGTTCCGTCCAAAAGATCTTGCTTCAATATGCATCCCAAACCCTTCACCAAAATGATGTAAAGGAAGGGAGAGAGAGGGTCCCCCTTCCAAATACCCCTAGACGGGTTAAATGTTTGGGAGGGATATCCGTTAATCAAGATATAAAATAAAATTGAGGAGACTAGGTTTAAGACCCAAAGCACCCAGTCCACACCAAAGACAAAATCTTCAAGCATTTTCTAAATGAATACCCAATTTATGTGATCATTATCTTTGTACATATCAAGCTTCATCAACATACCCAGTTTCTTTGAGGACTTCAACTAATGAATGGTCTAATGAAAAAAAATTATGTTGTCAAGGATTTTACGTCATTCCACAAAACCCCCTATTCTGGGTGATGGGACATTGCAAAGAGAGATGCGACAAAATTTATCTATAGTGTTATCCTCATGAGCCTTGGGTATTAATGTGATGAAAGTGGCATTGAAGGCATGGACAATGGATATCAAGGAGAAAGAAACTTTGACCACTTCCTATATGTCCCTCCATAAGGTTTTCCAACATGCCTGAAATAAATTGGTGGTGAATCCATCTATCCCTAGAATATTCCCAAAGGACATTTCTTTGACAGTCATTTCCACTTCCTCCAATGTTGCAAGTCTCATGAGGCTGCGATTTTTCTTTGCAAATATCAACCTCGGGATGGAATCTATTATCCTTTGAACTTCCTCCTCCCATTTCTCCTCAGTTTACTTTAGTAGGTGGTTGTATTTTTTCACCATCTCCCTCTCAATATCCTCATGGATTCCTAAAGTCTCGCCACCTTCATATCTTAGGGAAGAAATTATATTATGATTTCTCCTTTGCAGGAGCACATTATGGAATAACTTTGTGTTTTTATCCCCGTATCTTAGCCACCTTATCAAGGATTTTTTCTCCATATGGTCTCTACCTATTTATCTCTTTTATTCAGTTATAATCTAATATTCCCCTCTCTGGTGGCTTCCTTCTCTGATCATTCCCCATGGATCACCTCTAATTGAATTTATACCATTTCTTCTTCTAGTCTCCTTTTTTCTTCAATTTTTTTTTCAAATACTTTCTTATTCCAAACCCTTATGTGCATTCCAATGTTCTTGAGTATTTATTGAAATTGAAACATATTCATTCCATACAAATTATTCCTTTCCTTCCACCATAGATACAAGTTTTGGTGAAAATCAAGGTGGTCCAACTAGAAATTTTCAAATCTGAAGGGCTTATGTCTGGGAATTAGTTTTCTCTACCATTCTAGAGTAATAGGCCAATGGTATGATCAATAATAGGGAAACATATCGGCTAATATTTCCTGTTGGGAGTGAAATAGGGTTTCAAAAACCAAATTTGTTTCCAAACACACTACAATCTATTTTTTCTTCCCTCTTCTATTGTTCCAAGTGAACAAGTCGTTGCAAGATGAAGGAATGTCTATCAATCTAAGGTTCTCGCTTAGAAATTTGAAGTTCTCATTTTCTACATATAATATTCTAATTCCTCCCTTTTTCTATGCCAAGGATGTTATCATGTTAAAGTCCTAAACGAGAACTAATATTTCATGTTGGGAGTGAAACAGGGTTTCGAAAACCAATTTTTTTTCCAAACGCACCACAATCTATTTGTCCTTCCCTCTTCTATTGTTCCAAGTGTACAAGGCTTTGCTAGAAGGAATGTCTATCGATATTAGGTTCTCGTTTAGGACTTTGAATTTCTTATTTTCTACATATAATCTTCTAATTCCTACCTTTTTCTCTACCAAGGATATCATGTTAAAGTCACCTCCAATGAGCCATTGTTGTTGTTGCATGGTGGTACCCAGAAAATTGAGAGCCTTCAAGAATTCTTTGGTCTAAATTGGGGACAGAGGACCATATGAATTAGATATGAATCCATGATCTTAGGATCCAATGAGATTGTATCATGAAATGAATATTCTGGGTATTTTGGAATGGACCTCTAAGAAGAGGATCCCTGAATCCCATAGGATGGAAATCCATATTGAATATTCATATGCTTCTATTACTTCTACTTTGCATCCTTTCCATACCCTATGGGCTATTTGTTTCATGGTTTCCTTGTCACATTTTGTTTCTTGTAGCATGATTAACTCATCTTTTTTCTGGTTGATCCTCTTATGGAGCATCCTATGTTTGGATGGGGCATTGAGACCTCTTATATTTCGGGACACGATCTTCATATCAACTCTTGGGATGGGTGTGAAAATATGTTTTCGGGAGTCCCACTATTTGACCAGAGTCCATCAATAGGGATTGTATTTCTTCAATATTATATTTAATAGGTTTCCTTACCCTCTTCTTCTATTGTCCTAGTTTTTTCTTCATAGGTTTTAGGGGGTTATTTTTAATCCCTAGATTCATAGAAGTTGTGACTAGATTCCCCTGTATCATGGATTTTCCCTTACTTTTGAGCAATTCTCGTTGAAGTTTGTGGAGATGGTATATTTTCATATTATTAATTTATTTTTCCCCATGTTTTTCCCTCATAACCTACATATCCACTTCCACTTCCTATAGATCCATATCCTATGTTTCCTCATCTCCAAAATCCTCCTCCAAGACAACCTTTTGGTTCTAGGTTTCCTTAATTTTTACTTCCCCCCCTAGTAGGGTCTAGCTTCATACTTGGGTTAGTATTTATATTCTTTATAATCTCCTCTCTCTTATTATGGATGTTTTGTGTTAGGGGTTATTTATTTTTTGGATCCTCCTCATCCATATTTTCTGCTGCTACCCTTATCGATTTGTTTTCTCTTTTCTATTCTTTCCTTTTCCTAGAATATTTGAGAAAACCTCCTCATCTGCATCTAATATAGGTGGATCTCAATGGCCATCCACCTTCTCCACTAAATCAACGTTTTTGAGCCTGTGGTTTTGTTACACCATGATATTCTCCCTTTTGATGGGGAATGTAATGTAATTCCATATCCATTTTTGATGTAATGAATTTCCTACAACATGAGTGCACCAGATCCCATTATAAATCCGCAGTTAAGCGTTCTTAGGCTAGATTAGTACTGTGATGGGTGACCTTCTGGGAAGTCCTAGTATTTGACATGCTTATGGAATTTTGTAAACTTAGACCAATTTATCCCACATGCATCATGGGAATTATTATCCTCTCACTCTCTCATATACAATCGAGGTGAAGGAGGTCCTTTAGGCATTCAATTGAGTGTGATGTAAATATTGTTGCAAATGAAGCGTAGTCAACATATCTTTCCCTTTAGATATAAGCTACCACTATTCTAGCCAGTTTGTGTCTACGCTATTTTTCTATTTTTTTAATAGAAGTTGGGTTTCATTGTATTTTTTTGTTCTCCATTATCATTTTTGTATCTCATTTCATTCTCAACATAATCTGTATCAATGGTATCAAAGGAGTATGCTCCTGGTTATTTCTTAGTTCATGTCCACGACGAGGTCAAGGTATAGAGATTCGAGTCTCAAGCTAGTTTCACTTGAGGACAAAATCTCTCGCTAGCCCAAGGAACCTCCCATGGCATAATAAAGGAGATATGACAGAGCAAGAGATCCTTTCGAGACATTTCTTGAGGAAGCCTTCGTGTGACAGAGGAATGAGATGATAGAAAACCTTGTTCAGATCCTTCGATGACTACTAATGGCTGTTGAGGAATCTTCAACAAGCATCCATTTTGGAGGTGTGGCACCCTTCAAGGTACAGTTCAACTTTGATATCCCATTATTTGAAGTCTAGATAGATGCAGATTCTCTAGAAAACTAGTTGAATCCTCTAGAAGGTTATTACTCTCTTCAAAAAAATTTCGAGAGTGAGAATATCACCTTCACACTTCTGAAATCCCTTCCCCATGTCAGATCTTGGTGGGAAGGTTACTAGGAGAGGTACATCGTAGATGAATCTACGCCATTCAGGAGAGAACCCACTTATGAATACTTTGTATATTCCCTAAAGGAGGATTTCTACCCTTTTAGAAACTATGATGACCAGTACATGAGATGGATGAGTTTGCGTCAAAAAAGGGAGAAAATAGTGTTGGAGTACACTAAAATATTTCATACTGTGAGCTCAAATATGGGTATAAAAGAATCTTAGAAGCATTTTTTTTTGAAGTACCACAATGGTATACACAGGTACATTCATGAGAGATGGATTTCTTGGACATCTCCTCACTGGGAGCTTTATATTGATATGCAGTCAAAATTGAGTAGAAATTCAAGCAGTGGAGTAAGAAGGATTTTGGGTCTAAAAATACACCACAATAGAAGCATGGAAAAAGAAACCCTAACTCACAAAAGGAAGGAAAAATCAAGGAGATTCAATCTCAAGAAAATTATTCCAAGCAATCAGCTAGATGGGAAGTCTAAGAAAGACATTGGAAAGTGGTGTGAGTTCCAAAATATCTCTTGGAACAACACCGATGAATGTCACTTGAAATATTCATTGGTGGCTGAGATTAAAGAGAAATAATTAGAACCTGACTTAGAATTTGATTCAAAGAATAATAAATGGAAACAGTTCATCGATGTAGAACCCACTTCTACCATCGTGGCCACAATAATACTACCAGGAGGACCAGGGGAGCTTAAGGAGGGCGAGTGCCTCTTCCACTCACATATGTGGGTAAAGGTGACGCCAATACATTTAATTGTTGAAAACATTATTCAAAAGAACCCAGTCTTAGTCAAGATTGTCAAGAGATGAAACTTCCAACAATGCCACACACCCAACCATACACCATCTAATGGTTGAGCTGGGGATGAGACATTTTTGTAAGCCAGTAGTGTCGCATGTCCTACGATATCAATTCCTTCAAGGATGGGGATGAAGGACAACCATATATGTGGAAATGTCATGCTATCTATAAGTCTCATCCCCGCAGTTTCATTATTACTCTAGTAGGTCATATCTACATGGTACCAAAGGTAGCTACGACTACTGCCACTTCATTGATCTCGGAAAAACAGTGCCTCAAAGTAATCTCTTAGACCAAAAAGGTTTCCCTCTTCAAATCCCATTTAGAAGGTGAATATAAGGTCACTGCGACCACTATAGCCTCGACCCAATTCCTTTCTATCCAGTAGGAGAAATTCAACAATGTTGTAGAGGAGAACAAAGATATTTCTTCTTCACTTACGAGAGTGTCTTCACACTACCACGTCCCACATTCCATTGACTTGGTGTCTGGTGCTCCCTTACCCAATGGTCCAATCTATAGATTCTCCCTCCTAGAAAATGAGAGTCTTCCATATGTACAACATAGCTCTCTTGGCCACGAACCTTTTTAGGTTTTCCTAGGGTTCTAACGATTAGGATCCATTGATATAGCTCTTCTTTTTGCATATTCACTTAGAGAGTCCTCCCACACTCATACCAAGGAATATCATGCAACCATATTTGTTGAATAGATACAACACCTCCACCAATAGGTTCATGAAACCCTTCCACAGGCCAAGTACAAGAAGGAAAACTACTTTAGCAAGGAAAGCGACTCCCCAATGTTCAGATTCAACAAAATTTTCCACGTCTCCAGGTGGATCTTGGTAGCCATCCACCTTCTCCACTGAATCAACATTTTCGATCATGTGGTTTTGATAAACCATGCTGTTATAACCCTAAAATGCACCATACAGGTTTACCTGGCATCAGGCCAACTCATGCCTCTTCCTAGCCAAAGCCATGCTGAGTAACTCCTCAAAAACCACTCAAAACAAGCAACCCGCGCCCTAACCTCTCACTGGGCGCGG
>ML777671.1:2836613-2854405 GCA_009831015.1 Picea engelmannii
GATGTAAAGCTTGTTGCAAATGAAGCGTAGCCAACACCTCTTTCTCTTTAGAGATAAAATACCATCATCCTAGCCAATTTATGTCTACAATATTTTTCTATTTTTGTAATATAAGTTGGGTTTCACTGTATTTTGGTGTTCTCTGCTATCATTTTTGTATCTCATTTTGTTCTTAGCATAATCTATATCAACATCCTCCTTTGGTTTGTTTGTTGGGTTCTCCACATTTAGGGGGGATTCTCTAAATAAATGGCCATTCCACGACATTTTATGCATCAAAAGTGTATGTGTTTGTAATTTATACCCCGAGTCTAATCATCATCTTGATACGATATTATGATTGACTCCAATAGTGAACTTGAAACATTCATATAAACATAGATCCTTGCGTCAGAAATATAACCGAATAATTTGGTTACCTTTGATATATTAATGCACGAGCCTAGTGTGTTCTTGATTCCTTCTAGGGTTTCATAGTCCAAAAATTCATAGGGGGGTAAATGAAAACGAATCCAAACCAGGGCCACTATGAAATCCTTCTTCTTGGGGGTGAATGTTTCTTTCCAGTACCGGATATGCAGGTCTATTGAGTTAAAAAAATAAAGGACCTCTTCAAAGATCTAGTCCCTATCCTCATATAAGGATAATATTATCGTGAATAATCCCTTGGAGCCTAGCTACAAATCCATTTTATCTTTCACCTTCCAATGAGATTTAATCCAGACCATCAATTCCCTCTTTTATGTCCAAATATCCGTAAATTTCCTAATTATTATGTGGTCTTTCATATTTTGGATGTAGTTTCCAATATGAGCCGAGGTGATATCATATATGGGTTTCTTTATCATTCACGATAAGCACCCATTCTTCATCTTCTTCTCCACATGACCCTTGTCGATATCTAGATCTTCTAGCTCAAAAATCATTGTTGATCCCTTACCATACCCCCCGCCCCCCCTGTCGCAATTTGAGTATTACAATAGAATTATCAACCTCAGTTAATGTAGTGTATAAAGAAGAACCTTGAAGAACAATAATACTCATATGGAGTTTTGAATATATGTATGTGGAATGATTAGAATGAATTATGTATCACATGTAATTATAATTTTGTGGAGTTTTGATGGAAGATCATATTACTTCTAATCACTTGGATTGAATTATGCATTCAATTAGTATATGATATAATCTAACTTAGACATACAACATTTACTTTAATTAACGCTTATAATGTGTCGTAATGCAACGCTGATTATATGACAATGAAAGTAAATATGTAAATGGATACTATGATTAAGTAGTTTATCCAATCCTATAAAGTATCAAATCCATAATTAAACCAATGACTTTAATTACGTCGATAGGTGTCCCCCTATTGAAATTGATGGACTAATCAACCTTTTAATCATAAATTTTAATCTTATGGCCAACAATGAAATATGATTGCATATTCTTCTTCGTCGTCTATAATCAATGGATCATATTTTCAGAAATTAACTTCCTCTCATTTATAAAGACGTACGTTTATGTGTTTATTTTTCACATTTATCTAATATGATTAAAAAATTACATGGTGGCCATCAAATTGACACGTTATGATACTAGCAATTGATTATGCTTATAATAATGTAGTCGTGGAATGTGGGGCTCCATTTGGCTAGAATTGTAGGTGTGCATTGTGGAAGGATGATGCATTTGACTCCTCTACCCATGCAAGGATGGTGCATTCAATTCCTCTACCCACTACTCGACACACCTTACGTTATTTCTTTACCCACTATTCAGTATTTAGCTCAGATTAGTTATATGGATAACAATGAACACAAATTTATGGATGTGAAGCGTTGCCATATCTAGCATGTGTTTCAATTAACACATCATTGGTTAAGTTGGACGCATGATGAATGTCACTCTCAATCCTCATCAGAACATTTCAATTCGTTCTCCCTGTTCTCTTCTCCAGAATTGTTGCTTGCTATGACTTCTATTGTATAGAGGGAGGACATAATTGTTTCTTGCTGTGATTTCTATTTCTCATCACGAGAGGAGAAGCTTGCTAAGAAATTGTATATTAATATGTGTTTTCTTCACAATATTTATTCTTTTCAATGCATTCAAATTTAATATAGAATTCCTCCTACGGATATCGCATTTTCATATAACTTGTGATGCAAATTCAATTTCAAACTTGCCATATGATTTTCCCTATCTAGGTTGACTGATTAACATGCGTTGGATGCTAACATATTGCCACTATTTTGTTCCCACTGTTTCGAAGAAATTACAATATTTTAAATGGAAAACGTATTACCTTTAATTCTAAGAGTTAATGGCAGAATGTTGGTGAATGCTGGTAGAATGGTAGAATGGGCGTATTGTGTAATGTAGAATGAACAGAAAGCGGTTAAGCGTGGATGCGGGGGGACACGATACTGCTGGAGAATGAATGGTGTTGTTGAACCATAAGAAATATATTCATTTATCTTGAAATAAAGTTTCACATGCATCAACTTCTATATCTTCTTCAAAATTCTTGCATTTATTTTCAACAGAATAGTTGGAAACAGTTAAAAAAATGTTGATTTAGGTCATTAGTGTTACTCTAATAATAATCCCTAGAAATTCAAAAGGTTGGTATGAACCTGGACTTCAAATATTGTGTATGTTTCCATTTACTCTTTCTAATGAAGAAACAAATGGAGTGGATAATAAATCTTAGCCGCAATGTCTCGATTAGAGATTGTTTGGAGAAGCAAGATATCTTCAGCCTCTTTCCAATTTTGCATAATTTATTTTCCATGGGGTGAGACATTGTTTTCTCCCATCTAGAGGTCAGGTTTCATCATTGGTTAGGACACAACCTATAAATTGTAGTTCTAATAAGTAGATGACCAACAAAACCCCAAACAATTTTTGAACTGTGAAAGGGTCATAATAGTTGGGTGTAACTGTTGGCTTGGTCCATAGCATCGATTCTTGATTGATTGTCGATTTCTCACGATCACTATGACTATCCACAATCACTGCTAAAATTGACATATCATGTAGTTTCAAGAAGTCTTTTTATCGATTTTTCAATTTAAATTTTGTTGTGTATTCATCTCATAAAGATAATTGGAATTGGAAGAGACAAAATTGCATCTTACAAGTAGGATTATTGGAGGTCATATTTTTTATTAGAAAGAGACTTTTTCTTACATCAATAAAATTGTCTTCTTTTTTTCATAGACTCAACTCATATTGATTCGGTAGGACTACAGGATCGCAGTTCTCATGGTAAACTAGAAACGCCACATGGCAGAGAAAATCATACCACAAATTCAAATACGGTTGAATTTTTTTAGGAAACTATAACACCTATTCAAGGAGGATCTCTATTCTCACCAAAAATCTCATCCCTTCAAACTATTTAAACTATTGATATAATTGAGTGTACATACAAGAAATCCCAAATGCAGTAGACTAAAAAGGATATCATTGTAATTGTAAAAATATACTCATCAAAATTATATTAAGGTCATTTACTTGCAACCGTATGTCACAGGAATGGAGGAGAGCCCTGCCTGAAGATAGAACAATTTGACAAACTTGTGAGAGAGACAAATTTGATAAACATGCTCTTACATAATGCAACTAACGTGACTTTAAAAAAAAACCTACAAAGTTGGAATCAAATCAACCATCAGAATTAAAAGTGGATTTAAATTCTTTAATTGGGATTAAAATGTCCAGGTCTCAATGTCCACGAATTCAAATTCTTTAATTGGATTTAAAATGGTCAGGTGTAGGATACTGGATTCGATTAAAAAAATGTGTCCCCTCAAACAACATTCATGAGTCATTGATAACCTAGACAAAATACTTTAACATAAATAATTGTGGAAATTGAAAATATATATCATAATGATATGAAATGTTTTGTATTAAAAAGAAATTAGATATGAAATGTTTTGTATTAAAAAGAAATTAGTTATTAGGGTTAGGGTTAAACCAATTCAGATTTAAAATATTTTCATCTTATCAGATTCATTAATTCGTTTGCATACTTCCCATCTTATCAGATTCATTATTTCTTTTCCATGCTACTATTGTTGCATACTCTCCATTAGTCCATAAGCAATTCAACAACCATCCATAGTAATTTATTATGTAATTAATGTATTTAATTAATATATAAATACTAATACATTAATGTTAGGGTTATATGGATATTAATTACTAATATATTATTATTATATCAATAAATAAAAATGAGAATATATATATTAATTACTAATATATTATTACATTATATTAAATAAATATTATCAATATTAATTACATTTATTGTTTGATTACCGAATATAAAAGACATTAATATATGATTACATTTATTATGTAAAAAACATATCATTATATCAAAATACATTAGTTATTAGAATTAAGATTATATTAATTAAGGTTATCTTAATTATTTGATTACATTTATTATTTCAATAGATAAAAAAGAGAATATGGATATTAATTACTAATATATTATTACATTATATTAAAAAAGACAATATCAATATTATATTGTATATAGAAAAACACATTACTATATAAGAAAAGAAGTTATATTTATTATTTGATTACAAAAGACATTAATATTTGATTACATTTATTATGGAAAAAAACACATTATTATATCAAAAGACAAAAGACATTAATACATAATATCAAGAAAAAGATACTATTATATAAGAAAAATAAAACATATAATTATTTGATTACTTTTATTATATAAAGAAAAAATATTATATAATTATTTGATTACATTTATTATATCAAGAAAAAATACAATATCAATATTAATTATTTGATTATATTTGTTATGTGAAGAAATGAGACAATATTTTATATTTTAAACCAAATGTCTAATAACACTATATTAAAAGTAGACAACATTTTATATTTTAGTTGACATTAAGATATTTTAATTTTGTCAAATATATAATATTTTTCATATCTTTATTAAATATTCTATAATAATATTTTATTTTTTTTGATTAAAATTTAATTTCATTATAAAATAGAAAAACATCATGGCATTAAAGAATCTTTCACCACACTGAAAGGGTTTAAGATGAAAAACACTTTCCCCTAGAGTGTTCTTGTATGAACACATTAGTTGTATAAATCAATCCAAGAAAAATAATACCATGATATTGATCACAATTAGTCATAAATAGATTCGAGTTAAATTTTTTACTACTATAAATCATAATTGGTTTTTACCCCTTCCTTTGTGTTTTCCTCACAATTGTAATTTGCAACACCAAAAACCGAAATGCATAAATGCATACTCTATGTTTATATATGCTTATTTTGAAGGGATAAATTATATAGTTTAAGATCATATGATATCAATGTCCTTAGAACAAGTATGATTCTAAGTTACATTCTATGTAATATATCACATTAGTTCAAAGTTCCTATATTTTTCACAAAGGAAACACTTAGATTTAAAAAAAAAAAAACACTTCACCAAAGCTTCATTTTCATAATTTGTCAAACACAAACCATCATTGTCATGCAATGAACATTCCCTCAACGTTGTAATCTGACGAACAAAACCATACGTTACAACATGAAGAACATAGTAATGTTGCATTATGTCGAACATAGTAATGATAGACGGTGACGAACGTAGTAACGTTGCAATCTAATAGTAATGAGACGAACATGTATATGTCATTGCAAACATAGTAATGTCGCAATGTGACAAACATATACACACATCACAATGTAATGAACATAGCCATGTCGTTGCAATGGGATGAACATAAATGGATATCAAAATATGTCTAATGTAGTAATGCGGAAATGTGATGAACATACACACACGTTGCAATGTGATGAACCTAACCTTGTTGCAATCTGATGAAGATAGTCGTGTCATGGCAATGTATTGAACATATCTATGTCATCGCAAACATAGTAATGTCACAATGTGACCAACATATACAGACGTCACAATGTGATGGTGAACATAGCCCTTTCATCGCAGTGTGACGAACAAACATGGATTTCGTAATGTGATAAACATAATAATGCAAGAATGTAACAAACATATATAGACGTCGCAATGTGAAGAAGATATCCCTGTCGTCACAATGTGATGAACCTAGCCTTGTCATTGTGCAATATGCCAAACATTTTCAAACGTTGCAATGTGATGAATATAACACCTTGTCACAATGTAATGTGCAGAACCCATTGTCACAATGTGACAAACATAACCATGCATTGCAATGAAATGAACATTTGCTAATGTCGCTATGTGATGAACATAATCCACTTTGATATGTGATGTTCATGCTCATACCTCATTATGTTACAAAACTCTTTCCTTTGTGACAATGCGACGAACTTTCTAATGTCGCAATGATATGCACATAGACTCGTCATCACTATATGACAAACCGTAGCACCATGGTGTGATATACGTGCATATTCTAATGTCACAATGTGACAAACACTTCCAAACATCGCAATGTGACGAACATAACCCCTTGTTGCTATGTGATACATAGAAACTAATGTCGCAATGTGACGTAGTAATGCCTAACAACGCAATGTGATGTCACAGTGTGACAAACATTTCCAAACGTCGCAATGTGACGAACATAACCCATGGTTACTATGTGATGCATAGAACCTAATGTGATAGGCATAACCCAATATTACCTTCATACAATAAGTTATACATTAATATTTTAATACTTTAGTTTATAAATTACATTAATTTTTCAATTATTTAATACATTTAATACTTGTATTTATTATTTTATACATTAATTTATATATCATTGATGTATTATTTAATTAATACATGAATACTTTAGTATATTAATGCATTAATCTATCACATTATACATTAAGGCATTGATACTTTAATTTATACATTGCATTAAAGTATTAATTAATCAATACTTAATACTTTAATAAACTAATTTATTTATATATTAATACATTTAATTTATACATTGCATTAAAATATTAATTAATCAATGCATTAATACTTTAATAAATTAATTTATTTCCATATTAATACATTAATTAATAGATCATTAATATATTATTTCATTTATGTAATACCACATTAATTAATGTATTTCTGCATTACTAATGTATTACTTTATAATAATTAATTTAGTAATAAGTCAATTCAATGAATTAATGTAATGTTTAAATTTAATTTTTAATACATTAATAAAGGTAAAATACTAATTATTAATTTATAAATTTAATGTATTAATATTTTCTTAATATATTATTAGTTTATTAATATATTTTCAATGTATTATTTTATTAATGTAGCAAATTGTGTTAATGCATTAATGATTATTGTATTAATTGAATTAATGTATTAATGAATTGATACTTTCAAGTAAAAATGTAATATATTAATGTTATGTATTTATATAAAATATTTTTAAGTAATTTTAATGTATTTTTACTTTATTATTACATTAATAGTCTAACTATATATTATTTAATATTGTATTAATTAATTTCATTAATATAATATACATTAATGTATAAATAATTTAATTTTTATCTTACAATAATTAAATCGTGTACTTTACATTATTATTAATCAATTAATACATTACATCCATACAATAAGGTATTCATTACTGTTTAAATGTTTTTTTTATTAATACTTAAATATAATAATATAATACATTAATGTATTTAATTAACACATTAATTAATATATAAATATTAATACATTTAATTAATAGATTTAATTAATATATTTAATTAATATATAAATATTAATACATTAATGTTTTTACTTTATTAAAGTTTTATGATTATTGTATTTTTAATGTATTTTTACTTTATTAACTTATTCTTAAATTAAGATTTTATTAATATATGTATAGTTTAATAATGTATTAATTAATTAATTAATACAATACATTATTATGATTTTTATCAATTAACTTATTACATTATAATACATCACATTTTACAATAATATATTCATACTTTAATTATTCAATACATTAATACTTAAATATATTTACTTATTAATATATTACATTAATTAATATATCATTATATAGTCTTAGTGGGCCTAATGGTTAAGAACATGTGTTTCCTCTTCAGAGATCACAGGTTCAAATCTAGAGGGGGTAGGGTATGTATACCTTTGTAGACTTTACTAGTCAAATCGCTAGGTGGAGGGGGGTCCCTTGTTCCACAAAGAAGAGGCGCTCATACACCAATTTGGTGTGTTAGCTTGACCCTCCCTTCCTTTATAAATGTATTTACTTAATTAATTAATATGTTACATTATTTTTTTATTATTACTTTAATAATGTCTTTACTTTATTATATTTAATGTATTATTTTATTTGTGATTAATGTATTTATTAATTATGTAAGAATATATTAATAGTTGTTCTTAAGAGATCGAATGTCAACTAGCAACAATCATTTTATAAAAGTAGTTAATATAAGTTGGATACCATTTTTCACATTTCCAAACTAATGGTGTCAATCCACCCACTTATATCAACCACTTTTATAAAGTGATTGCTGCTAATTAATATATGTTAAATATGTTCAAAAAAATATTTTAGACAACATTGATATAACTTGTACAACCTATGAAAATATACTCTCAAAACTTGACACTAATTATGCAATTTACACAATTATGTATGTTAGGAAGTTAACATTAAAATGGACGGTATACACCCATTATCCTTTTCTATAATTTTTAAGGATATATTATAAATAAATATTTTTTAAGGATATATTATAAATAAATAACTTGTTTAATATATTAAATGAAAAAAATTTATTTTGAAAAAAATCAAATAAAAAATAACAAAATAGAAAAATATTATAATTTTTTCTCTTTATAGTATATTGAGAAACTCAAGTTTTAATGTCTTATATTTAGAAAATATAAATTTTACATCTTTCGTTACCAAAAACCAATAGAAAGTATAACAAATAGAATTTCATTCTATAAAGAAAAATGCATATACAAAGAAACTTTGCATCGAGATGATGGGATTATAACAACATCTAAAAAGCCTAATAATGCTTGAATTAAATCTATTCAATGGTTTGAATTTATATGCTTACTATTCTAATACTGATGTTTAATATATTTTTAATATGTTTGAATTTATTTTTAGTATTTCAAATGAATATTGGATTTAAATTTTTAATGCTAAGTGCTTTTAGAAGCGGAATTTAAAGATAAATCCATTCTAGAGTTGGTTAAGGTTCTAATAAATCTATACTAAAGTAAACATGACGAGTTTCAATAGCTCATGTAGCGTTAAGAAATGCAAGAACTTTAAATAAATTAGTTTTAGTAACTTTTTCTTTTAAATTAAAAGATTGTATTATCTCAGAAAAAACTAAAAGTTTTACATAGACTAATGAACTTAGTAGTTGTCCTTCCAAAATGAGGAAACCAGAACCGAATTCAGAGTCCTTTAAATCTAATCAAAATTGTCTTTATCATTATAATTAGAATATCCAATTTGTTGTAGTTTAGACATAAGTGGCTTGAAATCCTTTTAAAACTAATCCTAAGACACTTGAAAGAACAAAATGGAAACATGATAATAGGAATATCATACGCCAAAAGTAATGCTACTTCCATCAGAAGTAGGGGGGTGATTCCAAGATGGAGGAAGGATGAAAGGTTGAAAACAAACTGTGCAGTGGTTGGAAGAAGCCTCGCCTGATAGTGAATAAAACAGAACGTCCAGCCAGTGGTTGATGTTTTCCTGAAGAAAAAACGAATCCGCTACATCTCTGCGAATGCCCAAGAGAAAATTGAGGTGCTCCTTAGAGAAACTATGTATAGTGGAACCAGGGAAGTCCTCTGGTGCTCTATTGGCCTCTTGAAGGGGGATCAACGAGGCTTCTTCCTCAATGACAGTCTAAACCCAATGGCATACCGGTGGGTCACGTGAAGAAGCTTGGACCATTGCAACTATGTTCGTTGTGGACTGAGTAGGTTGTTGAATTGGCCCAAGACGCGACATGGATGGTCCCGCTATGTCCTCAGGAGGTGGGGTAGGCGATTCCTCATCTATGACAACACAACTCTAATTCTCTTCTTCGTTTCTAGATTCCATGCTTGATGATTCTACAGTGTGGTCGGATTGAGGAGAAGACATGCCCAAAACATTTGCAGGGACACTGGCATTTTTTTGGTGATTGGAAAGATATATGAAATAGTCTGGACCTTTGTGAGAACAACCATGCTCGCGAGGAATGATGCCAAGGATGAGAGAAATGAATAGAGGAGGGGAAAATCAACCAGGAGCTGGGCACGACTTAACCTCTCCATAAGAGAAGCCAAGTGTCCAAACAAAGCATAAAGAAGAGTAATGTCAAGAGAAGTTGAGTGACGCATAGAAATATTCACATTCCAACACATTAAGAGAGCCATTAAATAAGAGGTGGCATTGTACTATGTAGTACCACTCCCAATTAAACCTAGAATCATCCTGAACTAGAGCATCAAATGTCCCATGGAATGAAATCTCTCGACAGATATCCCTGCATTAATGTGCGACCTTGAGAACTGAAGCATGGAGGGGAGGCAAAAATAATGGGTTGTCGTTAATAGCATGGATGGGAACATGTCACCCCATTCGAGGATTTGCATTATGAGTTGGATAAGTCTAGGAATTGCTGGAACATGGGGGGAGTTGGATTAGAATTGGGATCATAGTGTTGATTGTGGAGCCTAATTATTTTCCTGATTCATAGGTCTTTGTTTTCAACCATGTTTATACCCCATGAAGACTTTACACCCAAGAATAATGTACACTCCTCCACACGGGGGAGTGCAGGGGGCGTTACCCCACCTACAGGGTTTGGGGGCAAGCGGCCCCATGAAGGAAAAATTGCCTTGTAAATGTTTATTGTAATTTCATAGTAAATATGGACCATTCATTATAAGGTCTTAGATCTGACGATAGAAGTTATGTTAGGGTTTTTTTACCTAGAAGGAAACCCTCTTTTATGAGGGAAATGTATTGTGGCTGTGTATCATTGTAAATATTGTATTCTGAGTGATGAGACTGTGAGAGAAATAAGAAGAAGTTACAATGGGTGTGTTGTAGCTTGTATCCCTTCATTTGTTGGATAATAATAAATGAAGGACCTGACAATTTCTCTGGTGGACCTAGCCCACACTAGGTGAACCACGTATATATGTGTCTATATTGTATTTTGTATCTTTTGTATTTTATTTCCGCATTTGTTTTATTTTATTGCTCTACAATCCTGTTTTTCTAACAATTGGTATCAAAGCGAAAGGTAACTCGTAGGAAAAGAGGGTTCCTGGTTTGAGTGGGAGAAATGGAAGAAGATGGAAAGTTTAAGGTCAAGAAATTTAAGAGCCAAAACTACCAGTTATGGAAGATGCAAATGGAAGATTATTTATACTAGAAGGATATTATCACCCCTTAAAACAACCCCTTCATTACCAAGTTTACCTGCAACTTTATTCACTTCCCTGCACACATGAGAGGTGATAAGAATGAGGTTGAGATGTAGGAGTGATTTGAGGATTTCAAGAGAGCTAAGGAGGAACCAACTGGGGGTGAATTTAGCAGGCTCACAGCCATCGATGATTTTGGTAGAAAGAGAAATGATTATTTAGGAGTCCCCCTTGATGATAATTGGTTTCATACCTAGATGAGAAGCAAGATGATATCCATGAAGTAATCCCCATAGATCCTATGAATTGTTGGTATCAAAGCCCATATTTCCTGCCATTATATGGCTGATTCTCCCCTCACTATTTATAATCACCACCCCAAACTTGGTTAGGCCGAGATTTCCCTTAGAGGCTTCATCGAAATTCAATTTATAGAATTCTATAGGGGGGCATTGCCAAGTGTTTGTACTTTGAGTGACTATGGTTTGGGGATTGGATCCAATGGGAGATAGGGAAGGATCAATTTTCATATTCCATCGGGAGAGAATAATGCTCACGTTGGGATTGCATGTGAGGTCTTCTTCGAACCACTATTGTGATCTCACAATTTCTTGAGTGTTGTCAAAGATCTTGGACCATACAAAAGTTGTTCAGGAGGGATTGCAGTGAAAGACCCTTCTGTTTCATTCTTCAATATTTTCCAGACAACAAATCTTGGAAGCAATTGCCAAATTTTGTTGAGAATTGGATTGTTGTAGGAATTCATTCTCTACCTTTCTATAGAGTGAATGATGTTGTCTCCTACTCGATCTATTTTCCTCATGATATGAGCCACCTTGTCCTAAAGTTTCACACTGAAAGGGCACAAATTCAAGAGGTGTTCCATAGATTCCTCTTGTTGCATACAAAGAGGACATGTTGAGGGCCCAATAAATCATTTTTTCCTTAAATTATCCCAGGTTAAGATTCTGTTTTGTACTAGAATCCAAAGAAAAGTGGAAACCTTCAGCCAAAGGTGCGATTTCCAAATGGTATGTCGGATCGGATTCTTAGGTAGTAAATTAAATTATGCTTTGATATAGTAGGCTTCTTTGATAGTAAAAGTACTAGCTGTAGAGTTCCCCCAACATTAAATGTCCTGACCCTCTCATCTATGAATCTTCCTCAAGGAAGAAAATTCCTTCCAGGAGTCTAAGTTGCAGTTAGCTATAAGATTAATATCCTCGTGCGAGGTTTTCCAATCCCTCCAGTGAGAATCTAAGGGTGTTTCTTTCCATAAGTTGGAAACCTTTATCATATTTATATTTATCATTTTGTCTTGGAGTTGATGCAGGGTTTCCAAGGATTGTAGTGGAGGGAGTTGCTACCAAGAGTCTAACTAGCAGAAGGCATCTTGTTTTTCTCTTAATTCCCAAAAGACATGCCCCTGAATGAGGGGTCAATTGCACCAGGATGCATTCCACATATTGGAGCCTGTAATCTGATTTATCATTCTGATTAGATGAGTTTCATCAATATGTGGAGAATATTTTTGTTTCCATAGCCTTTCCCATAATTCTTTTGGGTGCTTCAACCCCCTCCACCGGAGTTTTACACTCATTATTTCATTGAGTGGACATGGATCATGGATCCTAAGAATTCCATTGAGATTTTGTTTTCACAGTTTGTCCCAGCTAACCAAGGCCCATTTGCTGTTAGATTTCAGACCCTGCCAAAGTAACTTCCTTTGAATATTTCTGATGGTATTGATCACATATTTAGGAGCGGCCAAGGCCAAGAAGAGATAGGTGGGTATATCTTGAAGGAAATATTTGACAAGCACTAGACAACCAACCAACTTAAGGGTGAGGAAGGTCTAGTATTTCATCCGTCTGGCCAAAGAATCAATGACGTTGACAAAGGAAATATTTCTAGCTACCGAATCAGAGAGTAGGATACCAAGGTAGTTGGACAAAAGGGAGCTTCGATGGATTCCTAATAGGTAGGAGATGTAGTTATGAATGGATAAAGGTGTATTAAAGAAGAAGACCTGGGATTTCTCTAGATTGACAGAGGTACCTAAAGCTTCACTGAAATAAGAAATAATGTGATTTAATTCATGCACTTATCATGTTGTGGGTGTTCCCATTAACATGGTGTCATCCATGAATTGACTATGTGAAGTTGTTGGATGGATACCATGGAGGGGAAGAACTTGTAGGGAGCCATCCACTCTAAATTCCTTGATGTAACGACTGAGTCCTTCAACCATAATGATAAAGAGGAAAGATGAGAGGGGGTTCCCTTAACAGATTCCTTGTGAGGGAGTGAAGGTTGTTGAAGGGACTTCATTGACAAGTATAAGAAAGAAGGTGGTGGATGTGAGATTTAATATCCAATTTACCTAGTTATTACAGAAGCCAAAAGAAGAAAGAATAAAACAGATGTATTTCCAACTTAATCTGTCAAAGCAATTTGAGAGGTCAAGTTTTATGAGAATACCTAGAGTTAACATGGATTTAAGGGAGTGGATCACCTCGTGTTCTAGTATGACGTTGTCCAGAATCTGGAGTCCTTTCACATATCTCGACTGCTCCTTGTATATAATGAAGGGTAGAATTGACTTGAGTCTAAGCATAATAAATTTTGTTATAAGTATAAATATGACATTGACTAATGAAATGGGTCTAAACTAATTTGGGTGGGTTACCCTTTCCTCCTTGGGAATGAGCATGAAGAAAGTGGCATTGAGAGAAACTAAGAATTTAATCGAGGAGTGAGATTCCTCCACAAGATTCCAAACCTCCTCTCATACCATCAACCAATAGTGGTGAAATAAGTCTGTGGTAAATCCATCTGGACCTAGGGATTTACCCATTGGAATTTCCTTCATAGCCCGATCCACCTCCTCAATTGAGATAGGTCGCATGAGTGATTCATTTTTTTATGGAGAGATAAGATTTTGTATGTACTGAGTGATTTTATTGATGGCTTGAGAACGATCAGGGATCAACTCCAAAAGAATATTTTTATAATAATTGATAAGTTCATTTTCCATTTCTTCGTGATCCATTAGTAATTGGCCTTGGTCATTTTCCAGTTTGGTGATGTGATTCACATGTCATCTTTGTATCATGGATCTATGAAATAACTCGATATTATTTTCACCTTATTTGAGCCATTGTACTCTTTATTTTTGAACCCAGAGGTCTTCCTCTTGTTAATGCCTTTCTTCCAACATTTTTTTAAGAAGCTCCTCCTCGGTCTGCAAGGAATCTGTGGGGCCTGCTAGAACTCTATAAATTTGTTCGGTTGATAAAAAAGACGACAGAGGTAACCTACAAACCAACTTTAGAGATGGGTACTGGCCTGCTCAACTTAGAGAGGGCTCTCTCATGTCACCTGGCCTTTAATAAATGTGTTATATTTAACAATTCAATGGCTAGGTTTTGTTGTTTTGAAAGGGTTTTTTATAATTTTGCTGGCAAGGAAGAGGAGGAATACTTAGGGCTATGGAGTCAAACTTCTAAAAATGAATGGAAGCACTGACTGGTCAATAGAACTCTCTAGAGGATAAAGGATAAATGAGGTGATAAATTTGAGTTATAATTTGTAAATTTGTAGAGTGTAAGAAGAAAGGGAAAAACATATAACTGTATTAGAGCATTAGATAAATGAATTATGAAATTAGTTAGGAAGAACTTAACATAGTTTAAATTGCTTAAGCCAAGAGCATCACAAGATGAATTTTGGGCCTTTTAACTATCCAATTTAAATAGAATATGGTGAAAATGGAATTTAAGCATACATGAAATACATACAAAGAGAGGAGACTAAACTCAAATCACCACCATTAGAATATTTTCATGGAAACTTCAAGACTTTTTCATGTGTATTTTACTCAGCTTCAAAAAATTACATTCAAGTTCCAAATAGCTAAGATCGTTCCCTTGCACTTATGCCAACTCTAGTACATTTGGAACTCCTAATATTTATACAAGCTGAGTTCCTTCGGTTTGAAACTGATTACAATGATTAAAATGAAATGTTTCGGTTTCTGAAACTGATTACAATAATTACAAGGGACAGTTTCGGTTTTGAAACCAATTACAATGATTAGCAATAAACTGTTCCATGACCCAGCTTCTGACTCCTCTGACACTTTTGTCCCATTCTTTGCCACTTTTTCTACTCTAGTGTTCCACCTGATCTGCCTGTTGGACATTTGAGAGGGGGGGTGAATCAGTTGTTACTGTGCTTAAACAATTATGTCCATTTTAAAATATTTATAGAACATTCAACGACGATCACAATAATGCAGGGAAGTAAGTAATAGAAAAATTCAACATAAATCACACACATGAAATATATAGGGAAAGATATTTCTTGAGGAAACCCATAAAGGGAAAAACTTCTTCTTCTTGATATCATAAGTAATCTTTATTTTCTGTACATTATCATTCTTATGAGCTCCAACTCCTCTTGAGGCTACAACCTCTGTTTTACAAGCATCAACTTGCTGAGAGCACCAACTCTCTGGTTTCTCTAGCACCCACTAGAAGGAAGCACCAACTCCCTGAGTGTTCCAACGCCAACTATATGGAAGCACCAACTTCCAATCACACAGGCACCAACCTGTATAATAGAGAACAATAGTTCTCCCTTGCACCTCCCTACCACCCTGATTTTTCTGGCTACAACTACCTATGTTCAATCACCCACATGAAACTCAAAGGACAACAGTCCTCCCTAGCACCACCCTACCACCTTGAAATACAAATCTTTGATTTCTACAATTTATTACAGTGATACAATATTTACCAATGTCTTACCAGTCTTGTCACTGTTCTACTCTGCCTGCGTCAGTGTCTTGCTGCATGCATATTCTTGAGCTTTATGATCTTCTTCTCTGTCTCTAAATGCACACCTCGAGTTTCTCTTCCTCTCTCAGATATGCTTATTTTTTCTATGTCATGCTTTTGTGCTTTATGCTCTGTGTATCATTTCAATTCTATGCGCTATGCCTCTTATGTGTGTTTCAGCTATTGCACACGGCATGCTTCTCCCCGCATGAATAACTCTCAACTGAAGGAACCATATATTCTTTGTTATGCGTATATTTATCATGATAATTCCTCTACCGGATCATCCACCCAATTCATCATCTTATTTGGTGTTTATACTGAGTCTTTTCATCATCAGTGGCTTATTCTGAGATTCTTTGCCTTCTTTGGAAGTTACAGTCTTCGACGCTTTTCCATCTATCAATTGTCTAAATGATGAATCTTCATTCCAATGGCAGTTACAGTCTTTGACGTTTTTCCACCTGTCAATTGTCTAAATGATGAATCTTCATTCCACTGGCAGTTACCTCGAGACTCTTCAGCTCCTCTGGCGATGACAATCAAGCTCGCCAAATTCTCTGGCAGATACAATCAGTCTGGTTATGGAAATTACCATCAGTCCTTTCTGGGAGTTACAGAGAGAACCTCTGCGCACTCGTCCCTTTGGTGCCTTTTCCCTTCCTGAGAAAAACTCTGCATTGGGTGCTAGCTTTTCTGGCTAAGCCCCTTCCTTTCATGTGACCACAGTGGTGACCATATGCATAACCAAACAATCATTTCACGATCTCGACAATATCCTATGTGGAGTCTAGCGACATGCTAGCTCCTCCCTTAATCCTCTGATGATGTGACCTTGCTATGACCATGGGCCAATCAAAAGGGTACTTTGCAATTTTGCGTTTCATGATCTACTGTGGCGATTTGCCTTGATTCTCTCAACTCGCGATCTGTGAAGTGGAACTTAGAAACTTGCTAGCTCCTCCCTTGTTCTCTGCTGATGTGACCTTGGTTGTGACTAGGGACCAAGCCAATGAGCGCTTCGCGATTTTGCATTTCACGATCACGAAGCTTAGAGAACCTCCCTTATTCTGAGTCCCGAACTTGCGACTTCAATCACCTTAGATCAATGGTATGAGTTTTCCCATGACTCAATGGTCGAGATCACTTATGCACTCTTCGGGACTCGTGATGTTGGATCTTAGGGAACGTCCCTTCTTCCGAGTTCTGAACTCGTGCTTTTCCAGAACAACGGTCCAAATTTCTCTGCGATCGACAACAATGATCAAATCGGGATCTCGCGTGTCGGGTGTTTGAACTTGAGCCAACCCTAACTCTTCCAACTCCCGATTCTTGATTCTTCGAAACCTCTTTATCGATTTCCACGTGTCCTTCCTAGATGAATGGCTAGGATTGTTGCGGCTCCTAGCTCCTCATGTATTTGCCTCATGCCTTCCCGATATTTGTGAGTGTCAAATCAACGACTCATAACTCCCCATGATATAATGGTTGAGAAT
>ML777671.1:2869162-2943334 GCA_009831015.1 Picea engelmannii
GCGTTAAACCTCTTGGTTCTTTAAAAAGGTACACTACACTTTCGCCTGTGCACTCCTCTGTTGCACTGCCTCCTGGACGTGAAATATTCTCAACGGTCCAGATCTCTCCGGCTGGATACAATGGCACCTGTTACTCCTCCCAAGCTTCTGCACATTCTTCTCAAACTTGGAAGAATTCCAATTTCTCAAAGGCCTCAACCTTTTCCTTCTTTCTTCTCTGTGAACTCTTCGACTTGAGTCCTCCCACGCGTAAATGAAAATGTTGTCCCTCCTGATCTTTGGGAACCCTAAACTCTTCAAATAGTCCTGTGTCTTCTTCACTCCTTGCAGTTAGGCTCTGTGCACTGAAATCACTACTCCTCTTGAGCTTCACGCCCGAATCCTTGAAGGATTCTGACTCCTGCATCTCTACAGGGTCTATGCGCACATAAAGCACTATTCGTCCTGAGCTTTTCTTTTCACCCAGACTTCTAAGGAACTCAGTCCTTCTTCTTCTCCTGGAGATGGAGAATTTGGGTGCCCTTCTGGCTATCCCTCTGCTCAAGAAACCTTTTTTTGAGGGTTTCAGGGTGTTCAACAACCTTGCGAAGATCCCTCTTCTTGGACTCTTCTTCAAATTCCAGAGGTCAAAGAGTTCTTTTCTCCTATGCCTATCTGCACATCTACTCAATTCCCTCCTGGCAGAGTATTTTCTCACAGAACATCCAGTAGTTATGTCTTCTATGTCCTCCTTACACCTGCTCAATGCCCTTCTGGCAGAGCTCTCAGAATCCTTAGTGATTCTGGTTATTCTGTCTGAACTCACAGCAGAGTTCTTCCTCAACACTCTGTTCCTATGCTCAATGCCCACTTGGTAGAGCTTTACAGAAATCAAAGAGAGTTTTTGTCTGCAACTGTGTCTCTCCTACACAACCTCGCCTCCAAGGTATTCAACAACCTTGAGGTCTTCCTTTGAGTTGTTGATTTCAACTTCTGTTCCCACCTGGAACGCCTCTATCTAACTCCGTAGAGTTCATAAATGCACCCTCTGTGCACGACTATCAGAACCTGTAGCATTCTGTCACACCCTCCTGGTGTGAAGCCCAAAAGACCTCTCAAGCCTGAAACCAGAACAACTCCTGCAAATTCATAAACATAACATACATTCACAACATATAAAGAACACTCACAGACATTCATTCAACACAGATAATATGCAGGAAAAAACTGCTATTTATATTAAAATGGAAAATGCCTATTTACAATGGTGTTCTTGAGCACGACTTGTAACAAGGTCTCGACTCCTTCTCTATCTCACGCTGGCTCAATCATTCTACCAACTATTACAAAATGAGATCCCAAAAGATCTTTTTTACTTGAGGGGGCTCTTCGAGATCTTCCCTCCAAACCTCAACTACTCTATTCAATTACATTCAATGGTTGTCTAGTCCGAAGATCGGATCTAGATCACAGACTTACAAAAACATTAAAATCCTATTTACTTATATGCCTGTGCAAAGCACGACTTCCCAGCTCAACAGCTTAAACATTTAATTATACCCATTCAAATTTTAAATGAGGACTGCACCTCTCTTCAACACGCAATTTGAATTCGCTGACATGGATGGTTGGCTGGCTGGCTAACGTGAGATGATGCTCCCGCATCATACGCCTCAGCTGAAAAAATCATGAGCTCCTGCTCATGAGATTCCACCCTCAGCTGTGGAAATCCTCCTAGATCCCAAACAAATTCCTGGAGCTGTCTCCCCACTCCTTTCCCTCTCCGTTGCTGCTGCTGCGTTGCTGCTGTTGTTGCTACTATTTCCTTTCTTCTACCTAGCGTCTCCTTTCTAGCAGTCTCTGCTGACTCTATCATCATCCTTTTGATCCTCTCGATCACTTCGTCAAGCTGCTCCAGTGTCTAGCTCTGGTCATGCAGTCTCTTCAACTGAAATTTTTTCATGAAATTGGTTAGATCATCATGATCCCCCATGCCTTCTTCTTCATCTTATGTGGCCTCAACTTGCCACGCTACTACAAATTCCATCTCTGCAGTCTTCTCTTGACTACCCTGTTGTTCAGTCACCTTCTCTGACAACTGTTCTTTTTCCAGTTCTCTTGCTGGCCCTGGATTGTTCAGCCAATCCTCTAACATCTTCAGCTCCATCTTCCATGGAGTGATTAATCTACCTGCCTGCTCTTCGAATTCTTCTGCTTCCAGCTTCAGTGCTGCATCTTCCTCAGCTTCCTGGCTGAAAGCATTGAGCCATTCCTCAGAATGATCATCCTCCTCTCCCGCTTGGGCAGCCTCAGATATCTGCTCCAATTCATCTTTGACAGTCTCAGCTAGCTGTCCTTCTGTTGTTGCTAAACCTGCAACACAGATTTCTGCCTCCTCTTGGGAAAATGGTAGGAATATCTGAATTCCCCCAATCATTATAAGTTCCCTCAGATCCTCCTCTTCTGTCAGCTGCACCTGTTGATCCAAATCCATCTCTGAACTTATGAGACACTCATATAGTCTCATCCACTCATCCCTTCCCACCTGACAATATGGGATGACTCTGCTGCCCTCCTGGAAGTCTATGGAATCAACTGATCCCGTCTCTGTTCCCTTGCCCTCCTGGCATTCTGGAAACCTTCTGCTTCCCTCCTGGCAGTACATGAGATCCCACAATGATCTTGATTCATTTCCCTCCTGAAAATGTGAAATTCTCTGGCTTTCCTCATGACAGTCTGTGAGATCCTGCAACGATCGCAGTTCTTTGCCCACCTGGCAATTTGAAATTTCCTATTTTCCCTCCTGGCAGTTCTTGAGATCTTCAGCCGATCCCATTTCATCCTTACTACTGAGACTTCTCCCAGTCTCTAGTTTACATATCTGAACCCTTTTATCTGGTCCATTAAGGTTTTCCCCATACCTCAACCATCCTCTTATCAGCCTACGCTGTCTTATGATCATTAGCTGCTTGACTGGCCATTTTTATTTTTCCTTCCTCATGGGCCATTCATACACCCACCTTGGCTTGGATTTCTACTGCATCCGCAATGCAAGCTTTTCTATGTCCACCCTTATATCAGCGAGCTCTTTATCTATTTCTACAAGCTTTTCTGCTTTGCTCTTCCTCCCAGCATACCTATGGCCTTCAATAGCCATGTTCCTGTCTCTGTCTGCCCTCCTGGAAAATTTGTTGCTCACTCCGGCAACCCCGAGTGTTTCAGCCTCTTCCTATAGTCCTGTTGACTGTCTTCTTGATTGTTTCCTACCTTCAAACAATCACCATAGAGTCTTCAGCAACCCTGTCTTCCTTTGCCTCGCTTCACCTGAAATATACAAGTGAAGTCCTGCTCTGATACCACTTGATGCAGATGCATACGTGCTCTACGTCCGCTCACAGGATCGTTCAATCACAAAGTGAGCCAAAGCGGCTCTTCTGACTCCCTCTATAATCACTGTGAAAAATATGATCCACAGGTCCTTTCTTTTCCTTCACAGCCCCGAACACGACCATGAACAATTTCCCCACAGGAAATGCAAACTTCAGGTTTCGGGGTTTCTTAATTCCCGATGTCACGATAACCCTTGTCCCCGCGATCTTCTGATTACCGAATTTTCTATTTGCCGAAACGATTCAACAACATTTAGCCCCCAGGGCTACCTCCTGGTCTACATGACCATATCTCATATGACCGCAACTCTATTTCGGGGTTTCGCAACCCAAGCGCTCAACATCTCGTCCTCTGGACCCTCGAAATACTGATATGCAAAATGTCGATTGGAAATTTCCCGACCTTCTCCTTCTTCGCGATTTTGGGCTTTCAAATGCCGAAATGCATTGGACCTCTTGTCTTCAGAATTCCCAATCCTCTGAATCCCGATTTCTCGAACTGCTATTCTTTTTCGAGCTTTCCACCATTTCGCGATTTCGAAACTTTTGTTCCCGAAATGTGCGTGTCTCCTGTCTTCAGGATTCGTGAAACGACGAATCCTGAAATGCCGAAATGGCTCTCCGATAGGGATTTTCCCCGAATTATTGGATTTCCACCACGTGTTCCAACCGATCTATGGTTTGGATCTATTTCACTGTTTTCGCCATGGAGATTCCCGATCTCCTGTCTTCGAGACTTCAGATATCCCGAACGCCGATATCCTTATGCATCGATGCCCTTCGAGACTTTCACCCTCCTGTTCATGAAGTTTAAACCTCGTGCAACTCCTGTCAGATCCAACGACTGACAAGTAATTGGACCAAGATCCGACGGTCCATATCCTTTCTTCTGTGTGCTCCTCTGTTTCACTACCTCCTGGACGTCAAATCTTCTCAACGGTCAAGATCTCTTTTGCTGGATCTAATGGCAGTTGTTGCTCCTCCCGAGCTTCTACACGTTCTTTCCATACTTGGAAGAATTCCAATTTCTCAAAGGCCTCAACCTTTGCCTTCTTTCTTCTCTGCGAACTCTTGGACTTGAGTCCTCCCGCACATATATGAAAACACTGTCCCTCCTGAGCTTTGGAAACCCTGAACTCTTCAAAGAGTCCTGCGGCTTCTGTACTCCTTGAAGTTACACTCTGTGCACTGAAAGCACTACTACTCCTGAGCTTCACGCCCGAATCATTGAAGGATTCTGACTCCTACGTCTCTACAGGGTCTCTACGCACATAAAGCACTATTCGTCCTGAGCTTTTCTTTTCACCCAGACTTCTAAGGAACTCAGTCCTTCTTCTTCTCCTACAAATGGAGAATTTGGGTGCCCTTCTGGCTATCCCTCTACTCAAGCAACCTTTTGTTGAGGGTTTTAGGGTGTTCAACAACCCTGCGAAGATCCCTCTTCTTGGACTCTTCTTCAAATTCTATAACTCAAAGAGTTCTTTTCTCCTATGCCTATCTGCACATCTACTCAATGCCCTCCTGGCAGAGTATTTTCTCACAGAACATCCAACAGTTTTGTCTTTTGTGTCCTCCTTACACCTGCTCAATGCCCTTATGGTAAATCTCTCAGAATCCTTAGTGATTCTGGTTCTTCTGTCTGAACTCACAACAGATTTCTTCCTCAGCACTCTGTGCCTATGCTCAATGCCCACTTGGTAGAGCTTTATAGAACTCAAAGAGAGTTTATGTCTGCAACTGTGTCTCTCCTACACAACCTCGCCTCCAAGGTATTCAACAACCTTGAGGTCTTCCACTGAGTTGTTGATTTCAACTTCTGTGCCCACCTGGCATGCCTCTGTCTAACTCCGCAGAGTTCAGAAATGCACCCTTTGTGCTCGGCTATTAGAACCTGCAGTGTTTTGTCACACCCTCTTGATGTGAATCCCCAAAGACCTCTCAAGACTGAAACCAGAACAACTCCTGCAAATGCATAAACATAACATACATTCACAACATATAAAGAACACTCATAGACATTCATTCAACATAGATAATATGCAGGAAAAAACTGCTATTTATATTAAAATGCCAAATGCATGTTTACAATGGTGTTCCTGAGCATGGCTTGTAGCAAGGTCTCGGCTCCTTCTCTATCTCACGCTGGCTCAATCATTCTACCAACTATTACAAAATGAGATCCCAAAAGATCTTTTTTACTTGAGGGGGCTCTTCGAGCTCTTCCCTCCAAACCTCAACTACTCTATTCAATTACATTCAATGGTTGTCTAGTCCACAGATCAAATCTAGATCACAGCCTTACAAAACATTAAAAGCCTATTTACTTCTATGCATGTGCAAAGCAAGACTTACTATCTCAACAACTTAAACATTTAATTACATTCATTCAAATTTTGAATGAGTATTGTGCCTTTCTTCAACACGCGATTTGAATTCGCTGACGTGGCTGGCTGGCTGGCTAGCTGACGTGAGATGATGCTCCTGCATCATCTAGTTACTCATTCATTGATTTTAACCAATTTACATCTTCAGTAACGTCATTAAAGTTCTTGGGTTCCACCATGGATATGAAGGCTATATGTGATTGCTCGGTGTCTTTGATTATCCTTCTCCTAGTTTGTACACCTTTGTCTTTCTCACCAATTATCTGACTTTCAGGATGATTCTTTTGTGTAATTTTGGGGGAAGAATTTGAGGCTGATTGTTGTTCTGGTTCTTCTTGTCTGGGTGTTTCTTCTCCATATGATTATTGGACCTGTTCATCGTCATTTTCAGATCTGTCCTCTGTAGTAGACTCAATATTTCTCACCTCTCTTACTGGGACACCTTCATCAACCTTTAAATCAATGCAATCAACTAATTTATGCAATCTTTTATTAAAGCATCTATCTCCTTTACTATTGGTAGAATATCTTAAGAAGATGTTTTCATCGACCCTGTCATCATACTTTCCAAGGTTTTCATTATTATTCTTTATGTATCACTTACTTCCAAATACTTTGAAGTGTTTGATTCAAGTAGGTCTTCCATACCACAGTTCATAAGGTGTATTGTCACTATGTGGTATGAGGTGGGCTTTGTTAAGAATATGGATTGTTGTGTGTATTGATTCTGCCCAGTAAGTTTGACCAATGTTCTTCTCATTCATCATTGACTCGGCCATTTGTTGAAGTGTTCTGTTTTGCCTCTCAACTACTCCATTGATTGAGTATTCTCTTTTGATCCCATTTTTATCACATAATTCCTTGAAATCACTTGATATAAATTATCCTCCTTTGTCTGATATTACTGCCTTTAATCTCTTGCATGTTTGATTCTCAGTTAAAGCCTTAAACATTTTAAATTTCTCAAATGCTTCATCTTTTTCTTTGAGAAAAGCAACCCAATTAAGTCTGGAGTAATCATCAATGATCAACATAAAGTAGTTTTCCGTCCAAGTGCCTTCCTGTCTTGATGGTCCACATAAATCCATATGAACTAATTGGAGTGGTTTCTCTATTGAAGAAGAGCTCTTGGATTTATCCTCTGTCCTCGTTAGCTTTCCTACTTGGCAGGGTTTACACATAGAGTCTTGTGGCTTTGATATTCTTGGAAGATCTTTTACTGCCTCAAGATTTTTGAGCTTGATTAAGTGATCAAATTTTAGATGTCCAAGTCTCCTATGCCATAACCATATTTCATCATGTTTTCTTAGATGAAACTCTTCTTTATCTTCTTTCAACACATATACATTATTTTTTGTCATTATGCCTTTAGCCACGACTTGTCCTGAGTTTGCAGACTTTATCTTACAATCCTTGGAAGTGAAAACCACTTCACATCCTCTGTCACACATTTGACTTACACTGTGCAAATTATGTTTCATCTCATCTACAAGAAGAACATCTTGGGATTTTCCTTTACCATTACTCAAACTCACCATCCCTTTACCCTTGATTTTACCTGGCTCATCATTTCCAAAGCTTACATTTCCTTTTTTTCTTTTACTTATAGTCAGAAACGTATCCTTGTCTCCTGTCATGTGCTTGGAACATCCACTATCTATATACCAAGGATATTTTTGTTTTTGAGCTGAAAGTACTAGACATCCACTAGATATTTTTTCTTTTGTGCTTGGAACATCCACTATCTATGTGCAAGCATTTCTAGCTAAGGGATTTATCCTTGGATCTTCCTTGTACTTCTTCAGATGGAAGTTTGTAGCTTTGTGGCCGAAGTTATGACAATTATAATATTCAATCTCATTGTTCAACAGGTCAAATTGATTGGTGCTACGTTGTCTACTCAATGGATGCTTAGTTCTATGTTGTAAAGATTGTTTGTTTCTTGACCTCCTCAGTTGCATGTCTCTAAACTTAATTTGACAATTTGCAATCTTATGACCAAAATTAGAACAGTAAAAATGTAACCATGGAAGAGATTTTGGTACCTGAAGGATGGCCTTCTTCTTGTCATTTTTTGCTCCATCTTTTGATATCCTTGTTTTTTATCAAGGATCGTCTTGTTTTTATTAGATTTTGGTGACATAGTACTCACATAGTCTGGTTGTCTGCTGACTTGGAACTTGATCATATTTACTGGATCTTTGCTTTCTTTCTGTCTGTTGCTTGAACCACTTATATAACCTAAACCAGTATTCAATAAGGGAGAACTCTGTTTTCTCATAATGTCATTTAGTTCTGCTGAGGCTTTAATTCTTGGAAGATTTGGAGATACACTGCTTTAAATTTCTCCATCTCTTTTCTGGTTTTTACTACCTCTTCTTCCAAGGCTTCACATCTTGCCTTCTTTTCCGATAACTTTTGTTTCAGAATGTCCTCTATTTTCTTTGCCTCTTCTAATTCCACTTTTAGAAGGGAAAATTCTTCATTAGGTTTTTTATTGTCTTTCTCGAACTGTATCAACAATTGTTTTTTCTTTTTCTTCTTAGATCCGAGTCTAGCAATTTATTCTAAAGCACTGAGCAGTTCTCCTTCCAATTCAACCACAATTGCTTCATCGTCAACATCGCTTCATGTGATTTTATTATCATAATCCTCTTTGGCCATAAGCATAAAGTCATTAACCTTATCTTCACATGAAGAGTCACTATCTGTGTCTTCTGAAGAGTCATCATTGTTTTCACATAAACTTTTCTTTTTACCAAATCTCTTGGGTTTGTACTTATTTTCACCTTTAGAATTATGATCCTTCTTCTTGTATGGAAACTTAGATGCAAAGTGACCTATATTTCCACAGTTGAAACATTTGAAGGGTAATTTTCCTTGGTACTTTCCTGATCCTTTATTTAGTTTTCTCACAATTTTTTCTTCAATTTCATCAGGTTCATAATCCTCATTCTTATCTTCTTTAAATGATGCTTCTCTAGATGTGAGTTTATATTTACCTATCCTCATTTCATAGGCAGTCAGAGTTCCTAGTATTTCATCAATAGACAGAGCTTTTAGATCATTAATTTCTTCTATAGTAGAGACCTTTGGGTTGAACCTATCTGGAACAGATCTGAAAATTTTATGAACTAAAGAGACATCCTCAATTGTTTCACCAATTCCTATCATTTCATTTACTAGTTCTTCAACTCTCAGAAAGAACTTCCCAACAGTTTCATCCTCTTTAATCTTTAGCTGTTCAAACTGTAATCTGTAGGTTTGAAGCTTGGCATCCTTTACCTTCTCATTACCTTCATAATTGCTAATGTGTTTGTCCCACATTTCTTTGGCAGATTCTAAGTGCATAGTTTTTACAAATTCTTCTTCTGCAAGCCCACTCAGAATAACATTCATAGCCTTAGTGTTGAATCTGAATTCTAGCTTGTCATCCTTAGAAGCTAGTACAAATGGATTTACATAACCAATCTCTACCACATCCCAAACATCTACACCTAAAGACATTGTGTAGGTTCTCATCCTAACTTTCTAGAAGGCAAAGTTTGTTCCATTGAACATGGGGGCCTTATTGGTTGAAGTTACTTCATGGCTAGTCATGTTTAAGCTCTAGGATCTACCCTTAGATAAAATGAACCCGCTCTCATACCAATTGTTGGACAACTGAGAGGGGGGGGGTGAATCAGTTGCTACTATTCTTAAACAATTATGTCCATTTTAAAATCTTTACAGAACACTCAATGACGATCACAATAATGCAGGGAAGTAAGTAATAGAAAATTTCAACATCAATAACACACATAAAATATACATCGACAGATATTTCCTGAGGAAACCCATAAAGGGAAAAACGTTTTCTTCTTGATATCATAAGTTATCTTTATTTTCTGTACATTATCATTCTTATGAGCTCCAACTCCTCTTGAGGCTACAACCTCTGTTTTACAAGCAACAACTTGTTGAGAGAACCAACTCTCTAGTTTCTCTAGCACCCACTAGAAGGAAGCACCAACTCCCTGAGTGTTCCAACACCAACTGGATGGAAGCACCAAATTCTAGTCACACATGCACCAACCTGTATAATAGAGAAAAATAGTTCTCCCTTGCACCTCCCTGCCACCCTAATTTTTTTGGCTGCAACCAAATGGAAGCTACAACTCCCTGTGTTCAAGAACCCACTTGAAACTCCGAGCACAAAAGTCCTCCCTAGCACCACCCTACCACCCTAAAATACAGATCTTTGATTTCTGCAATTTATTACAGTGATACAATATTTACCAATGGCTTACCAGTCTTGTCATTGTTCTGCTACACTGCTTTGCTCTGCCTACGTCGGTGTCTTGTTGCTCACATCTTATTGAGATTTCTGATCTTCTTCTCTGTCTCTGCATGCACACCTCAACTTTCTCTTCCTCTTTCAGATACACATATTTGTTCTATGTCATGCTTATTATCTTTATGCTCTGTGTATCATTTCAATTCTATGCACTACGCCTCTTCTGTGCGTTTCATCTGCTGCACACATCATCCTTCTCCCCTCATGGATAACTCTCAACTAAAGAAACCATATCTTCTCTATTATTCATATATTTATCACGATAAGTCCTTTTCTAGATCATCCACCCAATTCATCGTCTTCTTTAGCGGTTATACTGAGTCTGTTCGTCATTAGTGTCTTATCCTGAGATTCTTTGCCTTCTCTGGTAGTTACAGTGTTCAACACTTTTCCATCTGTCAATTGTCTAAATGATGAATCTTCATTCCACTGGTAGTTATAGTCTTCGATGTTTTTCCATCTGTCAATTTTCTAAATGATGAATCTTCATTCCATTGGAAGTTACCTTGAGACTCTTCAGCTCCTCTGGCGATGACACTCAAGATCGTCGAATTCTCTGGCAGATACAATCAGTCCAGTTCTAGTAGTTATAATCAGTCATTTCCGGTAGTTACAGAGAGAACCTCTACGCACTCGTCCCTTTGGCGCCTTTTCCCTTCCTGAGAAAAACTTCGTAGTGGGCGCTAGCTTTTCTGGCTAAGCCCCTTCCTTTCACTTGACCACGAGAGTGACCATACGCCTAACCAAACAGTCATTTCGCGATCTTGGTGATCTTTGATGTGGATCCTAGTGACATGCAAGATCCTCCCTTAATCTTCCGATGATGTCACCTTTCTATGACCATGGGCCAATCAAAAGGGTACTTCGTGATTTCGCGTTTCGCGATCTGCTGTGGCGAGTTTCCTTGATTCTCCCAACTCACGATCTACAAAGTGGAACTTAGGAACATACTAGATCCTCCCTTATTCTCCACTGATGTGACCTTGTCTATGACCAGGGGCCAGACCAATGAGCGCTTTGTGATTTCACGTTTCGTGATCACGAATCTTAGAGAACCTCCCTTCTTCCGAGTCCCGAACGCGTGACTTCAATCACCTCAGATCAACGGTCTGAGTTTTCCCATGACTCAACGGTCGAGATCACTTCTGTGCTCTTCACGATTTCGCGACTCGCAATGTCGAATCTTAGGGAACCTCCCTTATTCTGAGTTCTGAACTTGTTCTTTGCGAGACCAACCGTCCATATCTCTCTGCGATCGATGACTATGATCAAATCGCAATTTCGTGTGTCGGTTTCTTGAACGTAATCCAACCCCGACTCTTCCAACTCCTGATTCCCGATTCTTCGAAACTACTTTATCGGCTGCCATGTGTCCTTCCCAGATGAACAACTAGGATTGTTGCAGCTCCCAGCAAGTTGGGTATTTTGATCCTGCCTTCTCGATATTTGCGAGTGTCAGATTAATGACTCATAACTCCCCATGATATAATGGTTGAGAATGCATCCGAGGTGATCTTTAGATCAGACAAATCATATCCACTTCGGGAATGCGACATTCAGGACTTCGGGTATTTCGATTTTTCAAGTCGCCAAATATTTCAAAGTGAGAATCCCAGAACAATAACCTCCTCAAAATTATTAGACCCGAACTAAACGTTGTTTGTCGATCATGTTCTCAGATCGACGACTCAGTCTTTCTACGATGCTTCTTTTCTAGCTTATCATGTCCTTCCACTCCAAACTGATCTGACGACTTTCATTTACTCCAGCTCTCTGGCTCTCCGGACTTCGGGTATTTCAAGTCTGAAACTAAAAAATCCTCGAAGTGATTTTCTCCGGAGTTGAGGGTCGTGTTCCACCTGTCAGTCTTGACGATGGACGGTCCCTGCTTACTTCGGGACTTTGGGACTTTTACAAGTCCGCTCTCCTACAATCATCCAAATGATTAAACTTCATGAATTTATTTTTGGATCCAACGACTGTTGATCCTCGGTGCTCAGATCCAACGGATTAGATCTTCACTTCTCCTGTGTGCTTCCTCTGGTCACGGGACGTTGATCTAATGGTCATCGGGTATTCGGTATTAGTGATCCAACATCCATTGTCGTTCCTCCTCCTGATATTACGCTTTCTTTTGACTTGGAATAATTTCTAAGTGTCAAAGGACTTGAGCTTTGATCCTTCTACAACTCCTTATGACTTTGGGACTCGTATGCATTTCTGAGAACTGAAAGCGCTACTTCTTCTGAGCTTTGATCTCTGCATCCTGTGATTGTAATCATTCCATCGTTGTTGTTGTTATTTTTGTTGTTCTTTCCTGTAACCAGGCCATCGATGTTGTTGTTCTTGCCTGTAACCAGGCCATCGATGTTGCTGTTCTTTCCTATAACCAGGCCATCGATGTTGTTGTTCTTTCCATCGATGACAATCACACTCTGCCTATAAACATACCAACACTTCCATCTTCAGTGACATATGGACATCATCTAATGGACCCTGGAGAACTGCACTTTGTCTTACCCAGTCGTACTATCTCCTTCCATTGTAAGTCAGAAGGGATATCATAATCTATCATTTATTTGATTAGGATCTCCAGGTCAATGAAGGAAGCATATTTCATGACTGGTATTCCAATTTTGACTTCTTTGAACTGATTCAAAATCTCAAAGTCAGTAATCAAATTTTCAACTAGTGTAGCTCCTTTAATATTTTCCTCCAGGGTCTCAAACTTGGAGTGATCCATTCTACATTGAGTAAGGTGGGAATTGTATTCTTCCTAATCATACAATTTTCCTTTTCCATCCCAAAATGGTGGAATGCCTTTGATGAACAATTCTTCAAACAAATTCTTGAACTCTTGCACACTTTTCTCCATCTGTGTTGCCTTTGTTTGGACTGATTTCAACATGTCATGTTTAGCAATAACCCTCTTGGCCCAGATAATAAATGTAGTTATGTATTTAACTCCAATAGTTTGAAGGTCTGCAGTAGGAATGGAGTTGAGTAGATTTCTGGAGTTTTGGGCCCATTCTGATGGTTTCTTTGCTAAAGTTTCATTCACAATATTGCACCTACTTCTGGCTGTGATGGCTATGTTGTCTTTATCATTGATGAAATTCAAATAAACTCTCAACTTGGAAGCCTTAGAAACTATAGAGTACGAGATGATATGATTGCCCCCCTGCATCAAACCTTTTCCTCTTAATCTCATGTTCAACTTATCTATCATTTCCTACAAGACTTCATTCTTCTTTTGAAATTGAGCCATTCTTTCACCCTTTGTCTCCATCTCCTGCTTCAATTTCTCTATGCTTCCTTTTATCCCTTTGATTTCTCCTTCTTTCAGGCTAACTTGTGACATAGCCTGGACAAGTCCTTCAGTGTTTGGCCCAGCTTCTATAGAAGGAGGTATAACTACAACCCTGTTTAGCAATTATGTCTTCTCTAGTGACCACTTCACCCTTTCTTGTTCTAGTTGCAACGTCCTAGCCTTGTAGTCCAATGCCTCTTGATGAAGTGTATCATTTTCCTCTTCTAGAGAAACTAATTATGTTGTTTGTGGATTCTATGGAGCAGACATTTTCAATTTCTTCTTCAAGATTTGAATCGATTTATGTTTTTCATCCAATGATGATTTCACCCCTTGGGGGCCTTCAGATTCCAGCCTCTTGACCTGATTCTTCCAAGCTCTACTAGATGATTTTTCTTTCCTCAACTGCCCTTCCGATTTCATTGAATAATATGGTAGCCTTGAATTCTTCAAGCTTAAACCGAGGTAATCAAAATACAACATATAATTGGTGTTCTTATAGAATTTGACCTTGTCTGGAGAACTGATGTTGTCATAACTTATCTTGATCTCAGATACTTTTTCTTCATCTACAACTACAATGTTAAAGTTCCCCTTCTCAACATCCCTTACTGTGAATAGAGAATATTTATGCTGAGAAATATTTTCCACTTCAGGGACTAAATCCTTCATCTCACCCAGAGCTTTGTTTCCCTTCTCATCATACTTTTTTGATCAATATTCTTTAGATTGATAAGCTGCTTCAAATTTTTTATCAAAGATATTTTTCTTGCTTCTAAAGGTTCTTGAGCTACAGTGCTATTTCCACTTTCCACCATATCTAGATTTACTTGTTCTCTGGGCTCTTCCTCCTCTAAATCCACTATTTGTGGAGACTGTGAAATATTCATCTTATTAGGAGTAGTCTATTGATCACTAGTGCCCATGGCCTATGAACTAGTTCTCTTGTTGTAAACACTCATCTTAGGAACTTTCACTATCATCTTATGAGGAGCTTATTGTGTTTGAATTTGTTGCAGGGTTGCCTCCACTTGTTGTGTTTGATTTGGTTGCAGTATTTCTTCCATATCAACACAAACTTCTAGGTTTTTCAGCTTATCAAAACCCTCAACCTGTTCATGCTCATAAGGGGCTTTTTTTTCATCAATCTTCTCTTGGATATGATTTGGTGTGGACCATATATTCTTCCCTATAGCTGTGCAAAACCAAACTCTTTGATCTTTTCTTGAATCTGAGATAAGCATGATCTAATTTTGACAATGAAGGGGCCAATGATAAAAGGGAATTTTAGGTTGGAGGCTTTGCGCAAATTGAGGAAATGATTTGTCTCATATATAATTCTATACTTGATGAATTCAAGGGAAAAGACTCTTGGGGGTCAAAAAAATAGGCAACAGATAGGGGAATTCATGACAACCATAAACCTAGATTACTGTTGAGTGCATGAATAGAACCCAATTCTCCACTCTTTTCTCTGGATTTGGTTGTATATAGCTCCTCATGTCATCCAAAACTCTAGGTAGGTTGGTGTTGAAAATCAAATTGTAAACTATGGACATGACTTTGTTTATGAAGATAAGCAATGTAATCCTTTTACATTCAGTTGATACAAATGATGCTTCAGGAAATTATCTCTTATAGGTTTCTAGAAAAATCTTCAGCAAATAGGTGTAATATCTGAAATTCCTTAGAGAGAGAAAATTCACTAGTTGTTTATGGATATTATCAACTAGGAATTGATCAAAACTGATGTGGATTGACAAACCAGACTCTAAATTAAAAAAGGTCAAAAGGAAACCAAGCATGTCTTCAACCACATGTTTTTAATTGTCTATACCTAAGATTTGACTCAAAAGAGAACAAACCCATTGGACTTCAATAACCATTATACTCACATTCATTAGCAAAGACATACCCTTTGGAAAATGTTTTGGTTTGACAATTGTCTGCAAAAACAGATCTTGGACCTCTGATGGACATTCTCTGTATACCCTAATTATCTTTTCTTCATTGAAAGGTTCAGACATTGCAGAGAAACACTCTGATACACTGAGTGAATCTTGAATTCACAAACTTTTTGCCCTACACATGACCTTGGATCCTTGTTTATTCACGATGAATTTTTCTTCATGTGAATATTGTTCGACGCACCAACCTATAAATTCATTAAAAGGGGAAGCAATTTCGACAACATAAGGGACTATGGTGGCCTGTACTGCTTCAAGGAAATATATACGCCTTCCTACTTTATCAGACAGGTTTGTTTTGGACACAGAGATGGGAGAAATGGTGATTTCGGTATCAAAAATGTCTGAATATCAGTCAATTAGGGCTTATTCATTCACCACAGGATCTTGTTTTGTTAGTGAAGTTATGATAGGATCCATGGTTGGGATGAAAAATACCTGGAAAATAGCGAAAATAGCGTGCAATTTTCGTACTGTTGAGATGCAGTTGAATGAGGGTGGTCGTGCTAAGTTTCAAATGGTCCAGTGCTCGAAATAATAATAAAATACATAACAAATTCCCTTTTATACTTTTCCAAATTTCGGGGGCTTGAGGAATTGTTTTGGGGCAACCCGATTTTCACCCCGACATGCACCTGGTGGTGCCACGTAACCCCGATCGAAAACCATGGTTTAAATTTCAGCTCGCTTTCCAAAATTAAACTCCGCGCAGTTTATACCCCAGAAATCATTCTCAGTCATCAATCTTGAGAGGTCACGATATGCAATGCATTGGGTCCCATCATCTTAGTGCTCCTGGTAGATTTAGCCTTTCCCTAATAGATTTATCCCCTCCCCTGGCTTATTAGGCTTCCAAACCAATTTAGCGTCTCGCTAGATCCTGAAATCTTGATTTCACATAAAAAAATTAATGGTGACTAACATGGGCTCCAAATGGGGATGTTATCCTCCTAGCAAGGTAGAAAAGAACGACAGATCAAGTGCCTTCCCATTGGGATTTATTTCACTCATGCAACTAAATTGATCAACATCTTATTCAAAAAACTTCGTTCACATAACTCAAATTATACTCAGCATAACTTAGGGCCTTCGCTTCAGGCTTCAATTTATGTTGATTTGATTTCAATTGTTTCAACTGAAAAACAAAAATGGTTATATACAATGAATGGAAAGGGTGAAATTTCCTTTAAGCGAGATAATGCTTGAGAAATCTTCCATTCACAGGTCCTCCACCAACGAGATCTCTATTATGTTCCTGTAGCAGATAGGCATTATTTCCATGGTATGCCACAATTTTGAAAGTTCCCAGCCACGGATGGTCAAATGTCCCATGCTTTCCTTTGTCTTAATTCCTGACATCCCATTTCAACACCAAATCCCCCACTTTGAAATCATCTTCCTTAGTATGCCTGTCAAAATCCTTTTTAATCATGTCTTGGTGTAATTGAGAGTCATTGAAGGATTTCTCTGTTGTTTTTTGGAATTTGATTAGTTCATTTGTCCTCCTTTGAGTGGCATATGGTTCAACATCTTACTCATGTAGCAATATCATCACCGGAAATCCTAATGAAGTAGGAAAAACTGCCTCTATTCCATACACAATCTGGAAGGGTGAAGTGGAAATATACCTTTTAGTAGTGAGCCTATCAGCCCATAGTGCATGGATGAGCTTCTTGTGCCAAGCTTTTTTGTTATCTTGCAACAACTTTTTGATAGTTCTGGTCAAACTTTTATTGGATGAATCGACCAACCCATTACCTTGAGGGTAATAAGTTGTGGAATGGCCAAGAGTTATATTGTAATCACTACAAAAATTTTCCATCTTTTTGGACTTAAATGTTGTTGCATTGTCTGTAATGATTTTGATTGGACAACCAAACCTAGACAAAATATTGTTCTCCAAAACTTGAATGATAACAGTATATATGGCTTGCCTTGTGGGAACTGCTTCAATCCACTTGGTGAAGTAATTTGTGGCTATCAGTATCCACTTGTGTTGAGCTAAGGATTGTGGATGAATTTCTCCTATGAAATCAAGGCTCCATTGTATAAAAGGTGCTTCAACAAAGATAGATTTCAAGGGAAAAGGTTGTGGTTTTCTCTTCCCATAAAAAAAATGGCATTCATGGCATCTTGAAACTTCTTGTAAACATCAGAAAAAATGTTGGGCCAATAGAAACCAGCCCTTAATATTTTGTGCACAGTGGTTTTCCAATAATGGTGCCCTCCAAAATCACCTTTATGAAACTTTCTGTTTTTTTTTTCTACTTATCCCTCCACCAAACAACTCAAGAATATTCCTCCTGGATCCTTCCAATACAAATATTGATTTAGAATACAAAACTTAGTTGCTTTTAGCTTCAAAAACCTGGCCTTGGTTTTTCTCGATTCAGGAGGAGCCTGCAAATTTCTCAACACATAAATAATGTCAGCATACCATGGGGAGTCAAGGAATTTTTGGGATACCTGAGGGACCTTTTCTTCTTCTGAATTTGCTGATAAATCAACAATGAAATTAATTCCCAAGAGATCAAAATTTGTTTGTGCCATCATCTTTGCAAGTCCCTGCCCCTTGATCAACTTGGTAGGTTTGATATCAAGGTCATAATCCAACAACACAACTATCCACTTTCCCCTTTTTTCCTTAGGATTAGGCTGAGTTAAAATGTCCTTCAGAGAACTGCTGGGCACATAAGCAATGGTATGAGAATGCAATATATAAAGTCTAAACTCCTTTAGGGCCTTTACGAGTGCATATGCCTACTTTTCCATGATATCATACTTTAATTGAGAATCCCTTAATGTCATGTTATAGTATGCTATAGGCCTCTCAAAATTATGTTCTTCTTTTTGTAATAAAACACCAGCAATGGTGTGATCTAAGGAAAAAGAAAACAATATAAAGTCTTTTGCAAAATTGGGACTCGCCAGCGCTGGGGCTTTGGTCAATGCCACTTTAATATCTTCAAAGGATTTTCTGGATTCAGGGGTCCACTTTATCTCACTTCCTTTCCTGAGCATTTTAGTGATATGCTTTATGATTTCAAGCAAGTTAGGAATGAATCTTCTCAGAAAAATTACTTTCCCCAGGAAAGATTGCACTTCTTTCTTGCTTATGGGTATGCCAGTTTTTAGGTTTCCCTCAACTATCCTAGGATCTATATTTATTCTCTCCTTTTAAATAATGTGACCAAGCAACTTCCCCTCTTCCATGCCAAAATTAGACTTCTTGGGGTTCAATGAAATGCCAAACTTCCTAAACTTTTGAAAAGCCCTCCTTAGATGTTTTAGATGTTCTTCATCGGAAACTAAATATACAGTGATATCATCTAAGTAAATAACAATAAATTTATCTTTCTCATCATCAAAGGCTATATCCATAACTCATTGGAAATTTTCTCCTGCATTCATGAGCCAAAAATGCATTTTGGCATACATGAAGGTGCCCCATGGTGTTGTAAAGGCTGACTTTTCTTGATCATCAGGGTATACCATGATTTGATTGTACCCAGAGAAACCATCCAGCATTGATATTTTTTGAGAACCAACCACTTTCTGTAGAATGTGATCCATCTTAGGCAGTGGGTAATTGTCCTTGAGAGACACCTTATTCAGATTTCTAAAGTCTACACATAATATGATCTCTCCGCTCTTCTTTCTAACAAGTACCAGACTTGCCACCCACTTAGAAAATCTCAGAGATACTATGATCTTGGCTTCAAACATCTTTTTTATATCTTTTTCAATTAATGGCAGTAGCAAAGGGTTAATTCTTCTTAATTTCTTCTTGAAAGGTTTATGATATTCTTTTATTGGAATCACATGTTGAATCACCTTGGTATCATAAACTTTTAGATCTTCATAACTCCAGGGAAAAGCATTAGGAAATTATTTCATTAAATTGATATACCTTTACTTGACCTTGATATACACATGTTGAATCACCTTGGTATCATAAAATTTTAGATCTTCATAACTCCAGGGAAAAACATCAGGAAATTATTTCATTAAATTGATATACCTTTTATTGATATTCCTCATCAATATTCAAATTTGCAAATTCGCCATCCATCTTAAGGAAACTTTCTATTTGTTTATCATCTTCAAAAACCTGCCAGTACTTAATATTATCAAGTACTGTTGGTTTGTGCTTGACCTCAATCTCATATTCCTTGTTAGGAAAAATTGGAATTTTGAAAACTGAGGCTGAAGTAGCTAGCACATCAACAATATGGTTCTGACCCCTTGGAATCACCGAGAGACTGTATTCTGAAAATTCTTCAAGAATGTCAAGCACTATATTCCTATATGCTCTTAATCTGGGATGCTTTGTTTGATATATTCTCTTCACCTGATTTATGATCAACTCATAATCTCCATGTACAACTATCCGCCTAACACCCATTTCTTTCAAAGTCTTCAATCCTAATATAAATGCCTCATATTCAGCCATATTATTTTTGCACTCAAAATCAAGATTATAAGAGCAACGTTTTGTAGCCAGTCTAGGGGGCTTAATCCACACACCAGCGCCTACTCCTTCTCTGATGACAAATCCATCAAATCTCATGTTCCATACTCATTCTTTACACTGTTTTGTTGTTCTAAATTTTTCTCAGTTTACTGATCAGATTTGTCTTTGGCAATCATATCAATGTCTATCACCTTCTCTTCAAAACTCAAATCATTAAATAAATAGAGGAACCAATATCAGTTTCCACAGAATAAATGGGATGGTTGTTTGGTTGGGCTCTATTACTAACCATGTATTTGAGAAATACTTCCCTGTATAACCTCCTATGTTGACCAAAAACAAGGATAGTGGCGTATGACATATCCATTTGCAAAGTCCCTTTCAACTTTGCAACCCATGACCTAGATAACAACATGCCAAATTTAGGAGGGATATCAACAACCACCACATCCATGACCATATTTTTTTGCTGGAATTTGAGACAAGGATACCACCATATCTTTGATCAAGCCCAAGCACTTCACCTTCCTTGAATCAAAGGAGAAAATATTTTTTTAAGGCCTTGTAATTTCCTGGCCCAATTGGTCCATGACCACCTTGGGCATCAGATTATGGGATGCTCTTGAATCCAACATAGCATTGTGCAGAGTCATATCATGAATATTCAAACTAACATAGAAAGGGTGGACCTCATCAACAACACTACTCTCCTCTACATGCAGGACAAACAAGATGACGGGATGATCATCTTGTATATTTAAAGTATCATAATTTGCTTCCATCTTGAGCATCTTAATGATTTGATTTCTATATTCACTACTCTTTATCAGCTCATTGAATGGAACACAGATTTTAATTTTGACCATCTCACTTTCAAAGTTAAAGGAAGATGAGATTTTTTCTACCTCTTTGATGACTGTCTCCTTTGTTGTTTCAGGTACTTTCTTTGGAGGTTCTTCCTTCTTCTTTCCTTTCTCTACAACATCCTTTGCAACAGAGTCCTTCTTAAGATGACTTGAAGAAGGTGTATTATTTTTAGATTATTTGGTAGGATTTCCCTTTAGAGGATTTGCAGGAACCTTTGTGTTTCGAAGATTATATTGTTTCTAGATTTGTATGATGGCATTCTACAACCCTATCTGGTAATCTTCCTTTTCCACTGAAAACCTTTCATCATTATCCTACATGAATATTTCATTTGCATCCATGAACTGATCATTTTTTTCTTTGGTTAAAAACAATTATGTTTCATCACCATCACAAAAATGCATGTTGTCTTCAAAAGTTTCATCAAAATTTTCATTTACATAATTATTTTGAAAAGGAGTTCTTATTTTTTTATCACCCTAGTTCCTCTGATCTCTTTGTCTGATTTGTGGAACTAGTGGTCTCCTTTCGTTTCTAGGTGGAACATCAACATGTTATCTGGTGTTAGGCTATCTAAAGACATCCTATCCATGATTTTCTCCATGGTATTCATCATCAAGTCAAACCTCTCTTCTGATGACTGTGAGGTTGAAGGATGTGCCTTATCTTGAACCTTGTTCATGTCCCTGTCATAATTATATTTGATCTTTCCTGAAGCCATTAGATTTACTTCAACTTCTATTGAATCACTCATCATATAATCTAGTGAACTGGATCTTCTTTCCCTCAACAACAAAGAAAAATCACTTTCAAAGGAATCAACATATCTAAGTTGAGCAACTCTAGGAGGAGGTTTTACTTCAGTAGGAATTGAGTTGTAAAATTTGATCAATCTAGTTGAAAACTCTTGGAATGTTTCATCAGATGACCTTATCATGTTGTTATAATGGGTTAGCAACTGAAGGATATTTTTCTTGTCACCCCAATTTGCAAGAAAACTCGTTTCAAAGGCTTCAAAATTTTGGATACTTGTTGCTAGGAGAGCTATGAACCATTTTCCGACTTCTCCCGCAAGACTTTGTGAAAACAACCTCATTTTTGCATCTTCATAACCTACTTCTTCTAGGTCCACAAAATCATTGAACCGGTCTAAATGTTTTTGGGTTGACACATTGCCTTCATCATCATACAACTTAATCCTCTGATTATATTCCCATGGCAAATCATGTAACTGAGCAAGCAGAACAAGTAAGGCAAACCTAGCTTCCATGGCTGCAGTAAGAACTTGAAGTGGTTGTTGGTTCTAAGTAGGAATTGTTATCTCCCAAAATAAACCAGTCAGTTTACTAAGTTTTTAGGTGATAGCATAGTCATGAATGAAATTCATATTTAAGTTTTTGTGGTCTATAGTTTCCAAGTAAAGGGAATAAGTGATAAATTTCAAAATAAATCGATTTATTTTGTATTACTTTCAAAAATCAAAGAAAATCCTTTTTGGCAGCTAACCATTGTTTAAAAGTTGAAGATGAACCACCGAAATTTCAAGCTTTCGACAACAAAAGTAGCAGTTTGAAACATGAAAGAGCCCCCGAAAGTGAAAAAGTGGTTTCATGCATCACCTCTTCAAGAGTCTGAAAGGGAAAAAGTACACACGTCAGGAAGAAATGATGACCGTCTTTATGGGAGTTTGGAAATTTTATTGGCACGTTTACATGATCTTATCACCGGTTATGGAATAATCATTCCGAATTCGGTTATGCTGCCTGTGTGAAGGTGTGAAGTCTTATCAAATCTGAAGCTTGTCTAGCCATCATTACATTTCACTTGCTTGTCGCTATATCTTTTCCACATCAGCATTATGGCTATCACTCAAATTCAATCCCACAAATTTCAAATGCCTATAAACAACCTTTTCTTAACACCATTTAATCATACTGAGTTCATTCTTCATCGCCAACAGGTTTTTTCCATTGGTAATTTCTCTGTTTCAGGTTTCTATAGATTAACTTGTGTTTTGAATATGGGTAAGAAACAAGGTGGTCCACTTCTCAAGAAGGAGTTAGACAGTATACAATATCTACAATCTTATCCAAAGATTCGTCAATATTTCTCAGACGTAGGCTGCCTCACTTATGTGGAAAAGTTACATGAAGGATACCACCAGGGTGTCATAGAAGTCTTTGCAAAATCATATGATGGAAGCAAAGCCACAATTGTCCCTTTGGAGATACAGGTCGATGAAGAAGCCATAGCCTATGCTATAGGCATTCCAAGAACAAGGAAAAAATGGTTCAAGACCACAGTCACCAAGAATTTGGAGTTCATACCTTATTTAAATCCTGAATTCCAAGACATCACCTGGAACAGGGATATCCCCACTTCTTATCTGGAGGAGAAGTGGCAGGCTCTTCTCAAAGCCATACAATTATATATAACTACAAAGGGAAGATATGATAGGCTCATTTTATACCTTTTCAAACTCATGGACCACTTTATAGGCAAGGTTCCTCTAAATCTGCCATACTATCTTCACAGTAGCCTAACAAAGATGTCACACAAGGTTCAAACTAAACCTGAAAATATCTAGAATACCTTGTTTCATTTTGGCTTGATCAAAATGATTATTGTAGAAGAATTGAGGAAGAGGGAAACAACATGGGAACCCTTTCTATTTTGGGGAGGTTTTGAGTTAGAGACTCAACCCGACAAAAGAAAAAAGAAATCAAGAAAAAAGTCACCAACTCTTCAAAGCAGTCTGAAGAGGAGGAGAGGCATCAACCATGATCTCTCAGAAGAAACAACATCCAAATCAAGGGTCAAGAAGGCAAAGAAGAAGTTGGTCTTCAAGGCAGCTGCAGAGAAAGATTCAACTCAGCAGACCAAGCAAGCAAATGTGCTAAACCTACCCTACTCGGACTCTGATTCTGAGTCAAACAAAGAAGAAGTCCCTGTTGATCAGAACATAGATTTTTCTATGGAGCAAGCACCAGAAACTGAGATGTTCACAGGTTATGAGGAAGGTGAAACCTCAAGAAATAAAAAATCAAATAAATCACAGAAAATTATGAAACTGAAGGAGAAAATAACATAGCAGGAAGTGCTAGAGAGGGTGATAATGGCTAGATATGAGACTTTATCAAAGAATTTTGTAGAAACCAATGAAACCTTTGAAATCCTGGCACTTGAAAGTGTAAAGGAAAAGCAGAATAAGAAGAGGATCATAAAAGACTATAGCATTTTATGGAGATTATCCAAGTGTTTGATGATCAAAGTTAAAAGGTTGAAAGTTATAATTGCTACACACCCAGATTTGCATGTTCTAGCACAGGTTGTTGTAAACTTGCAAGAGGATTAATTAAAACAATTGAGGAGAAGACTCATTTTTGAAGTGTTTATATTTTTTAGCAAAACCATGCTTTTCGACAACATAATCGGCATAACAACACACAATTAGCTGCTAAAAATCAAGGCTTTCAGCAACCAACTTGCATTTTTCGGAAAAAAGAGTTGTCGAAACCGCAGGAAAAATATTTTGAAGATCTAGAGCTCGAGGAAAGGGGATTTTTGGTGACGAAGCATAAAGAAATTTCAAACAAATTGCTCCATACATTTTGGCATCTTGTTTCAGAGTTTTGAGGCATTGAACAAGGTAGATAAGTTGATTCTTAGCCTATCATTGTTGAAGATTGCTTATAGCTATTGAGGAACATATCCAGTTGTTGAAGAAAGACACCAACCTTATCATCATACATCGGGACCTTCATGCAGTTGTTGAAGAATTAGAGGATTGAAGACAAATCGAATTCTAGAAATGGAGTAGATTCATACTCTTTGAAATATTGTTGTAACAATTTTCTATTATTAGTATTTCAGATCCAATTTCTCAGGATCTGAAACTGCTTGTAAAGGCTATAAAGCCTGTCAATTTTATAGACCAGAGGTTCGAGTCTGGATACAGATACCATGTTTCTATTGTAATAGACTTTAATATATATAATACAAATCACAAGTTCCTTTCATTATTGATGTCAAATTTCCATTACCTTTCTCTTTCTGTACTTTGTTTATTATTATTGATATATGTTTATCTTAATTGCTAGTGATTGTTATCTCACTTTGTCAATTCATAAACCATGATTTAATAAGGAATCTGTACTATCTTATTTGACCCATAACATGTTTTTTTTGGTTAATAAGCATAGCCTTCTTCATCCACCAATTAAGTTATCTATCTTATCATTGATTCTTGAAAGCATTGTCTCATTTGGTTATATACATTTGACTGTCTTGATAACAATCCAGTAGGTCAGTTATCCCATTTGATCCAAACGTAAACACAAAATCAATCATACTTTAAGTCACCAGGCTTCTTCAAGATGCAACCTGAGAAGGACTACTGGAGATAACATGAATCACAAGAGGTTTAATAGAGGCAGCTAAACCAAATCTTGGAACCTCTTCTCATCAAAGATGATTTCGTTCAAGTTGGACTTAGATTTAGTTCTGAACAAAGTTTGCTCAAATTTCAAATCAAAATCAAGGTCTACAATGATTTTTAATCCATATTTGGGAAAATATAGATATTTGTCTAAACACAAAATGAGGCTTATTGGCCTTTCTTTTCTCTTGTGTACAACTTTCTCAGGATCAGACACAGGGGTTATTTCTTCGGGGTCTGGATTTCTCCTGGTATGATGATCCGGATTATTTTCGGCATGAAATGAGATCGGAGATATAATAAATAAATGCACATAGATATCAAAGATATTCAATAATATAATAGAAATGTATCAGATATGCAACCATAAACACATATATACAGTAATACACGATTTCTATCAATGAAATAAATGTACAGAGACTGTAAAAATATGGAGTGAAAGACTCGCTAGAATGGTGGCAGCTTATCTCTGAGAAGAGATGTGACGGCTACTTGCATTCGCAAGAAGATGATTACAATGAGGCTCTGAAGGAATTTTTACAATAAGAAGGAATGCCAAAAACCTAACCCTAGGAGAGGAAGCGCCAAAAGTCATGTGGGCCCCGTTTGGGTAAGTGAGTACATCAACTTCCCGGGGTCGTAACGTTTGCATACGATCTTCATTTTAGGCGTGTGATAGCTTGTTGGAAAGGTATCATCGAGGAGATTCATTTTGGGGGATCAATGATGTCTTCATCTATCATTGAGAACCTAAATCTCGAAAAACCTTCATTTGGACCCTCAAAATGGCCCCGAAAGTTAAAACCTGCTAAAAATAGTAAATTGCCAAAATTGCCAGAAAACTGTTTTGAGCCATTTGGAAAAGGTGGGTGGCCACCGATATCCACCTGGATCATATGAATTCTCTTGGGAGCCGAGATTTCTCACTCAAACTACTTTATGCTACTAGTATATTTATAATGGAATCGTCAGGGTAAATTTAGTCTCAGGAAATAAGGTGTTTGATTCACTATCACCCTCAAGAATCAAATCTGAAGCTTTAAGTCGTTCTTTTCCCAAGGAAGATTTTACTTCCAATCCCCAGCAGTGGCGACAGAATGTTAGCACTCTATAAATTTGTTCATATGATAAAACAAATGACAGAGGTAACCTACAAACCAACTTTAGAGTTGGTTATTATCCTACTCAGCTCAGATAGGACTCTCTCCTGTCACTTGGTCTTTAATAAAAAAAGTTTTCTTTACCAATTCAATGGCTAGGTTTTTTTTGTTTTGAAAGGGTTTTTTATAATTTTGCTGGCAAGGAAGAGGATGGACACTTAGGGCTATGGAGTCAAACTTCTAAAAATGAATGGAGGCACTGATTGGTTGATAGAACTCTCCAGAGGATAAAGTCTGAATGAGGTGATAAATATGAGTTATAATTTGTAAATTTGCAGAGTGTAAGAATAAAGGGAAAAACATATAACTGTATTAGAGCATTAGATAAATGAATTTTGATACTAGTTAGGAATAAATTAACACAGTTTAAATTTCTTAAGCCAAGAGAATCACAAGATGAATTATTTTCCTTTTAACTATCCAATTTAAACAAAATACGGTGAAAATGGAATTTAAGCATACAGGAAATACATACAAAGAGAGGAGATAAAACTGAGATCACCACCATTAGAATCTTTCATGGAAACTTCAAGACTTCTGCATGTGTATTCTATTCAGCTTCAGAAAATTACATTCAAGTTCCAAATAGCTAAGATCGTGCCCTTGCACTTCTGCCAACTCTAGTACATTTGGAACTCCTAATATTTATACAAGATGAGTTCCTTCGGTTTGAAACCGATTACAATGATTAAAATGAAACGTTTTGGTTTCTGAAACTGATTACAATAATTACAAGGGATAGTTTTGGTTTTGAAACCGATTACAATGATTAGCAAGAAAACATTCCATGATTTGGCTTCTGACTCCTTTGACGCTTCAGTCCTGTTCTTTTCCATTTGTTCTACTTTGGTATTCCACCTAATCTTCCATCTTCAGTGACATATAGACATCATCTCGTGGACCCTGGAAAACTACACTTTGTCTTACCCAACCGTACTATCTCCTTCCAATGCAAGTCATAAGGGATATCATAATCTATCATTTATTTGATCATGATCTCTAGGTCAATGCAGGAAGCGTATGTCACGAATGGTAGTCCAATTTTGACTGCTTTGAACTAATTGAGAATCTCAAAGTCGGTAATCATATGGTCAACTAGTGGAGCTCCTTTAATATTTTCCTCCAGGGTTTCGAACTTGGAGTGATCCATTCTGCATGGAGTGAGGAAATCATTGTATTCTTCCTATTCATACAATTTTCCTTTGCCATCCCAAAATGGTGGAAGGCCTTTGATGTGAAATTATTCAAACAAATCCTTGAACTCTTTCACACTTTGCTCCATCTGTGTTGCCTTTGTTTGGACTGATTTCAACAGGTTATGTTTATCAATAATCCTCCTGGCCCAGAAAATCAATGTAGTTATGTCTTTAACTCCAATAGTCTGAAGTCATGTTGTAGGAATGAAGTTGTATATATTTATGGAATTTTGGGCCCATTCTAATGGTTTCTTTTCTAAAGGTTCATTCACAACAGTGCACCTTCTTTTGGCTGTGATGGCTATGTTATCGTTATCATTGATGAAATTCAAATACACTTTGAACTTGGTAGCCTCAGCAGCTATAGAGTCCTAGATGATATGCTTGGCCCTCTGGAACATAACGTTTCCTCTTTATCTCATCTTCAACTTATCTATCCTTTCATGCAGGACTTCATTCTCCTTTTGTAATTGAGCCATTCTTTCATCCTTTGCTTACATCTCCTGCTTCAATTTCTCTATGCTTCCTTTTATCCCTTTTCTTTCTCCTTCTTTCAAGATAACTTGTGACATAGCTTGGACAATTCCTTCAGTGTTTGGCCCAGCTTATACAATAGGAGGTACAACTACAACCATCTACAACTAAGTCCTTCGCTTCACCCTTTTGTGTTCTAGTGGCAACGCCCTAGCCTTGTAGTACAATGCCTCTTGAAGAAGTGTCTCATTTTCATTTTCTAGAGAAACCAATTATGTTGTTTGTGGATACTTTGTAGCATACATTTTCAATTTCTTCTTCAAGCTTTGAATCAATTTGTGTTTTTCATCCAATGAGGATTTCACCCCTTGGGGACCTTCAAATTCTAGCCTCTTGACTTGAGTATGGCAATATCTGCTAGATGATTTTTCTTGCCTCAAGTGCCCTTCCAATTTCATTACATAAGATGAGAACTTTGAATTCTTCAAGATTAAACTTAGTTAAACATAATAAAACATATCATTGGTGTTCTTATGGAATTTGACCTTTTCTGGAGCACTGATGTTGTCATACCTTATCTTGATCTCATATAATTTTTCTTCATCTGCAACTGCAATGTTAAAGGTCCTCTTCTCAACATCCCTTACTATGAACATATAAGATTTACGATGAGAAATATTTTCCACTTCGGGGATTAAACCCCTCATCTCACCCAGAGCTATGTTTCCCTTCTCAGCATACTTTTTTTCCAAATATTCTTTAGATTGATAATCTTCTTCGAATGTTTTATCAAAGATGTATTTCTTGCTACTAAAGATTCTTGAGCTGCCTTCACTTTGAAGTTTTATTTCCTTTTCAACCTCTACAGTGCTAGTGCCACTTTCCAGAATATCTAGATTTACTTGTTCTTTGGGCTCTTCCTCCTCTAAATCCATTATCTGTGGCGACTATGAAATATTCGTCTTCTTAGGAGCAGTCTGTTGATCACTGGTTCCCATGGCCTTTAAACTACTTCTCTTGCTGTAAACACTCATCTTAGGCACTTTGAATATCAGTTTCTGAGGATCTTGTTGTGTTTGACTTTGTTATAGGGTTGCCTCCACTTGTTGTTTTTGAGTTGGTTGCAAGATTTCTTCCATATCAACACAGACTTCTAGGTTTTCCAGCTTATCAAAACCCTCACCATGTTCCTTCTCATTAGGGGCCTGTTTTTTCATCAATCTTCTCTTGGATATGATTTGGTGTGGATCATATCGTATTCCCTATAGTGGTGCAATACCAATTTCTTTGAGCTTTTCTTGAATCTGAGATAAGCATGATGTAGTTTTGACAATGAAGGGTCCAATGATAAAATGGAATTTGAGGTTGAAGGCTTTGCGCAACTTTAGGAAATGATTTTTCTAAGATATAATTCTCTTCCTGATGAATTCAAGGGAAAAGACTTCAGGGGTCAGAAAAATAGGCAATAGATAGGGGGATTCATGACAACCATAAACCCAGATTATTGTTGAGTGCATGAATACTACCCAATCCCCCACTCTGTTCTCTGGATTTGGCTGTAGATAGCTCCTCATGTCATCCAAAACTCTAGGTAGGCTGGTGTTGAAAATCAAACTGTAAACTCTGGACATGACTTTGTTTATGAAGATAAGCAATGTAACCCTTTTACATTCAGTTTATACAAATGTTGCTTCAGGAAATTATCTCTTATTGGTTTCCAGAAAAATCTTCAACAAATAGGTGTAATATCTGAAATTCCTTAGAGAGCGAAAATTCACTAGTTGTTTATGGATATTATTAGCTAGGAGTTGATCAAAACTGATGTGGACGGACAGACCAGACTCTGACTTAAAAAAGGTCAAAAGCAAACTGAGCATGACGTCGACCACATGTTTTTCATTTTCTAGACCTAATATTTGACTCAGAAGGAAACAAACCCATTGGACTTTAATAACCATTATACTCACATTCATTGGCAAAGAAAGACCCTCTGAAAAATGTTATGGTTTGACCATTTTCTGCAAAAACAGATCTCAGACCTCTGATGGACATTCTCTGTATACCCTAATTATCTTTTCTTCATTGAAAGGTTCAGACATTGCAGATAAAGACTCTGGTATACCGAGGGAATCTCGAATTGACAGACTCTCTACCCTACACATGGCCTCGGATCCTTGTTTATTCATGATGACTATTTCTTCATGTGAATATTGTTCAGCGCACCAACCTATAAATTCCTGAAAAGGGAAAGATATTTCGACAACATAAGGGACTATGGTGGCATGGACTACTTCAAGGAACGGTATACACCTTCCTACTTTATTGGACATGTTTCTTCTGGACACAGATATGGGAGAAATGGTGATTTTGGTATCAAAAATGTCTGAATCTCGGTCAATTATGGCTTCTTCATTCGCCACGGGATCTTTTTTTGTTACTGAAGTTATGATAGGATCCATGGTTGCGATGAAAAATACTTGGAAAAGAGAGGAAATGGCGTGCAATTGGTGTACTGTTGAGATGCAGTTGAACGAGGGTGGTCGTGCCATGTTTCAAACGGTCCAGTGTTCGAAATAATAATAAAATACATAACAAATGTCCTTTTATACTTTTCCAAATTTCGGGGGAGTGAGGAAGTGGTTTAGGGAAACCTGCTTTTCACCCCGAAATGCACCTGGTGGGACCACGTATCCTCGTTCGAAAACCATTGTTTAAATTTTGGCCCTCTTTCCAAAATTAACCTCCACGCAATTTCTCCCCCTGAAATCATCCTCGACTGTCGATATTGAGAGGTCACGATCTGCAACGCGTCGACTCCCATCAGCTTAGCGCTCTTGCTAGATTTAGCCTTTCCCTACCAGATTTAGCCCCTCCCCTAGTTTATCAGGCTTCCAAACCAATTTAGCATCTCAGTATATCCCAAAATCTTGATTTCACATAAAAAATTTAATGGTGACTAACAGGGCCTTACGAAATTAATTCTTTCTGAATCTCCTCTAGGAATTGCTCAATTGATCTTTGGGCCTAAAAAATATTGCCAAACACATTTTTGTTCCATTCTCGTAGAAACTGCTTGAAATTATATAGTTTTTGTTGAAATATGTACATGAGGGTTCCACGAGTAATTGTTTCTTTTGACTCCCATTTATGGGATAGCTCCTGAAAATATGGGTGAGTGAGCCAACATTTTTCAAACTGAAAAGGATTGAATTTAGGGGCATAGGTGGTATCAATCCAGAATTGATTTGGCCATTGGTTTGATCCTGATTTGGGAAGAATTTTTTCCTCTAGCATAGGACCTTCCAGCATGAGGGATTATAATATAAAGAAGCAATCCAACCGACAAGATACATGTTGGGTACCAATGCGCTTGTTGGTCCATGTTAAAATGTAATTTTGCACTTTAATGTCTATCAGATGTAGGTCTTCTATGAGATTTCGAAATTTTTTACTGTCCTTGTCCAATATTCTAATTCCACCTCTCTTTTATTCCAAGGAGATGATGATGTTGAAATCCCCTCCAATTATCCATCTCTGTTGACCCACAAGATTACCCAAGGATTTGAAATTTTGCAAAAAATTATCTTTTTCTGGTGGTTATTGGGGGCCATAAGAATTTATGATGACACCCCCTGCTGGATCCAATGGCATGATAATGTGTTGTTATCGCCTAGGAAGTGGAGTAAAATCTATCCAAAATAACTATCCAATATGGCTAATCCACCCACCACACCATTAGATTCATTAAATATAGAACTTCTCTACCTCTAACACCTTGCAAATATCTCTTCTTCCATGGTGCCCATGCATTTTGTCTCTTGAAGAAATAGTATATTAAGTTCCTCTACCATTATACAATTGTAGAGAGATCTTTTATTTTTTCTCCCATTTAGGCCTCTTACATTCCAGGAGAGAATATTCATGATGATAAAGGAGGGGGGGTGAGAAGAATCCCTCCATGATATTTTGGATCTATCCCGTGTTGATCATAAAGTTTCCCACCTCACGGATCAGTTGTTGTGCTAACTTACGACCTCCTAGTTTTATTTCCTTGGGAATTTTCTGGTTTTCTTTGATGGGGTCCATATGGATTCCCAATCCTCCCCCAAATTTAGATGTATCCCCTATTGTGGAGTCAATATATAATTTTTGAACTTTTTATAACTGCTCAGGAGGGAAGGATTGTAGCTCTTTCTTGTTATAATCCTAATCCTACTCTAGTAGATCTATATCAATATTAGCTAATTATTTTTCATCGACAAACATTTCCAGGTAATCCCCCTCTCATATTGGTTGGTCCAGTGCCATCTGGGTAGGAGAGGTTGGTGGTATTATTTTCTCCAGGATTGGCTCTAGAATATGCTTGGAGTTTCCCTTGGTGCTTTCTCTGTTTTCATGTTGGTGCAGGTTTTCCACCTCTTGGGTATCAGGAAGTTTGTTGAGAATGTCAAAAGAGTTGTTGATGGGAGGCTTCTTTCTTTGTATTGGGCTAGGATTTATTGGATTAGGTTTCTTGCATCCCTGTACTTTGGTAAATCCCTATTTTTTCTTACTCTTCTCTTCCTTGGATGTGTGTGGGGGTATATTTAATGGTAAATCCTAAAAGACATGGTCATGTTCATGAAATTTCCTGCATCGGAAAGGAATGTGATCATAGTCAATAGTTTGTGTCCATTCCTCGTGTTGATATTCTAGGGTTAGGGAACCTGGAAAATCCTTAGAGATATTCATATAAACAAAGATGTGATCATATGAAGTATACCCTCTTTGTCGCGTTGCTTCTGAATATTTAACATAGATGCCAAGTCTGTTTCCTATGCCAATGCTAATTTCTTCCAACTAGAACTCCTACAGGATGGAATAAAGGCAGATCCAAACTGGTGCAAAGGAGAAATATTCCTTTTTTGGGTTGAAGTTGTCCATCCATAATCTTAAGTATAATCCTACATAGTTGAAGAAGTATGGACCATTTTTGAAGATCCTGTCTTTTTCCTCTAGGTTGAAGAAGATGATTATGAAGAATCCCTTTGAGCCCAACTAGAGGTCATAGTGGCCTTTGGGATTCCACCAAGCCTTGATCCATTTGATCAAATCCCATTCTAAGGGCCAAAGTCCCAAACATTTCCCTATCAAGGAATGTTCCTTCATGAACTTAGTTTTTTTCCCCACTAGATCTGAGTTAATAATATACCTTGGAGAAGTATTAGTCTGTGGGATGCCTTTTCTTGGATCCCACATTCGAGTCACTTTTGTATGGGAAGTGTTTTCTTCAACTTCCATTGATTTTCCAAGTCTCTACTCATCTTGAAGAATCTACTCCCTCATGTGTGGCGGTTGTTCAAATGGTGGTCTTGAGCTCTTTTCTCTTGGCTATTCATTGGCAATGACATTGTTCTATTATAGGGTTCACACCCCCTCTGCCGCAGTCATGGTAGGACTGACAGTAATCCAAGTTGCACAAGAGATCTCTTGTTAATGAAAAGGATTTGATCGAGTGTTTCAGAGGCCAAGGGTCACCGCTATCATGAAACCCTATCTTTTCTCAATCTCATCAAGGTTTGTTCTCTCCATGATGGAGATACTCATAATTAGTTTTAGTAACTTATATATAAATTAGTTTTAGTAATTTAAAATTAACTTTATTATTTTTTTGAGCACTCTTTAGGACCTTGTCATGTCATCTTCCGAGTGATCATGGGACATGGACGAAGTACCCTAAGTGATTCCCATAGGCTATAGTTTTTGAAAACGAGAATTAATTAATTATTTAATGTCCTAAGGGGGAGAGTGCCTAACAAAAATGACATTAGATAATTAAAAGGGGAAAAATGGAAAAAGCACCAAAAGAGACTTAGGAGGAAAATGAAAAGTCACTTAAATTGATTAAAAGGTCAAAAGGTCACAAAAGAGACAATGAATGAATAAAAATGAAAAAAGAGGGTGTCGTCTCTAATTCTTGCATTGGAATTGTTTCTAATTTCTCATTGAGAGAGATCATTATGGTTTTGGAACTCATGAGACGGAAACCCTAGGAGGAATTTTTAGGGATTGACTTTGGTGGTGAGACCATCCACCCTAGTTGTTCATTTTGAAGAAGAGATCATTCATATTTCTTCCTTTTTTCTCCATTAAATAGCTGAGATATATTTGGTGGTAGTGTTGTCTTTTAGTTTGGTTGAGTGTTCAAAGGTGGTGGATAATTTTGATTTCAAAGAGGGTAGACTAGATAAAAAAAAGACAGAGTTTTGGAAATAGGGGGTCAATCTAAGGCTGTAAAATAAATTCTAGGTGTGAGGGACGAGTAATATCTTGTGGGGACGAATCTCTTAATATTGGGCACAATTATGTGTAATTGGGTGCATATTTTGTTGTGGGACAAGTTTTTTACATGGTCGACTTCATTTCCACTTCTCTACAGTAGTATGAGCTCATTCATGTGCCAAGTTTTCTAGTGGATAAATCGTTTCATTTGTGGGTTCTCTTATCTCTCTGTGATTTCCTTGGCTGAGGAGGAAATATGTACAAGAGTAACGTCAAAAACAACTTGGAGTTGGAAGCTAGCCCTTCCAACCAGAGAGGGTTATCTCTTTTCAAATCAATCACTGAAAGGATTGATTTGGTTTAACTCAAAGGATAGATCTCTAAGATAAATGAATTTATAGGGTTGGTTGCAATACAGACATAAAGTATATTGTGCTATGGAGTCACTAAAGTCAAAAGTCAATAAAACTTGTTGGATACCTGGTATATTTAAGAAAGGACTGAACAGAGGCAAGATAGAAAGTAATATTCTAAGCCAAATAGATATTTTGTAGACAACAGGTTACAGAGAAAACAATAATCCTTCAAGGCATATAACAAGGATGAATCTCAAAGAAATTATAGCAGAAACACAACTCGAACTACATGCAACATAGCATATGATAAAGATAAGTTCTGATAGATATATTTCACATCAACATAAATAATAAACCATACAATATCAAGTATAAAACATGAAAGCAAAGACTGAGGAATCACATGCATAAAATATCACAATCACATGTATCTTTGTGGTCGAAACTCAGGGACTTCTGATCCAACAATTTTTTCATTAACATCAAGGAAAAATTATAATATGTTCAATAATATTCCTATACACACTTTCCAACCCTTTTGCTTTCATGGCTTCCTGAATATATACAAAAAAATGTGTCTATAGTATCAAGTTCGGATCCAACTACGATCCTACATGCTAACAGTTGCACATAATCAACATGAGATCTTTAACGAATTGCTAAAAAGGAGTCGACTTGGACTCGTGTAATTTAACTACAACGAATTTGATATAATAAATAAATGAAACCCAAAAATTGTGATTTCCACTACTGATGTTCGTTGGAGATGAGATGGAACACTTGTCAAACCATTCAAGCTAAGTTGGAGGTGTTTTGTTCATTCTGTCATTGTTGCGCAACAAGTTCGTTGTGCAATCACCACCTACAGGAAAAATGCAGCAGAGTTGCGCATCAACAAGTGACATGTCATCTCATGTTTACTTTCAAAAACCCATGAGTAATAGTTCCTCTTTGATAAAATAATGTTCTTATGTATGTGACCTTTTGCAAAAAGGAGTCAAAATGGTAAAATGACAAAAATGTGTCAAAAACGTCTCAGTGGTTCAGTTCTCTGGTGCTTCAGCTAGCAAGTCAAGCTTTCCCTTCTTTCCAATCTCCACCTGCTACAAAATTTGTTTGAGGGTCTTGTTCTCCTTCCTAAAAATGAGGTTTTGTTGATAAAAACTCTTCAAATGTCTGTGTAATGGCAGATTCCTTCTCACCATTGATGAAAAATTGTCTATTATAGGTCCATAGTCTCTTAGGTGTTCTGCAAACTTCATTTTGGATTCTATAACTTCCTCCCTAAGTTGAAATATCAAATTTTGTGCATCTCTGGGATGTTTATTTATCCTCCTGAAAGTGTGTTTTCCTTCATCATATTTCTCTTCTAATGGTTGATTATGTGCTGGGATTTCCTCTTGATGTTGCAACTTCATAATTGAGGACCTTATTAAAGGCACACTAGGCTTAGGAATCTCCTCTACCTCTAGAGTCTTCTCTACTACTTTACCTTTACTCCTTGTTTTGGACCAGTTCAATTTTATAGTGATGATCTTTCTCCTATCACAGAGGTATATTTCCTAAAATCTTCTTCTAGAGACTTCTTCTTCAATTCTATATTTTCATGTTGCAAATGTGCTATGAAAAAGTGAGACTTCTTTAATTGTTCTTTCAATTCAATAATTGAAGTCTCTCTTTCATCTAAGACGGTTAGTTGTATGAAGGTTTATGGAGTCTCACTAATTTCCTGTTATGTATGTATAACATGCATTCTCTTTGTTGCATACTTGGTGAGTGGTTTTCTAGGAGCTTCGAACACCTCTGGAAAAAATTGGAGTTTCTTCCCTTTCTTTTTAGCCTGCTGACTTGCTATAGGATCTTTAGGCTCTTTTTTCCTTTTCTTAACAGAAATCTCAGGGATTGATGTTGCAGTTCTTTCCACTGATAAGGGTGGATTTCTCAAACTTTGTGGGATTCCTAGGCAATCTACATCTATGCTTGATGAATTTAGAAAAGACTCCCAGTCTCTATTTCTCTTTTTGAATTCTTTTAATACTAACAGTTTGATCAAAGAAAAATGGAAGAGGCTAGCATCTCCTTGCTCCTTCCTTAGTTGTACTATGTTAGCCATCCTTCCTAAACTTTTGAAAAGGTAATATGGTATATTCAAAGGCTTCTTACCAGTAAAGTGCATTAATATCTTGATATGGTATTAGTAAACCTTATTAAATATCCTTTCACATGTAAAAAACCTCTGGATAACCCTCAACAAATCACTATGACTTCCAATAAAAACTCTTTATTTCTAAATTCAGTCTTCAAAAAATCATGATGGTAAGATAAATATAATTTCATATCTTTGAACCATTGTTCTCCATGAGTAGGGATTTATGTTGCAGCAACAATGTTATCTTCAGAAACCTGCAACTGGAGGTTTCCCACCTTAGCCTTAGTGCCATCAAAATTCTCTGTAAACTCCCTCGCCACCTTTCTATTGTACCCTTGAAGTTTTTCACAAAACCTGATGCAACCCACTTGCTCAAAGGATGCTTTGATTGTTGGGTCTATGTTTACCAAATTCAAACCTTATGGCTCAAACCTTGTGATATCACCACCCTTTACATTATTTCTTATGTGTTCTAGAGTTGTCATGATGTTGGTATGTGTCAATCCTATGTAGACTGTAATCCATGTGAAGTAAATGAAAATAGTAACCTCTGCATAGTAAATGAAAATAGTAACCTCTGCACAATGCACAACAATGAATAGAACATGGACTTGTGCACAACAAATGAGAGTAGTGACTTGTGCACAACAAAAAAAAACAACATCCTCTGCATCTTTTCCACAACAATGAACAACAATAGGAATCTTTGCGCAACAAGCTTGGCCGAGAGGTTTTGAAATTGTGGATGAAGAGAATCGATTTCTTGATGCTTTCTTTACCTAGAGGGAGGATAAATTTGAAATATAACTTCAATTAAATATTGAATTATTCCATCATACCTCGTTGTACCTCCATACACATCATTTGGACGTTGTACAACAACTTGCGTTGCACAATGGTTTTCTTGATGATGCCACATGTCCTTGATAGATTTGATTTCATGAAACCATTAGAAATTTGACAAGACTTACTCCGACTGTCTTGAAACGACATCATGACCCTTCATAATGACCCTTTAGTGACATGAAACCCACATATTGGCAAAAAAACCATAAGTTACATGGTTAAAAAAGAAAACCCGACCCATGACAAACAAACCTATGACTCCTTATTTAAGAAAAAATCATACATTGTTCTTATTTAACCCAAGACATGACTTTATCCTATAATTTTATTCAAAACCTAACAACCTATTTATAGGACACTAATAGGTTCATTTTTTGTTGCTTGGGGGCATGATTTATTGATGTTTTGGGAGGTCGCCATGGTTCTAGACATCCACAGGACTCTCCTACATTTTGGACGGTTGTACACTTGATTGTTGAGTTGATTTGTGTGTCCATGGACCTGTTGTATGTATCTAAGAGTTTTTGTAGTTATCATATCATTTCCAGGCATGTTCTTCTCATATATTCAACAAAGCAGCTTACAAAACTACTATATATCAGGTTCCTCTTTGTTGTGTATTGTTTTTTGGGACTCCCCAATGTATTTCAACTATTTATTAAATTTAAATGCAACAAATATTTAAGTTATGTGTTGGCGTTTTCATTGTGAACTTTATCAGAGTTAGATTTACCCATAAATTGTTGTAAAATTCTTGTATGAAAATTGTTTGGCGTTATGTGTACACCATCATATTAGAAGAAAAAGTCAAAAAAAAATTAGTAGGGGCATTTCAGTGGTATCAGAGCCCTCTTCCTTCCATATTGAGGGGGGTTTGTAATTCATGAGGAGAGGAAACGATAGGTATATCACCTAGATAAGTAGAAGACAACGAGGGGAAGAAAATGTTTTTGATGGAGAGGAGGAGATGGGTGAGAATCAACCTAGAGAAGAACATGGGAGACCCATGGGGGACCCAAATGAGGATATATCCCTTAAGATGTTGGAGAACATAACTAGTGGGAAGCAACAATTATCCCAAATCATGACCCAATTAATTGCAACTCAGAACCATAGAAACAACTATGGTGCAAGGGGTTCAAATTGAACAATGGAAATAATGTTGAGGGGAGCCATCATGAGATCCCTACACCAAACCGGGATAGGGTGCCTACATAGATTGGACAAAAGATAGCTACCAGAGCAATCCCTAGACCACTAATGCCTCAATTCTTGGAAAATCATACAGAGTGAACCAGGGGCAATCGATGCATGGTGAGACCTTCCAAGATTATTGTGTAGAGTATCAGGCTTTGGGGGACGATTTTCAGGCTACTATGTAACTTCATGATTTTTTCTCCATTAAATATAGGAATAGACCCAAGGACCAAAGGAGCCAAAAAAATAAATACCTCTCGCGGAAGTTGGGAAAGTTATCCATTCCCACATTTGATGGATCTAGCAGGAGCAATGCATGAGCATGGGTACAAAAAATTGACACCTATTTTCAGCAAAACCCCATGGCAGAAGTTGAGGCGATTAAATTTGCTACCTTGCATCTCGATGGAGAGGCACGTGAATGGTGGTATCATGGGTTAGTCACTCTGGGGCACTCTAATATCACTTCATATTTTGATTTCACTCAGAATTTGATGGAGTGATTTAATAAAAAGGACCCATAGTTGTATTTCTTAGAGTTAGCACAACTCAAACAAGAAGGATCACCAGACACTTACATCACATATTTTCAGAAGCTAGCAGTGATAGTGTCAGACATATCTGAGAAGAGGCTTGTGATGTTGTTCATTGAGGGGTTGTTGGAGCCACTTCATGGTTGGGCAATGGATTTCAAGCCTGAGACCTTGCAGGTTTCTATTATCACAAAAAGGGACATGGAGGGTGCAGTCCCCAAAACCAAAAAAAATTCCAAACCCTTTATTCCCCAAAAAGGAAAGGAAAAGAAGCATCCTGGGAAGGAAGGTACGGGTAAGGAAAAATTGGATGAGGCAACAAAGAATGAGATAAGGAGAAATATTTTTTTTTCCACTGCAAATATCCATGGGTACCAAGACATGGGTGTTAGGGAAAGGGTCAAGGCCATTATATTGAGGTATATTCATATTCTGATGAGGAAGAGGAGGAGCAAGAGATTTCTCCAGAGAAGGGAAAAGAGAAGAAGGAGGAGATAGAGGAGAAGTCCCATGTGGAGGATAAGGAGGTTGTTCTAGCCACATTATCAGGTACTCTGAGATTCAACACCTTCATAGTTAGAGAAGTCATAAGGGGACAGGGAGTCACTACCTTCATTGATGGTGGGGAAACCAACACTTTTATTGGTGCAGCTTGGGTGGCTAGGATACGGGTATCTACAGAGGACTTTGAGGGTTTGAAAGTAGCAGTGGTCGATGGATTTAATGTGTCTTTCACAAAGAAAATTCCTATATTGGCCTTAAAAATCAGTAAATACACCTTGAGATGATATTTTTATGTGGTATATGTGGTAGATTCAGATGCAATGTTGGGATTTTAATGGCTTCAGACATTGGGGGACATTATCACAAACTATAAATAGATGACCATGAAGTTATTCACACTGGGAGGTAAAAAGGTTGTTCTATGAGGCATGGTGAATAATACTCCTACAGTGGTATCAAACAAAAGAATGGAATCCATATTCAAACATGGAGATGTAGAGTATGCATCACAATGCTTTATTATATCTCAGATAGATGATGACGGAAGAAGACACTATCATGCAGGCATTCAATATTTATTGAGCAAAAATGATAAGGTATTTGGGAAGATACCTCCAGGGAGACCCCTTGAAATAAGTTTTGAGCACACCATAGAACTTGAGGAGGGGGGAAAACCAATGATCACCACCCCATACAGGCATCCCAAGAAATTCAAATATGAGATAAAGAAATAAATCAAGGAGTTGCATGACATGGGGCACATAAGACCCAGTTCCAGACCCTTCGCTTCTTCGGTGGTCTTGGTTAAGAAGAAGGATGGGACAATGTGGATGTGTATTGATTGTCAGGCCTTGAATAAAAATACAATAAAAAATAGGTATCCTATACCCAGGATCGATGAGATGCTAGATGAGTTGCATGGAGCGGTCTATTTTTCGAAGATTGATCTTCGATCTGGATATCATCAAATCAGAGTCTGTGAGGAGGACATTCATAAAACCACCTTTATGTGCCATTATGGGAACTATGAGTTCTTGTTCATTCCTTTAGGATTGACCAACTCACCTGCTACTTTTCATTTATGCATGAATGTTGTAGTCCAAAAATTTCAAATCTATGCATTCAAGACATTGGCCCATCCATTTGCATATTTTACCAATTATATTGTTGCGGTTTCCCTCTAAAAAAAAACTTTTTGGATAGTGTACACACCCTGCTACACTATTATCTTGCGTACACATGTGTGTTGCATGTTATTTATCCCATGTACATATGCTTTCTTCATGCTAGTTAGCCCACATTTACCTCCAAAAGTTGCAAAAAATATAAAATTGCACGTATTTCAATGGAGTTTACGGGAAATGGAGGGTTTCCTAACCATTCTACCCCCTATAGCCCGCCCCCAAACTAAATAACCATATTTTTCTCATATAAAAATAGGCCTTGGGGAGTCATTTAGACATATGAACAAGAGAATAAGAAAATTCTACCAAAATTATTTCCCTATCATTGCCCAAGTTTGGCATCTTGCTCTGAGTTTTACCCTCAACTTTCCCTTTCATCCATTCTCCCTATGCAACCCTTCCTTCTTCCCTTGATGGCATGTTGGTTGTGAGAATTTTATGTGGGATTGGTGCACTTGGATCCATGATAGAGGAGTCGGGACTTGGTTCGCAGAGAGGTGTCTGCAAGCAAAGGTTGTAACCTTTCATATTGTATATGAATAAAAGAGATTATCTTTATCCCAAAACTTTATGTGTATATGTTCTTGTCTATTTGATCATTTAAATATATATTTAGTATTTTAAGTGATTACTAGAGATTGTATATGTTGTTGTGTTGTATTCTTAACCCCTTAGAAGTCATCTTTGGTAGGAGATCTATGATCTAAGAGGCCACAACAAGTGGAAGAGGTCTACATCAACTGTAAGGATTCAAGGTTCTCTTCTCTCTCTCTCTCTCTCTCTCTCTCTCTCTCTCTCTCTCTCTCTCTCTCTTGTTTTGGGGTAGATTAGAGATAAGTCAGTATTTTAAGGGAGTTATCACTCTGCCTATTTCTTAGACCCAATTTAGGGGGAATTTTCCCCGTAGCTGAATTGGAGACTCCATTGGGGAGTCTCTCCAGGTTGTTAGTGGGAGATATTGGTTTGATTTGATTTTTAATTTCTTTCTGATTATTCTAAGTGTTGGGAGTCAGTTTGGGTCTCTGGTCACCTTCCAGGTGCCTACCAGCTTCCCTTGCCCAAGTTGTCTATCCAAAATTTTTCTTTTTTTGAAAATTTACAGAGGTGTACGCACCTTGTTCTCTATACAACATGTGTACATACACATTATGTATTATACACAACCCACATACATACATAGGTTGGTCGTGCACAACATGCGTCTCTATTGTTTTGGAGAATTTTTTCAAAATATTTTCCTTTTCTTTTAGGAAACTTATGGTTCCCAGGTCTTCTTGAGTTCCAGAAGATTTTGTTGTTTGGGGTTTAGATAGTTTGCAGTCTTAGATTGTTTATGAAATAAAATAAAAAATAAATCCTCTTTTCTCTCTGTGTTTCCAAGCTTTTTTAGATTATTTTTAGCTTGAATTTTAATAAAAATGATTTGCATTTTTAAAAACAATTCCCCCTCATGGCCGAGGGAGGGAGGCATGAATAGTGTATTCTACAGTTTCGTTTAGCATATTTTGTTAGTTTTGCTTTGATTGAAAGAAAGAAAAAAAAACCTTGTTTTTATGCTAGTCAAGTCTCTTTCTTTCCTTGCATTGCTTTGCATTATTATTTGAAAAAGAAAAAAAAAATTAGCATAGGGTTGTGTTTTCTTCTCATGTTGAAAGCATTTCAAAAGAAAATCCTTTCATTTTCTCTTTTGTTTCACTCAAAAGTTTCATTTTGAATTTTGCATGGAAAGGAGAAAAGATTGCATATTAGGTTTGAAGGATTGTTCATGCTTTTTGCTTGAAGCTCTTTTTCATCTGTAGAATTAGTGTAAAATATTCTTTTCCAATGTTCTAATTAGTTTATTTTAAAAGAGTCTCAAACAACAAAATTTGCACTTCCATACTCCTTGAGTAAGAAAATTCCCTAAAACGAACACAAGAATCTAAAATATATTAGTAACACTTTTTCTAGGGTTCACCAATAGCTTAGGCTAGGGCCTTGGATTAGGTGTGGAGGGGTAAACTCTCCAAGGCCAACGAAAAATTAACTTGGGTGTTTGTGCTAGGGTGTAAAAAATCCACCTTGTAATTACTCAATCCTGGAATCTCCTCTAACACATGAGTCAAACAGAAGGCAGCGTGGAGGACGGTGACGGAGATATCCACTCGTAATCCTGACAAAGAATTTGGGAGAGTGTGTATTGGTGGTGAATCCCGTAGCGTTACTAGCCCAACTTGTGTCAGACCTCTGAGACACTTAGATTTGTCCGAGGTACTCTAAGGGTAATTCTATCCCTGTTGCATTTTAGGCCTCAGGAGGAACTTCGGGCTTAGTTACCCTTCCCATACACTCACTCGACTATTGACTGTAACCCATGGTTGTTGATTACAAGTTGGTGGCCCAGTTTCCATTATATAGGTTGACACATAAGTGACTACGAGGGGTGTATCGCAGTATCTGAGTCAGACTCTGTATTCTCTAGGAGACACTCGAAGGGACCATCAGTCAAAGTTCTAGGTAACTGCTTCTCCCGACCAATCATTTTCTTTTTTGAATTCCTTGGACGATCGGGACTTCATCTCCCTAGGTCAGAAGCATTCAGTAGGGTATTTTTTTTGGTTTGTATCTTTTTAAGATTTTATTCTAAGTGGTGTTCTCTGTGCTCCCTAGATTTCCATAGCGAGTTAGTTAGTTATTTATTTGGGTCTTTGACCTAAGGTGGTAGACCACCCACTCCCCATTCGTAAGGAATTTTCGGTCTTCCGCTTAGAAACATGGAGCCGCCTCCTTGTAGGCATATATTGTTATACCACTGAGTTACCAGAGTTAGTGTGTGAGACTTTTATGGACTTGAATGATCCCGCAAGGGAAGAAATTGTGCATGAGATAGTCATGGCCAAAGTTCCCGATGATACCAACCAAGGAACCCCTTCGCAAGGGGATTCTTGTGATTTTCCTTTCTTCATAAATGTTTGTGTCCCTTTGATGGCCATTTTGAGCATTTATGGGTTGAATGTGGGACTACTAGTTTGGTTGGGCACCATTCCAAATGTCCCAAATTCTCCTGACACTTCTCAGTTAAGAACCTTATGTCATGGGAATCATGTTGATGTTCCTTCATCAACAAAGTCTTATCCTCCTCCTTTTACCTTCTCAGGTGAAAGTACATCTACTAGTAACCAGAAGTCTAAACGAAATAGAAAGAGTAATAATAAGAAGAATAAATCGCCAACCTCTGCGAGTCATGTTGGAGATAGGTCGTCAACCTATGCAAGTCATGTTGAAGACCAACACCCAACCTCTACAAGTGATTATGGGGGTAAGCACCCATCCTCTGCAAGTCATGCATGGGGCAAGAGTCCAGTCATTGCTAGTCATATTGGAGATATGTCTATAGCCTCTACGAGTCATGTTATTGACCAATCACCAACCTATGCAAATCATGTTGGAGATGAGCAACCAACCACTACTAGTCATGTTGGGAGCATTGATTCTGTTAAGAAACCTATATGGATAGGATGTAAGCCTAAGTTCCCTGGTAATATTTGCAAGGGAGATCACCTTACTCACTTATTCCTTGGCCTTCCATAGGAACGAAGATTGTGGTCCCTATATGCAAGCTCTTATGATTATGAGTCTTCTGAGGTTTCCTCATAGCCTATTTAGCCTTTGGTTGATGAAATGGTCATGCCGATGCAATATTTGGTCAACCCCACTCCTATTTTGGGGGGTGATGCACCTTCAGACCATGTTGTCTCTCAACCTATTCAGCAAGTGGTTGAGGAAGTGGTTGTGTCGATGCAATCTTCGGTTGATCCCACTCTTCTCTTGGAGAGTGTCGAGTCTACCAAAGTAGTCACGTCGATGAAATATTTGGTTGATCCTACTCTTATGATGGGGAGTGATGTGTATATCGACTATGTTTTTAGCATTTCCAATTCAATACTTTCAGAACAAGGGGGAATTTCGCTCATTTCGATCACATCGCCTCAAATCCTAGGATGGTTTCCTTTGATTGGAATGACCTTGTTGAGCCTCACCTTCCTTCTTCTGTACCCTTTCAAATAAGGGTTGAAGTTAATTCAATTTTTTTTTATCGATGTATTATGGATGAACGAGCCTCTGTAAGTATTTTATCCTCCTCATCTTGGCAAGATTTGGGCTCTTCTGAGCTTGTGTCTGATTCACATGAGTTGTTGGATTTTGATAGACGTCCTAGTGAATATTTGGGAATTCTTCCTTAGTTTCATATCTTGTTAGGTGGGAATATTTTCCTTGTCGATGTTATAGTGGTGCAAGGCCCGTTAGATTTCAATATGTTTCTCGGGCATGATTATGTATATTCTATGAATGTTGTGTTGTCTACGCTCTTTCGGGTGATGCATTTCCCTCACAATGGAAGCATTTTCACTATTGACCAGTTGACATCTAATAATCACCATCCTAATTCAGTTTTAGTTCGGGCTACCCATTTATATGTTCCTAGTGTTGTTTTGGACTCTACCCGCAACAGATAAATTATGTGGCTTCTTATCCTCAATGTTCAATTTCTCCTGAGCATGAACTTGTTCACTCATATTTTCCTTCTCAAGACTTGGTCTCGGAAATTGATCCATTGGTTTATCCAATGGGGGCATGGGAGCCCTTGCTTCCCCCTCTTGGTCCAAGTAATCTTGAGTTTCCTTTCGAGTATGATCTCACTATTTGTAGGAATTCAACCCCGCATGCTTGTGATTCTTCGCTGATAAACTCTGCCAACCCTTACCAGAACCTCCATCGTCATATGGAATATGGTCAGTTTTCTTCACCATTTTGGAATGTTGATCCTACTCATTCATGTTATTTTTTGGATATTGAGTTTCCTTCGGATGATGCTATCCTTGAAGCCATCACTATGGACTATATACAGTGGAAAGACTTACACCATGGTTTGTGTTTTCTTCCCTTTTGGGAGACTTTCCAGGTTGACTACCGAAGAGACTCTTGGTCATAGCCTAGCAACGAGCTCTAATTGAACCAGTACTATGCATGATCCATAAGGCTATGCGGTTCCTTGTACCATATTGTACAGTTCAGGTTTGTTGTTTTCAAGTTTTGTATTCAGTAGCACCTCTTATTTTCCGAAGTTTCTATCTATATTGGATTTATTAACTTATGTATGAGTGTTATTGGTATTATATGAAGGATCTTGGAGATGTTTTTTATTTGACATTTGTTCATTGTATCGATCCATTGAAAATGGCATATAGGTTAGGTTCTCATCACCTTGCATCTTGATTTTTGTTGAATATTTTCTCTTTTCCATAGGATCGATCCTATCGAAGTGCAACAAAAAACATTCTATGATGCTTTAGAGGTGTCGTAGTTAGGTGGTAGAGCTTCCCTCTACATGGATTCCCTAGGTAGATCCCTTGTTGCATTTTGGAATCCATACTATGAGTATTCCATAAGCTTGGGAGTCCTTTTAGTCCCGCCATGACTGTGTGTTGAAGCCTCATTCTTCTTCATCTTTTTATGTCCTATACCTGAGGGACTCCCTAAGAGAATTGTTTGTTGTCTTTCAAGCTCACTTAAACTTTGAAAGCCGCATATAACGAGAATTTATTTATCCTTTTTTTCCTCATTCAGATTACTTAATAAAAGAATCCCCACTAAAGTCTTCTTTAAGCTCTTTTCAAACTCTATAAAATTGAAAATATTGTCGAGCGATCTTGTTGACCTTCATGCTCATCGAACTAAAATTTGAAGGCACATATGTCTAGCGATATTTTACCCCTTTTTCGAACCGGATGGCTATTTTTATGAAAATGGTACGCCCTAGGAGATACGGTTCTCTCAGAGAGTATTCACAGGCATAAGTTTAACCCTTTTTCGGGCATGAGGGACTAAATTTGTGAAAAATAACCATTCTCCTTCGTTTTGGTTTATCTCTTTTTTGGGCCTTGGAGATTATCTACAAAAGAGGACACCCCTGGAGTCTTCTTTAATCCCTTTTCAGAATCGCTAAACAAGAAAATATCGTCGAGTGACCTTGTTCCTTTCACACTCATTAATTGGTCCAGAAGGAATATCTATTTGGCATAAGTTTAACCCTTTTTACGACTAATAGATTACCTAGGAAAAATGTACGCCTTGGGAGACATTGTTTTGTTAGGAGAGTTCTCCTAAGTTATATTTTATACTTTTTCGGGCTCAGGGGTCTAAATTACGAAAAATGTAGTGAGTCCATAGTTAAGCTATTTTCAGATTCCTTAAAATTGAAAAGATAGCCGAGTGATCTTGTCTTTGTTACACTCGTTAAAATGGTTTTGAAGAGACGTCCCTTCGATATAAGTTTAACCCTTTTCCAGACCGACTGGACTGACTATGAAAAAGGAATACCCTGTCCCTAGTGACTAAAAGAGTTCTCCTCGACATGATTTTATTCTTTTTCTTGCCCTGGAGACTAATCTTACAAAAAAGATCACTCCAGAGTCTTCTTTTAGTTTTTTTTCAGACTCTCTAAAAGTGAAAAACCGTTGAGCTTACCTTCTATGGGCTCGTAAAACTTTACATGGAAGAAGTCTTGTTGTGTCATGTTGTAATCGCATTGCATGTCGTATCCTTGCGTCTTTGGCCTAATGACAGATTCATGTTTCTATTACTGAACCTTTAGAGCATTCCTTAGGTGAAATCCTTGCAGCATTTTTTCCCTTGCGATCTGACACCTTAACTTATGGAGGAATTTTCCTGAGTGTTCTTATCTTGGACATGTCTCCTTGCATTGAGCATCAGTATGTTCCATGCGCTTGGAACTATTTTGATTTCCCGCGACACTCGTTCCTCCTTTGTTACGTAACATTATTTTATTCTTTTTCAAGCTCATTAAATACGTGCAAAAGACAAAAAAATAAATATTCTAAAAAGAGGGGACGAGATATACATTATCTTTCATAGGAAACAAAATATTCTCCCTTGGAAAAAGCACATCCTTCCATTGTTCTACAAGAATTGGGATCTAGTATGACCTTAGGAAGTTTTTCTCGTTACATAGAGTTGTGTCCTCTTCCATTTGGTTACTCTTCCAAACATATGGAGAGCTTGTGCTTCCTTATGTGCCACAAACTTATGTCAATAATATGATGCCTGAGTCTCATCATTTTTTCATGATTTTGTCCAAGGGAAGTTTTTCCAACCTATGTCGGTCATTCTATAATTAGTTTCATGACCTTCATGAGTCGACCATCCTAAGAGTACAATCAAGTTCATAGTCAGAATCAATGAATTTTTGTGCGTGATGATCGAGGTCCTTGAGTATTTCCATGATGGCATGTCAAATACCTCAGAGTAGTGAGTATTACACTCCTATTGTACTCCTAACTAAGTTTTGAAGACCTTGAAGTTGTTGATTGAGATATGAATTTATCATCTCCAGCCACAGGCATTGATGCTTCCAAAGGATGCATATCACATTGTATTTGTATCTCTTCAAATGATTTCGAGATGTATATCCATTGTGTATATTTCATGGACACACTTTTTATTGGAATACACATTATTCATGTAGCCATGATTGTTATATATATGACATGGATCTGCAATGTACTTGATTGGAAACCATGCTTAGTTTATCCCGAGCATGGGTATGCCCACCTCAAAGAGATTATCATTAATTTGCAGATGACATGCTCACAAACACTCGACTCTGTGTCTACCCACTGTATAAAGATGTTACAATGTATTTCGGTCATCAGTTTCTATTCTGACCGCACACATTAGGGGCGATCTCTTATAGTCCAAAAATTCCACATCTATGCATCCAAGACATTGGCCAATCCATTTGCATCTTTTACCAATCATATTGTTGAGGTTTCCTTCTAAAATATTTATTTTTTTAATAATGTACATGCCATGTTGCACTATTAGCGTGCATACACATGTGTGTTGCATGATAGTTATCCTGCATACATATGCTTGTTGCATGCAAGTTATCCCACGTTTACCTCCAAAAGTTGAAAAAATATAAAATTGTGCATATTTCGGTGGAGTTTATGGGTTATGGAGGGTTTCCTAAACATTATACCCCCTATTTCCCATCCCCAAAACGAATAACCATATTTTTCTTATATAAAAAGAGGTCTTGGGGAGTTATTTAGACATGTCAACAAGAGAATAAGAAAAATCTGCCAAAATTCTTTCCCTCTCATTGCCCAAGTCTTGCATCTTGCTCTGAGTTTTAGCCCCAACTTTCCATTTTATCCATTCTCCCTATGCAACCCTTCCTTCTTCCCCTTATGGCATGTTGCTTGTGAGAATTCTATGTGGGATTGGTGCACTTGGAGCCACAACAGAGGAACCCAGTCTTGGTTCATAGAGCAGTGTCTGCAAGAAATTTTGTAACCTTTCATCTTATATATGAATAAAAGAGATTATATTTGTCCAAAAAAATTGTGTACATGTTCTTGTCTATTTGATCATTTAAATATATGTTTAGGCTTTTAAATTGTTAGTAGAGATTGTATATGTTGTTGTGCTGTATTCTTAACCCCTTGCAGGTCATGTTTGGGAAGAGATCTGTGATCTAAGAGGCAACAACAAGTGGAATAGGTCTACATCAACTGTAAGGATTCAAGGTGCTCTTCTTAATCTTCTCTTCTCTCTCTCTCTCTCTCTCTTATCACTTAGTCTAGATTGTTTTGGGGTAGATTAGAGATATGTCAATCTTTTAAGGGACTTATCACTCTACCTATTCCTTAGACCCAGTTTAGGGGGAATTTCCCCATATAAATGAATCATATATTTAGGAAGCAGTTGTGGAAGTTCCTATTGGTATTTTTCAATGATCTCCTGATATATAGTAGGACCTGGGAGGAGAACTTGGCACACATGGAGGATATTGTGAGAATTATGGAGGAGCACTCATTATATGCCAAGGAATGTAAGTGTTAATTTGGTATGAAAGAGATTCTCTACTTGGGGCATGTGGTCAACGCACAGGGAGTTCAGGTTCACATAAAGAAGATACAAGCTATTCTAGATTGGCCACCTCCAAAGAACGTCACAAACTTGCAAGGGTTCCTTGGGATCAGTTATTACTACAGGTGTTTTGTGTCAGGATTCTCTCAATTGACCGCCCCTCTTATAGATCTCATGAAGAAAGGGGATTTTTTTTTATAGAAGAGGCCCAGAAGACCTTTGATAAAATGAAGGAAGTGATGATTTCTTGTCCTATTTTGGCACTTCCTGACTATACTCAACCATTTGTGTTAGAGTGTGATGCATCTGGTGTGGGAATAGGAGAGGCTTTGATGCAGAAAAAGCATCCTATTTCATATGAGAGAAGGAATATCTCCACCACAAAGAGACATTATCCCATATGTGACAAGGAAATGCTTGCCATTATGCATGCATTGGAGAAATTTAGACAATACATGGTAGATGGGAAGTTTTTGGTCAAGACTATCACAACAATTTGAGGCATTTCTTGGGGGAAAAGGATCTTAACGAAAGGACATAGAAATGGGTTAGTAAAATACAGGCCTATGAATTCGATATTATGTACGTCAAAGGAAAGAAGAATGTAGTTGTTGATGCTTTATCTAGAAGACCAGATATGTTCTCATTATCAAAGATATTTGCGGATTGGAAATCTTAGCTCTTGGTAGTGTATCCTAAGAGAAAATTTTCTTGTGAGGTGATGGATAACAGTGTGCAGGATGATAGGTACAAGGTGGTAGATGATATCATCTACTACAAAGACCACATATACTTGGTTTTAGAGTCCACATTAAAGGAGAAAATTATGAAATCCATGCATGACACACCTTTAGTTGGGAATCCAAGATATTTCAAAACATACAGTAAGATCAGAGAGAGTTTCTCATGGAAGGGCCTAAAATATGATGTACTGATGCATGTGCGAAAGTGTGGGACTTTTCAATAGAACAAATCAAATCAGAACCACCCTGTAGGATTACTTCAGCCACTGCCCATTCCAAAGAAGAAATGGAAGAGCATATCCATGGATTTTATCATAGGGTTGTTGAAGACACGAAGAAGAGATTTCATTTATTTGGTGGTCGATAGGATGACCAAGTTTTCTCATTTATTTTCCATATCCTCAGAGTACAAGGCAACACATGTAGAATATTTATTGTTCAGGGAGATATTCACGCTTCATGGGTTCCTAAAAAACATTGTTAGTGACAGGGAAAATTGATTTTTGAGTGTTTTTTGGCAAAAGTTGTTCAGGCTAGCAAGCACAAAGTTGACTCCCAATATGAGTTACCACCCATAGACAGATGGAAAAACAGAGATAGTGAACAAATGACTAGAGGTGTATTTGCGTAAATACATGACCGAGCAACATAAGGCATGGGTTAAGTGGTTACACTTGGGAGAGCATTGTTATAACACCACTTATCATATGTCCATTGGGATGTCACCATTTAGAGAATTATATGGATATGATGTTCCATCCTTTATAGACATGGTTTTTGGGGACGAGGCTCCCAATGCCAAAGATTATATTTAGGAGATCCAAGGCATTCTTAAGTCTCTTAAGGATAACCTGCAGATGGCCCAGAACCAGCAGAATATATATGCATATAGGCATAGGGTCGAGTGCACCTTGAAGGTAGGGGACTTGGTGTTTCTCAGGCTGCATCCATATAGACATTCTTCTATGAAGAAGAGTGGTGCAAGGAAAATTAAGCCATGGTTTTACGAGTCATACATGGTGACCAGGAGCGTTGGTGAAGTGGCCTATGAGATGGAGCTACCAGAAGGGAGTAAGATCCATAACTTGTTTCACATCTCATGTCTCAAAAAGGCATCGGGACAACACATCACTACCTTGGACGGAAACCATATGAGGAATTTTCAAGGATTGGATTCAGTGGTGAGACCATCCACCCTAGCTGGTCATTTTGAAGAAGAGACCATTCATATTTATTCCTTGTCCTCCATTAAATAGTCGAGATGTCTTTGGTGGCACTATTTTCTTTTATTTTGGCTGACTGTTCATAAGTGGTAGCTAAGTTTGATTACAAAGAGGGTCAACTAGATAAAAGAGGATGCATTTTGGCAAGAGGGGGTCGAGGTAAGGCTCTAAACTAAAGTCTAGGTGTGAGGGCCGAGTAATCTCTTGTGGGGAAAAATCTCTTCATCCTGGGCACAATTGTGTGTAGCTAAGCGCATTATTTGTTGTGGGATGAGTTTGTTACAGGGTCGACTTCATTGCCTCTTCTCTACAGTGGTATGAGCTCATTCTTGTGTTGAGTTTTCTAGTGGATAAATCATTTCATTTGTGGGTGTGTTTGATGCTACTTGGTGGCACAATTTATTGTTGTTTTGGGAGGTCTCCATTGTTCTAGACATCTACATGACTCTCTTAAATTCTGGACTATTGTACACTTGATTGCAGGGTGGATTTGTGTGTCCACGAACATGTTGTATGTATCTAAGAGTTTTTGCAGTTATCCTATCATTTCTAGGCCTGTTCTTCTCATATTTTAAACAAATCATCCTACAAAACTAATATATATCAGGTTCCTCTTAGCTATGTATTGTTTTCTAGAACTCCCCAATGTATTTCAACTATTTAGCAAATTAAAATGTAGCAAATATTTGAGTTATGTGTTGGTGTTTTCTCTCTGAACATTAGCAGAGTTAGATTACCCATAAATTGTTATAGATTGCTTGTATGCAAATTGTTTGGCGTTATGTGTACACCACCATATTAGAAGAAAAAACTCAAAAACAATTAGCAAGGAACATTTCAGTCTTCAAATTGGCTACGATTTCATTCTCTCTTATAATAAATTGAGGATAATATTATCATTACCCTAATAATATTTTTATCATTTTGTTTTCTGAGTATTGATTTTTTCAAAATTGTTTAGGGTTTTATTTTCAGTGATTTAATTTATTTTTTAATATATAATTTATAATTTTATTTACTATGTATTGTTTCTTTTCTCTTTTAAACTCTCTTGTTTTTCACACAAAAAAAAACAGATCCACTGTTATTCTATGAGAATCAAGTGTTCTTTCCATACTACAAAAAGATCTATATGATCTATAGATCGCTAGTGTTCCCCAGAGTCTAGATAGTTGTATTATACTATATGAAATTTTCATACATAATTGCTTTTATCAACTATCTAGAGCTTACATATAAAAAACTTTTCATCAAAAAGGAACTGTATTCTTCCTTTTATTGTCTAGTTACATAGTAATGTAACATTTAGCAAATAAAAAAGCGATATGTATTTACTACATTTTCATTGAAGATCTCCTCATAATAAAACCAACCTAGGGGGATGCCCAAATCTTTTTTGGAAAGTTGATCTGCCACTGTATTGAATTCTTTATGTATATGCATGAAGTGAATATATTCAAATCCCACCTTTAAGCTTCTTATCTGTTCTTTCTAGTTGTGTAGGTAGATCGAGTTTAGATTTGAGCAATCATTAATCCAGTAAATAGTCACTTTGGAGTCACCAGCAGCCATCAAATTACTTATGGACAATCTATGTGCAAGAAAAAGAAGCTCCCAAAGACCCAAAATTTCTTCCTTCATATTATTTCCTTTACCTCCTGCAAAGCATGCTTTATAACTATGAAACCTATTACCCCAACCAATATTTAGCAGCTAATAAGTTGGCAATCCACAAATATTATTTAGCAACTAATAAGTTACCTATATTAGCAGCTAATAAGTTGGCAATCCACAAATATTATTAGCAGCTAATAACTTTGCAATCCAAAAAATGTTCCTAATACCCCAACCACCAAATTCTTTAGGAATGGCAATGTTTTTCCATTTGAATAAATGAAATCTTATTGTTTTGTTTGCTCCTCTCCATAAAAGATTTGCCATAAGTTGTTGAATTTTGTGTGAAGTAGAGGCGGGAACCTTGGCTAAACTGAGCCAATATACAGGAATACTTTGGAGCAAAGCCTTCACTAAAACCAATCTTCCTCCAAGAGAGAGCCATCGAAATGTCCAATTACTTATTATCTTTGTAATCTTCTCACTCAGCCAATTCCAATCCACAACTCTATATCCATTAGGTTTTAAAAAGAAACCTAAATATTTCATACCTTCCTCAAGATTTATGAATTGTATGTTGAAGTCTGGGGAAATTCTTTGTTTAATACTGGGATCGATATTTTGGGCTAGGAAAACTGATTTATTATAGTTTACCTCCATGCCCAAAGCTGTACAAAAAGGAGATAATAAAGATTTGAATTCCAGCCAGTCCTTATAATTCCCGTCACCAAGGATTAAGACATCATCTATGAATAGAAGATGTGACACATAGTTGGAGATGGCAACTTTAAGCCCATGGAAATTTCCTTCATCAACAACTTTCCTCATTAATCTGCTAAGGCATTATACCACCAAAAGAAATAACAATGGAGATGGGGGACAACCCTGTCATAAGCCACATAAACTTTTGAAGAAATCAGTGAGGGAGACATTAATTAAAACCGTCGCATTGACTGAGGTAATGCAGGCTATGATCCATTGGGAAATCTCCCAATTTAATCCAATCTGTGTTAACATTAACATTTTAATTGTATTCATTGTTTTAAATGATTTATAATTTCATTTATTATTTATTCACTATCAGATATGTTGATACCTAAAGTATTAAGTGTTATGTTATTTCTATACTTATAATAAAGTGGGCTCAATTAATAATAATATTAATACTAATATTTATAAAAATAATATCTACTTAATATATGGAGTTCGTAATAATTACTTTAATTTAGTATATAATTACTTTTCTAAAATATTAAAAAAACTGAAATATTTTATTATATATTAACATATTTTATAATGTTAATATTTTATAATACTTTAATATTAATGTACTAAACTAACATAAATTCATCTTAACCACGGATCCGTCAAGCGCGTAGAGGGATCAAATCTTTGGAGGTGCAAACCTTTAGAGTGCAAAATTTGAGGAAATGTTAAAGGTTTTCACCACGAAAGATTTGATCCCTCTTGGGGCATGATAGATCTGGGGTTAAGATGGATCTATGCTAGTATATATTAAACAATAAAAGAATTAAACTATATCTTATATATAAATATATTTTTAATACTAATTTTCCAAATATTTTTCTAATGTCTATAGTTGATTGGCTCTGAGCTCCTTCCAAATCCTCGAAAGGATCTCTTGTGTGGAAATCCATGGTTGAGGTGTTCTCTATGGTGGGTGGGTGGTCGGTTTGGAAAGTTGGGAACGATAGAAGCATCCTCCTAGGGGAAGATCCCTAGCTAGGATCTAGAGGTAAATATAAACTTTTTGAATCGTTCATCTAGAGACTAAGGGACCAAAACTTATATAGAATAAATGAAGCGGGGGTGGGCAACCCTCATCTTAAAGGTTGTAACACATGGATAGATACAGATTCCTTAGGGTTTACTGGCATCTAATCCAAGGAATGGAGGAAGTTCGTGAGTCTACTATGCGAAAATTTATAACTCTAGATGACAAGTCTGATGAATCACTTTGTTGGTCTAAGAATCCTAAGGAGGAATCCTTCACAACAAAGCTAGGATATAAATTATGGCATGAAGAAATATTTGAAGGACCCAAAAAATGGTGGTGGGGATTTCTTTGGAAAATAAAAGCTCCCACTAGGTGCAAATTCTCTTGGCTCTTAACAACAAACTTCTCACTTGGGACAATGGTATCAAAAGGAGACGGTGTGGGCCCAACCATTGTATTCTATACAAAGAAAAATCAGAATCCATATCTCACATTTTTATCTTTTTCTCTTATATATAACATGTGATGAAGCTCATTAAGGAGAAGTTGAAAGCTAAGTTATCTTGGAATAAGGACACTTTAGAAGAATTCTTCAAAGAGTGGATTCGAGATAGATTGGTCAAGCTCTATGTAGGACTATCGAGTATGATGATCTCTAAAATTTGGTGGGCCCGCAATAATGTTATTTTTATGGACAAGTTTCAGCCTCCTGAAGTAATAGTGACAATTACTCTTAACCAGGGAGCAGAGTTTAAAGAAGATCCCCAAGAAAAAAAACCATGTAATCCAATCATTCCTTTTATTGACTATGAAATACCATGGAGGTATTTTGATGGAGCAAGTCAAGCGAATACACCAATGTGTGGGGTGGGTGTAGTGTTGTTCATCAATCACAAACATTATTTGTTTATCATATATGCTCTAGGATCGGGGTCAAATAACAAGGTGGAACTCATAACCCTCTGGACATTATTAGAGATAGAAAAAAAGGACGTATGGAAGCTCCAAGTAATAGGTGACTCAAAATTGATCATTTATTGGGTCATGCAAAAAATGAAACAAAGACATTAGATTGACCCCAATCATGAGAGAAATCAAACTAGCCTTTTAATCCTTTGAGTGAGTGTCTTTTCACCGCATCTTTCATGAGCTTAATGGAAAGGCAGACAAACTATCCAAAGAGGCTCTTTCTCTGCCAGTTGGGACCTTTGAAAGCTATGAGTTTATTGAAGCACAAGAGACAAATGCAATGAAATGTTGTTTCTAAAAAGTGAGTTAGTTCAGTGTCAGTCTAAGAAAATGATTTGGTATATGTTTTTGTATAACATATGTAAATCTAAACAAATATGTCTATAATATGGTAGTAGTGAGGTAGGCAAGGAGAACTATGCAAGAGTTGTTTTTTGTCCTTTTTAACTCATGATGTAGCGGGCCTCGTCAAAGCCATAAGATTGGACTAAAACATGTATATTCATTTTTTAAGAATATAAACAAAATTTCTAAAGAAAAAAAATATATTTTTAATACCAATTTAAATTTGTTTTCATTTTGAATTTATTAAGTATCCAAAAGATTTAAATTTTTTAAATGATAATATTTTTTATTTTTTAAAACTAAATTTATATAAATATGAATATAAAAAATTCCATTGTGATATTGATTATTATTAAAGTATTTATATTTATATATATATATATATATATATATAAATCTTAAGATTTTATATATAAAGATAACTGGGTTTTATATATAAAGATAGTTGTAGTTATTGATAAATAATAATAATGATCTATGTTAGGGAACTTTTTGGATGCAAATTGTGTGCGAAGTTTTGAAACTTGTACCTCTTGTTTTTCGGACGGATCCGTTTGGAAACTCAAAGTCTACAAAGATATACATACCCTACCCCCTCTAGATTTGAATCTATGAGTTTCAAGAAGGAAACACATGTTCTTAACCATTAGACCCATATATTTGAATAATTTATAAATTATTATTATTATTATTTGATATTATTATTTTTTTAAAATTGATATAAAGTATTGGATATTTTTTAAGAATTCAAATACTATAACTATGTATACTATTCTAGACTACTATGTTGATTTGAGAAATTATACATATAAATTATATACCAATATTTAATTATAAACTACTATGTTGATTTGAGAAATTATACATATAAATTATATACCAATATTTAATTAAAAAAACATATAGTTTACTATTAAAAATTATAAATTTTTAGTGAATATTATAAATTTAATTATATCTATATAAAAAAATAGACTAAACAAATTGAAAATTATTTTTAAAAATAGAAAAACAAAACACTAACAAAATTTCACCCCTCTATGTAATTGCATCTCTATCCTATGTGATTGCATCTCTATCCTATTGAGATGTAAATGTATCAAATTATTCTCAATACAACAAGTTATATTTTTTTATTCCCTTTATAAACTTTAATATATGAATAGTTTAACACATGTATTCATGTTCTTTATGATGCCACGGTTACCATAATTTGCATCACACATTCTTTCATGTACTTTATGTGGACTTTTTAACTCATACCTATCATTGCCCCAGTAATGAATATGTTATTTTACTCTTAACCATCATTGTGTAAATAAAATGTGGAGGCCACATTGTAAATAGTTAATGTACAACGTGAAAAGACCTTGGATAGTCTCGAGCAAAGGTTGATATTTTAACATATGGATGTAAAGTGGCTTGATCCCACTACGGAGACAAAGGGGCCTTTCATCCATGAGGTAATAGGTAATGGGGTGAATTTACATGAGATTAAAAGAACGAATCTTGAGTGTCAAATGTTGGTCAATTTTAGGAACTTTCGCATGATGGTGAAGTGAAGTAGTGATCTTTTATTAGTTTTTGCTTCTTAGGTGTTGGTTTGTCCTTTTTAATAAATTTGGTATATAATTTTATGTTTTTATTATTTAAATAATTGAAGTTTTTACTTGACTTGTGATAATAATAATATAAAAAATTATGGATTACATATTTTAATTTTGATTTTTGATAATAATAATAAAGAAATTATGGATTACATATTTTAATTGTGTAATAGTAGTTTGAGTTGATTTTGTTAGGCATAAAGGATTTGGGATAACAAAGTAGTTAGAATTATAAATGATGGTAAAAACTAACTTAACTGCATCTAGCACAACCCTCTTAACACCTATATATGATTTTTTCTACTCTTTCCATGACCTAGTTCTACATAGCCTTTGTTAAACTTGCAACAAATTCATTCTACTACATTTGTTATAATTGCAATCCTTATGCATTTTGTTTTGTATTGTTTTTTGGTAGATGTATCAAAAGCTAGGGTCATTAATATGTTATCCCTTCTGTGAAACTCTTCAAGCACTAACATGCCTGAGAAAATCATAAGTTGGATGCGATGACATCACAATGTAAACTTGCAGCAAATGACCAAGTGATAATCCTATGTAAAACATCTTTGGGAATACTAGTTAGATGTAGTTACATATACAATTGTAGTACAAAAACAATGGTGATATGAGATCATTATAATTCAAAATGCATTAGCTTATGATATTATATATAACCTAGAAATTTGCTAGAAATTCCAATTCATGTTTTTTTTTTCTACTATGTATATACCTTCACAATAAACTCATTCAATCATAGCAATGCCTTATCAAATCTCCAATTTAAGCATTTGATTCAGATCCATTTGACGATGCAAGTGATTCATAACCCATTAATCCAATTGCATATGAAACAACAAAGGTATGAAAGGTAAATGTTTCAAGTGCAGGCATTAATACTCCATGTTGGAAGGAGCATCAATTTCAACAACATCATAGTCATATCCTATGTTCACATTAAGGATATAAAAGGTGGAGACTATATAAGGAGTCAAAGGTAACATATTGATTTCCCACTCTAAACCCATCATCTTGCTCGATCTTGCAGAACTTCTTTTCAAAAGATTAGAATATCTAGTGTAGTCTTTTTTTCTTAGTGTTTCCTGGCAAGTGGGGACAAAACATATGGTGCAAGCTCATGCTTAGGTTTGGTATTTATATTGAGATAAAATTAATCGCAAGATTTAACCTATGGAGTACATATTCTTTTTGTTTGGCAATATATTAACCTACTTAGAGCACATGTAATGGGTCGTAGACACTCACCTGCATTAGAGTGCAAGTAAGGGTTCACTTGTTGAATCACCACTGTATGCATAGAAAAAAATAATTGCATTCATATTATGTGGGCTTCTGAGCATAGCATATAGGTTATAGTTTGTTTCCATGCATTTCTAGATGGTGAGAAATAGAAACATTATACCAAGCAGGAGGAAGATGCTATACCAGGTGAAAGGAAGGAACTAGTTGAGTTTGTAACAGATAATACTAAAAGTAATGGCTTATTTCAATTATTCCCCTAAGGTTCTTATTTCAATTAGTACCGGCTCAACATAGGATGACTCAAAACAAAAGATGAACACGTGTTATTTTTCCTAGGTCCACATGCTATGCTTGGACCAAAGGTAGGGAAAATTTTAAGGAACCATACTTATCTTAAAGTGTATAAACCATGATGAATCTTACTAATTCTTAAAATGGAAACCATAAAATGTTTGGCGATATCTTTGTAAAACTATTCAAATTTCTAAGGATCGCATATCGTTTCTAGATTTTTTTGGTGATTTTTAGAGTAAAATACTTTTTTTGTATAGAATTTGGGTGAATCATTTTAGAAAAAAATGGAAATTGTCAAATCTCGTTTTAGAAAAAAAAACATGGAAAACTGGTTCATGGGCGAAATTTAGCCCCAAAATTTTTCTTGGCAAAGAGATGCTTAGGTTCCAAAGCAGTAAGTCAAAGTAGGGGGCATTCTAAGAACTTTCTCCTATTATTTTTAGCTACTTAAGAAGGTCTCCTAATTAATCCCTACTATGGTATGGCTTGCTACATAGTCAAGTATGACCAGCTCTGTCAAGCTCGAAATGCCAAAGCCCTATTGGCACCTTGTATTGAGGTTTAATTACAATATGTACTAGGATTTTCTTGGTTTAAATTACAATAAAATATCAGTCTATGTGTGAAGCAAGTTTTAGTTAATGCATTGTTGTTCTATATCCTCTCATAGTACTTATGAAGTGAGGCTTACTTACCATTTTGATGATTTGAAACTTTTTGTGAACATGACACCTCTCTTGCAAGCGTCGCATCTTGTTTCCATGAGTTGCCCACCTTTGAGGAATGACATGTATTTCACTATACTTATATATTGCTTACTACACAACATGGACTTATAGAGCACATCTTACAATGCCAATGACCAAGTTAATATATTGGAGTGTAGCTTAAGTGAAGAACTCCACGTTTGTGAACAAGGATTTAACCAAAATATTGCACTATATTCCATATTAATCTCTCAAAAACATTGTAATGGAAATTTTCCTTTTTAGAAAAGTAAAACATAATTTCCTTTATGTGAATATGTATTAGAGTGGGTAATAGTATAGATGTAAGAATACCATCTGTAACAATGCTTGCATGTGTAATAATTTATGTAACGTACCCAACCGAGCTAGGTCGTGTCACACAAAATTTTCTCTTTATCAGCTCTGATACCATTTTAGTAACATATCTAGCCTCCAACTAGGCAACAATACGTGTGGAATACATATAACAAAAAATGCATGCTAATTAAAGACATTATTTTGTTTTTATCCATTTTCCCATAGCCTACAGCTACAATTTATAACAAATTAGGTACGGTAATAATCATAAAACTTATGCATATGAAGAATGATAATAATCAACAAGCGATACAACTAAATCGTTCATTGCATAAACATATTAGTCATTCTCATTCACGCATAGTTCATGTACATCAATAAAACATGTAAATAACTCAATACAAGATAAAACACTTATCTTAAACAAGAATCGCGCAACTAGTTGCTTGGGACGGATGTTCCACCCAACCATAGACTGATTGTTCCAAATCTCAATAACCAATCACCCTCAAGCTGAGGCTAGCAATCCAAAAAGGAGGGTGGTCTCTCACAGTCCACTTAGAGCTCATAAATATCTCAACCCAACTGATATTCTCCTATAGTTATACAAAAGTTTCCACCAACTCTCTTCCTCTCGACCTACCCAACCCAAGGAATGCACCATTCGTTTATCAAGGATAACCCAAGGGATGTACCATCTATTTATCAGGAATAATACAAGGGATGAACCATCTGTTTATCAAGGTTAACCCAAGGGATGTACCATCTATTTATCATGGTTAACCCAAGGAATGTGCCATTCATTTATTAGGGTCTCTCTGGAACAGGTACCTAGAAATATCTCAGCTAGGAACTCAAGGGAAACTGTTGCTAGGAAAACTATCAGCAAACCAACAACAACACTTGCCATTTCAATGAAACTCACACAAGAGTCACTCTTCTAGCCTGATAATGAGGATCTTCATTTCTCCAGCTCCAATTCACTCCAATTACACTCCAGAATTTTTCCCTCCTATTGTTGCACCCGCTCCAAACTTTCTTTCCATTCCCAAACTTGACTAACCACCGAAACTGCTCAAATTGTTGTTACTTTTGTCTCAACCCATACTAAATTCATTTATTTTTCTTTCCTTTCTTGACTCACACTCTTCTCCAAGTTGATTTTACTCAACCCACCATGTTCCCAATAACTTTGAGATGTGACCACTCATACCCACCCTCTTACATGTATTCAATGATTGGGTTTGGAAACACTCAATCAAAAATGGGAAGGTTCATATACAATAGCAGATTTAGGGAAAAATGTCAAATCCATAAACATGGGTAATCCCCCACTTGGACCCCTCTTGGCCATTATCCTAGACACTCCCCTCTCTTGTGGATTAATTCATCCCCCACCTCTTGTCCATGTCCCCTTAGAAGCTGGCATCGCATTTTATTATTAAAAATATTGAAATAGAATTTGCATATTACATCTCTTGGTTGTAGCCACATATTATATCTACATAAGCAATAATTAAACTAGGGATTATAATGGGGATGGTACATTCCCCCTCCCCTACAAGTGTATGCCATCCTCGGTGCACTCTATGTCGATATACATATATGAAAATTTACATCACAATGCTTAGAAATACAAATCTATGCAATTTAACAACTCTAAAAATATCTCCAACCAAAATCTCATGTTCCTCTCAACTTGTCGACCCAAGGAATACACCATTCATTTATCTGGGATGCCCAAGGGATGTACCATTTTTTTATCATGTCTAACCCAAAGAGTGTGTCATTCATTTATCAAGGAATCCAATGCAGTTGGCCAGGACTCTGAGATGTGGTTCCGGAACTCTAGTTGCTCAAAATGGAGTCTTGCATTTTGTCTTCTTCAAAACTGTCAAAAATTTACATGCATCATGCCTGTGTGTTTTATTCATGCTCCCATGTAGAATATTTAGGACCATAGCAGGTCCATTGAACCTTTACTATCCCTATGGATTTGTTCATGAGCACTTTGACTTTCCGGTCCACGATGTGTACTAGTTCCACGCGAAAATCCCCTTCATTCTCCACCTGGATCACATTCCAATCAATGACATGATTAACATCAGGTACGTACTTTTTAAGTAATGATACATGAAATACATTATGCACTCTCATGGATGCAATAAAATCTAGCATGTATGCAATTGGCCCTATCTTTTCTAATATTTCAAAAGGACCACAATATCTTGCTCCCAACTTCGGGAAACTTCCTAATCTTAGCAAACTTCTCTTTTCATTTACTTTCAAAAACACATGTTCTCCCACTTTAAAACCTCTGAAAACTATGTTCCTGTCTGCATAAATTTTCTTCCTATCCTAGGAAGCCTTCAAATTATACTTAGTCCTTTCCATCTGATTTTCCATTTCTTTTATCAATTCTAGCCCAACAACTACTATGTCTGTTGTATTATCCCAACTCTAACAAGGGTGTTACATTTTCTACCATACAGTGCCTCAAATGAACTCATTTTCAAGGAGGCATGATACCCATCGTTGTCGGAAAATTCAACTAAATGGATATAATCTTCCCACTTCGATGGTTGATCCATCATATACATTCTAAGCATGTCCTCAATTATTCTGTTAGTCCTTTCTGTTTTCCCATCTGACTCTGAATGATATGTTGTACTAAGATTTAAATTTGTGCCAAATCCTTTGAACAAACCCTTCCAAAAATTGGAAGTAAACTTTGGATCCTTGTCTAAAATTATTTCCTTAGGCACTCCATCTAGCCTAGAAACTTCTCTCATGTAAATATCTGCAATATTTGTTGCCTTGTTTGTAGTCTTTAATGGAATGAAATGTGCTTCTTTAGTCAACTTATCCACCACCACCATGATAGAATCATACTGCTTCACTAATCTGGGAAGCTTAGTAATAAAATCAACTGATACAACATCCTACTTCCATTCCAAAATGGGAAATGGCTATAGAAAACTTGTTGGGTGTCTATGTTTTGTCTTTACTTTTTGGAATTCCAGACATATGGCTATGTAATTGGCCACTTCTTTCTTCATTCCTATCCAAAAATATTGGCTTATTACTACTGCAATTGTTTTATGATATCCTAGGTGTTGGAGCATGCTATTTTGGGGAAACATGCAACAATTTTGGAGGATAGTTGGAGGGAATTCCAGAAAATAAGGAAAAGTGGCGTACTAGGAAAGAAGGAAAAGTAGCGCGATGAAAGAGGAAATTAAAAGGTAGAAAGAAGGAGAACATGATGAGGAAACAGTTGGATAGAGGACCAATTGTGTGGAGGAGGTTGTAATGTGGACAAACCTAATCCACTTAGGGTTAGTGTTTTGGCCATGATGTAAAGGGTTTAACCCACTTTTGGTAGTATAAATATGTATTGTAAGATCTGAGGAGATCATATATTCTATGTCATGAGTGAAGCTTTCTAGTTTTGAGTGTTGAGTGAGTTTTGAGCCACATAGATGAGGAGATAGTTCTGAGTCAAACAGAGCTATGGATTGTAATTGAGGGTCTGGTCGCAAGCTATGGATCTTGGTGTGACACTATTCACCCTCACATACACATATATATGTTAATTTATGCACTTCTAATGTAACACGCGCAACGCAGAGACTTGAAGATGAATAATAAAGAAGCCAGATCTTTGTGGATGTAGCCTAAGGGATGAACCATGGAAAAACTTGTGTTATTGTGTGGAATGATTCCTTTATGTGATGTTATTCTTAATGTTGAATGAATGAATGAATGGATAAATTTGTTAGAGTTAATTTGTAGTGCGCACTAGAATAACTCTTGTATTCTATGCAGAATGAATGTTAATGAATGAATTTGATTATAGAATGGTAGATCTGGTATATATGAAGTAGAATTCATGCCTAACATCCCCATGAGCACCATCCCTTCCATGACTACAGACAACTGGGTCATGCAGTCACCCATAAGCCATCTCGGGTGAGACTTCATTGTGCACTATGTGCGCAGTGTTACCTTTTGGTCTCCAAAAGGGTCGATGGTTTGTAGGGTTTTGTTAGAAACCTAAGGTAGAACCTGGGTCAACCCAAACATTCCAATAAATGGTTTTGTTGTTGGCTGGAACTCAGAATAACAACCTAGAAGGGATTTGATGAGAAGGACAGTAAAGAGAATGAAATGGTAGAAGGGGATGTTCAGACCATGGAGCCCTACTAAGAAGGAGATTGAAAGATGGTTGGAAACAAAACAACTCAAGTTTACATAGAAAGATAATAGAAGTTCCAGGTATACACTGCACCAATATTTGGACAAGTATGTGTTTACTCATTTTCATGAGGCATTTTTTTGTTATTTCCTAGAGTTGTTGCAAGAGTGGATATTGAGGTTGAAGGATACTCATCCCACTAACCGGATCAAACTAGTAGAGTGAACTATTGAGAATATTGTGCGGTTGGAAAGAGTTAATAATAAATTCATGCAAGCAGTGGATTTTTGGTTAGACAGTATTATTTTAGGATTTATTATGGAGTTCACAGTTGATAATGCCAAGTCATATACTATTGTAGAGAAGGAGTTCTTGAAGGGATAAAGAGGAAGGTACTTTAGGTGACTTTACACGTCGATAACTATTTTATTACATGATAAAGGCATCATGACAGTGGAGTCATACAACTAAATCACTCTGTGCACATGGGAGATTGGGGGAAGCACTAAGGGCGATCTGATAAATGCAGAGGGTTCTAGAGAGAGGCCAGAAGAAGGAAGCAATGCACCCCATTATCATGGATGAGGAATAGACCAAGGAGATATTAAGAAGAACATGAGTGGCGTGCAGTAGAAGACCCTACCAGTGTGGGATTAATAGTAAGCAGAGGTCATCACTTGAGCTAGAGGGATTGGGTAGTGATGAGGAAGAGGTAGAGGATCTTTATACAACAGGGAAGATTGAGGAAATATTTCACACCACATATGAGAGGAAAACCAGAGGTTAAGGGTCTAACGCAAAAGAAGGATCTCCATTCCAGATCGGAATTAGTGTGGAACCCACAACCCCATGTGTGATTAAGACATCCAAAGACAAAGAACCGGTTATCCAACAAGTGATTAGAAGTAGAAGGATTTTAGTAGGATGAGGGTCCAATTCAAGTGGAAGTATAAATTCAGCTCGCAGTATTCAAGTTTCTACACTGTGTGGAGGTGGTAGTACAACAAAATTCACAATGGTAGGAGAAGATCCAACTATTAGGTTACCCGAGTTTCATGGAGAAGGGTCAAAAGACCCAAAGAATCATTTGTTTATTTGTGGGAAGATTTTGGCAGCTAAGTAGATTATAGATGAAGATACAAAAGTTTCGTAGTTGGAAATTACATTCAGAGACCGCGCACTGGATTGGTATATGGGCCTTGCAGTAAACATCCCATAAGGAGCACTTGCAACCGTCGCATATGTGAAGATGGAATTAATTAACGAATTCGATTGACCATTTTAGAGGATCAGTTCATGAATGAGATGATAGAGATCAAGTAGAAGCCAAGAGAGTCAGTGTGGTAGATTGATAAGAAGTTCAAAAGGTTGAAAGGTAATTTGAAGTACCCTATCACAGATATGCAACATAGGAAATTATTTTTTAATTAATTATTTCCACATCTTAAGTGATCCAGATGGATTTTGGTGGCCTCCCACCTATTCGAAAAGTCTCATTTTGGCAGTTTTTTCTAGTTTTCGAGTCCCAAACTTCTGGGGTCGTTTTGAGGCCCTAAACAACATTTTTAGGGCTTGCCACAATTAGAATATTGATGGAGTTAGATTCTGATAGAAACATGTGTATTCCTCGGATATACCTTTCCAACGGGCTATTGTGCGCCTAAAAAGGAGATCATATGCAAAAGTTACGAACCTGGGAAGTTGATGTACTAACTTACCCCAATAGGTCCCACATGATTTTTGGCACTTCATCTCCTAGGGTTAGGTTTTTATATGTCTAGGGTTTTGGCATTCCTGTTTATTGTAAAATGACTTGGAGAACCTCATTGTAACCATCTTCTTGTGAATGAGCACAATCGTCACATCTCTTCTCAGCGATAAGCCACCACCAATCTAGCAAGCTTGTTTTAGTATGCATTTTACACTTTCAACATATTTCCTTATTGAATAGAAGACAATTTTACTATATCTCTGTTATTGTTCCTTATGTTCTGTGTTAAGAATAATAATAATCTTATTCATTTCGTTCTGCTCATAAAATATGGATCAATGGTATCAAAGAGGTCTGCTCCTTATCGTTCTTAATGCATGTCCCCGACGAGGTTAGGGTACAAATAATTGGGTCTCAAGATTGTTTCTCTTGAGGAAAAAATATCTTGGACACCCAAGCAACCTGTTATGGCAGGAGAAAAGAAAGACGATGGGATAGGAGATCCTTCCAAAATGTTTCTTGAGGAATCCCTCATGCAACAAAGGAATGAGATGATGGATAGTTTTGCGCAAATCCTTCGGCGACTACCAACATGCGACACATCTTCCTCGAGCGGAGGCGCTGCCCTCTTCAAGGTACAAATAAAATTTGATATTCCTATATTTGAAGGTCAGATAGACACAGATGTTGTAGAAAAATGGTTGAATCTGCTAGAAGGGAATTTTTATGTCCATAACTTTTCAAACAGAGAAAAGATTACTTTTTCACTCCTTGAAGTCGTTCCCCATGTCAAATATTGGTGGGAGAATTTCTGTGAGCAAAAGGAATCAGAGGAACCCTCATTATTTATAGTTGTGGTCACCTGGGAGTCCTTCATGGATGCTATTAAGGAACAAAACTACCTTGTCATAAGTTATGATGACATGTATACAAAATTGAACACACTGCGGTAGGAAAGAGACTAAGTGGTGCAAGAGTTCAGAAATATCTTCCATACCTTGTGCACCAAGCTGGGTATCAAATATTCTAATCAAAATCTGGTGCTAAAGTATTGCGGTGGTCTACATAGATACATCTAGACCAAAATGGAGTTTTTTTACATCTCATCCTTGGGCGTGGCCTATCGATACGTCGTCAAAATAGAGCAGAAGATTAAACAAAAGACCTGGCATGGGAACCTTGAAAAACAAAAGAAAGGAAAGGGAAGCCCCAACCCGTAGAACAAAGGACAAAGCAAATATGGACAACCTTAGGACAACTAGTCTAAGACACAATCAAATAGGGACACTAGAAAGATGAAGAAAGATATCGGGAAGTGGTGTGACTTCCATAAAATCCCTTGGCATAACACTATTGATTGCCGCTCAAAGCAGTCACTGGTGGTTGACGTGAAAGCCTCTGAATCATATGTGGGTTTTGACTCTGAGTCAGAACTAGAAAGGAGGGGATGGATCATTGACATGGAACCTAATGTCATTGTTTCTACCACCAAGATCCAGCCCGGTGAACCAGGCGAGCCAAAGGAAGTCGAGCACCTCTTTCATTCACATATGTGGGTGAAAGGAACCCCATTGCACTTCATCGTTGATATCAGTAGCCAAAAGAAACTCATCTTAGTAGAGATCATCAAGCGACTATCCCTGCCGACAACACTGCACCCGCATCCCTACACCATTAGATGGCTCCACCAAGGAAGTGATCTATGTGTCATCCAACAGTGTCGCCTGTCATATGGCATAAATCCCTTCAAAGATGAGGTATTGTGTGATTTTTCTCCTCCCAAAGTTTGTGATGTTCTTTTAGGAAAACCTTATTTATGGAAACATCATGATTTATATGAGTTTAGGCCTTGCAGTGGTATTATTAATTTGAACAAGAAATTGTACAAGATACCTGAGGCAGTCCCACCTAGTGTTATTTCCTTGATATTTTCCAAACAATGCAGGAAGGTCATCTCTCAGACATGGAAATTTGTCTTCTTCGTGATTCACTCTCAGAGCTAGAAAAATATTGCAGCCACATCTAGGGCCTCTGTGGATGAACTCTCCACATAGCAGAAGCAAGTGGATAAGGTCTTGTAAGAATAAAAATATATCTTCTCCTCACCTACCGGGGTACCTCTACACTGTTAGGTCAAACATCCCATCGATCTGACCCCCGACGCACCACTACCCAATGGGCCAGTCTACTGCCACTCTCTGTTATAGAATGAGGAGATCAAGCAACAAATCCAACAACTACTCCACAAGGGGAACATCCATCCCAAATCATCACCTTGTGGGAGCCCAATCATGATAGTACATAATAAATATGGGACCTGGTGACTATGCATTGATTACCGTGCCCTAAATAAAATCACAACCAGGAACAGGTACCCGATTCCCTAAATCAACAATCTCCTTGATTAGCTCAAGGGGGTCAAATACTTTAGTAAGATTGATCTGAAATCTGGCTACCACCAGGTCCCAATAGAACAAACATGTTATGGAAGACCGCCTTCAAGTCAAAAGAAGTTCTTTTTGAATGGTTGGTCATGCCTTTTGGTTTGACAAATGCTCCATCAATCATGAGGATGGTGGACGATATCCTGCAATCTTTCACCAATGATTTTGTAGTGGTGTATCTGGATGATATCCGTATCTATTGCAAGACTTGGGCGGAACACTTGCATCATATTCAACAGGTTCTACACACCCTACAACAACACAAGCTATATGCCAACTTGGAAAAATTTTCCTTCAACATGGACAAGGTCTAGTACTTAGTTTACATATTTGATCGACATGGTGTGCATGTGGATCTAGATAAGATCCAAGTCATCTATGACTGGTCAACCCCAACCACACTCATTAAGCTTCAAAGCTTCTTAGGCCTTGCTAATTTCTATTGCAGGTTTGTGTTGGTATTTTCCCATATTGCAAGGGCCCTCAGCTAAGTAACCAGGGGTGGTGGTAAGGAAATATTTGTGTGGGGCTTGTCCCAACAAAAAGCGTTCGATGATTTGAATTAGCGCTTATTCTCATCCCAAGTAATTTCATTACCAGACCTGCAAAAACCCTTTGAGATCGAGACAGATGATTTTGACTATGTTGTGGGCACAATCCTCACTCAGCACGACCACCCCATGGCCTATCATAGTGAGACACTATCATATGTTGTCCATAATTACCCTACTTATGAAAAATATATGTACTCCATTGTGCAAGCCTACCGCTAGTGGAGGAATTAAATTCTTGGGAAGGAGATAGTCATCCACACTGATCATAATCCATTGCAGTTCATACAGACACAAGACAAATTGCAGAATGACCACCATCATAAGTGGTCCACATACTTTCAACAGATCCACCTCAACATCAAGTATAAAACAAGAAGTACCAACTGAGTCGTTGATTTCCTCAGTCAACCTCCAGTCATGGCACTCACCACGGTGCTAGACTCTTGCAGCCACGAGACCTCTAGATGGCCCCACCTCTATGAGACAGACCCTGACTTCGCCACCACCTACCAAATGTTTAGCGCAAACTTAGTTAGCAAGTATATCAGGTCTTGCACTTCTTGTGCCATTTCCAAAGAGACCACTAAGAAATAGGGCATGTACACCCATCTACCTACTTTTGACAAGCCATGGGAATCCATCTCAATGGACTACATGTTAGGCCTTCCATCCACCAAAAGGGGAAATGAATTTTTTTCTGTGGTTGTTAATCGTTTTTCCAAGATGGCGGTTATGACTGCCTACAAGAAGAGAATCACAACATATTCCACTTCCAAGATCTTCTTTGAATGAGTATGGGTACATTTTGGAATCCCACAAACCATTGTATTAGATCATAATAGTCGGTTCCTCAACACATTATGGTCGAGTTTCTAGTCACTGTTGGACACCACGCTCACCAAATCCACTGCCTTCTACCCCGAGATAGATGGCCAAACCAAGGTCGTCAATCGGATGATTGTTCATATCCTGTGCTTGTACAATTCCAAGAACCCTCACACATTGAATGAAATTCTTCCCTATGTTCAGCACAGCTACAACTGATACCTACATAGCCCAACCGACCACAAGCCTTTTCAGGTGGGGTCGGGATTCCAACCATTGGGTCCCATGGATGTCACACTACTCCTTGTGGCCACCCGAGCCAAGATGTCACCTGATCCAACTGAAGTTGACAAATCCACCCAGTTCATTGAGCAAATCCAGCACATCCACCAACAAGTTCAGGATATTTTACAGAAGTCCAATGCCAAGTACAAGCAACACCATGATCGACACTGGGTGCCACATAAGTTTCAGGTGGGAGACAAAGTTTGGTTTCACTTGCAGAAAGAACGCCTTACATGCCCCCATTGGAAGATTCACCCACTATGTTATGGACCTTACACCATCACCAAGGTTGTGGAAGACAATGATTTTGAGCTCAACATTCCCCCTTTCCTTGGCCTGCACCCAGTGTTCAAAGTGGATATCCTTCGACCGTATTTACCACCATTATTTGGCACCTCAGAGATAGAAGAATAGTTGACACCCACAGAGCTCAACTCTGAATTCCTGCAATAGGCATCCAATGATCATATTTTGAACACATAGGTCAAGGGAAATTGACATCAGAGGATCCAACTTTATCGAGTTGTCAAAGCAGGGTAGCTCCTGCACCAAGGCAAGTGGCTCACTCAGGACCCAATTCAACAGAAATTTCCTCATCTAATGGGGGAAATCAACGCAATGGAGACCATTTCTTCTTAAGGGGGGAGGATTGATCTAGATGGATGTCGATGGCCTCCCACCTGTTCCAACTGGCTCATTTTGGAAGTTTTCAGTTTGGCAGTTTTTTTCTAGTTTTTGGGTCCTGAACTTCTGGGGTCTTTTTGAGGCCCTAAACAACGTTTTTAGTGCTCACCATATTTATACTATGGCCAATGTTAGAGTCTGGCGAAAATATGTGTATTCATCAGATAGACCTTTCCAATTAGCTATCGTGCGCCTAAAACGAAGATCGTATGCAAAAGTTACAACCCCGGAAAGTTGATGTACTAACTTACCCCAACTGGACCCACATGACTTTTGGCGCTTCATCTTCTAGGTTTAGTTTTTTGGATGTCTAGGGTTTTGGAATTCTTGTTTATTGTAAAAAGGCATGGAGAGCCTCATTGTAACCATCTTCTTTCAAATGCATGCAACCATCACATCTCTTCTTAGAGATAAGCCACCACCATTCTAACAATCTTGTTTTCAATTTGCATTTTACAGTGTCAACATATTTCCTTATTGAATAGAAGCCAGTTTTACTGTATCTATGTTATTGTTCCTTGTGTTCTATATTAAGAATAGTAATAACATGTATTCATTTCTTTCAGCTCATAAAATCCGGATCATTAAGTATCTATTGAGGCAACAAAAATTCCAAACTCAGCTTGAAGCTCTCCAAGCAACCTTGCAGTTATAGGAAAATATGTATAAACATACAGATCTAGTTGTGGAAGATATGAGAGAAGATATTAAGAATCTAACATTTTAGTTAAATTAGAATAAAGGAAAGGAGAAGAGGGAATACATCTGTTGTACACTATGCAAAATAGAAGAACATCATAAGAATGAGTTCCCAACCTTTACGCAGTACCTGGGAGCAGGAATTCAAAATCCTTTAACAACTGGAGGGCCATGGTGTGCGATATGTACAACACATGGACATGATCCTTATCATGTCCCATGATACAAAAGTATCAAACAGTTTCCAAGACTACATTTTGTAATTTTGACAAGTCAGTTGGACATGAAGATAAGGATTGTAAAACTTTAGAGATGATGAAGGAGAGAACTTCAAATGGATATAGGGCGCAGGATGAATCGATGACAGGACAACCTACGCAAAATTTTACAATGCCACTGTAACATAATAACGCGCAGTAGTTTGGACCACCACCATAGTATAATAATGCACAATCGCAATATAATTAGGTACCCCAGTACAATACACCACATGCAGATAATAAAGGTAACAGAGGAGGCTTCAGAGGAGGATGTCATGGAGGAAGAGGATTTGGAGGAGGTAGAGGACCAGTCACATGTCACAATTGTCAGAAATCAGGACACTTTGCAAGATATTATCCACAACCACTTGTGACATGTATGTATTGTCATGCAACAAACCATGATACAAAAGACTATCTGACAATGTTGACAAAGATACAGGAAAAGAGGAACCAGAATAATCAGAATGTTCAATGGATTGTTGTGGAAACCAGAGAAGATGATGGGAAGAAGATCAATATAGTGACTAGAGGTGGAACCAAGACAGGACTAGATGCAGAAAAATAGACTCGAGATTTGCATTAGTGGGTAAGAAAGAATGCAACACCTGAATAACATTTTGATGCATGCAAGGAAAAGGATACCTTCAAGCAGTTTAGACATGAGATTTTGAAGGAGAATATTACATCTACTTCAGGAACAAAGCTAGGATATTATGTACCAGTGTATGACATGCCCCATTTATTTGATCAGACTAGTAGGGATCAGACTTCAAAACAAGTAAGTAATATTAGAAACTTTTTGGGGTCTTGTTTAAAGTTGTTGAATGATAAGACGTATCTACAAGTGTTACAAAGTTTGTTAAAAAGTGAAATTCTAGAGAAGAAATGAAACTAGAACATAAGAGAGTCAATCAAGTTCGTAAGAAGATAAGGAAAAGTAGGAAGTTCGGGTTGAATGCAAATATTGGAGACTTCAATATGGGGAATATCATACTAGACTTAAGGTCTGAAGTAAATGTTCTTCCTAAGAAGACATGGGAAGCTATGGGGGAGCCCACACTAGGATATTTACCTATTTGGTTGAAGCTATCAAATCAGCATAGAGTGGTGTCAATTGTTATACTGAAGGGGATACCCGTAGATATAGATGGTGTGCACACCATGGAAAACTTTGAAGTGATTGATATAGTAGACAACACTCAACCTTTTCTAACACTGTTGGGGTTGGATTGGAGGTTTGATAATCAAACTATTATCAATTTGAAGACTAGGAAGATGATATTTAAATTAGGAGAGTATAGAGTTATATCACCCTTGGATCCCTCAGAAGGTGGAAGATACATTGAACCTACAATATAAAATTTCATCATAGATGAGGTGAATCAGTTTTATAGAAATATCGCATAGATGACTACATTAACACCACTGCATATGGAATGTTGAGCTGGAGAAAGATTAGTTCATGTGCTTTAGACTCTAACATAGGAATGAAGAACTGGAAAAAATGATTACATGATATATCTACCAGAAGATGTGCCAGGATTACTCATGCACTGAGATGGATTGGCTTAGAGGTAGCATAACCTCCTACTGTTTATGGCCAAAATGGTTTAGAAGAATTTTTAGCAAAGTTTTAGTTAGAAATTTTGGAGAATCAGAGGCTATTAGTCTTAGATGTGGCATTGAAATCAACATATGCATGCTAGTGTGGTGCTCATAAAGAGAA
>ML777671.1:2943392-2964874 GCA_009831015.1 Picea engelmannii
GATAGACAGAGGCATTTATAGTAGTAGTTGCAGGTAGATAGAATTGAATTCTTAGATTAGACAATTCTAGAAGAAAGAGGGAAAACCGGGATATAGACACCCTCATTTGTATCATTGTAACAATTTAACAAGAAGAGTAAGAAGAATCTAGAGCATAGGAGAGAAGCAGAGAACTGTAGAAGAACACCCATGTATAGATCTTGAATTAATAGAATAAGTTGATTCAGATCCATGGTTGTTGTGTTATTCTCTGTGTATGTGTGTTAAATGCTCTACTTATGAGAATCACTTCCTGTTATGCATTTGTTATTATGCTGTGTGTATGATTTCATGTGTCGATATTGAAATCTGAGAGGAAGTGAGGTGAGTTACAATTGTTTCTCTTTTGAGCAAGGATTCCTGCAAGGAGTGCAGTTGAAGTCGTCCGCAAGGAGTGCGTTGACAGAAGACTCAGGGAGTTAAACTCTTATTCTCAAGGCACTCATAAGTGAAAGTGGGTTGCTAAATCCGTGCAAGGAGTGCGCAGGCTAAGGAGAGTCTCAGTCGTGAAACTGAGCAGAAGCTTTGGAGGACTGTTGCTACGGGCATACACAGAGCCAAAGGAAGCTCGAATAGTTGAAGTGTTCGCAAGTTTGCCGCAAGGAGTGCGTGCAAAGAACCTCGTTGGGGTTGAAGAAGTTTATCAAAGATCAGGAAGGGTAGGCCTCTGAGTCGCTGAAGATCGGTGTAGATAAGTGTGACTTGAAGTCAGGAGAGAAGCGTCGCAGGTTGGCGAAGCGGCGAAGGAATCTCGTGGAGAGATACTTTTTTCTCACTTCGTGGGTTACATAAGGAAGAACAGACGTTCGAAATCATCTGAGGAGATTTCGCGAAGTTCTGAGGATCGTCAGATCTCACAGAGGTGCAAGGAGGTTACGGCGAGAAGATTCCGAAGAGTTTGAAGCTCAGGAGAGGCAGAGCCGTCGATTCAGAGTCACGGAAGCCGTCGGATCTACACGTGGTATTGTGTATCGGGGAATCGTGAGTTGAATCCCCAAAATTTGTGCAGAAAGAACAGCGATATTGCGAGACGCGATATCCCTACAAGATCAGAGTCGTTCGTTGAGGAGGACACGTGTAAGGAGATTCTCTCCTCTCGCAAGCTCAGACATTGGAGGACAGAAAGGGAAGTCCTTCGGATTCGCGAGTGGTGAAGTTTAGAGAAGGCTGAGAGTTGTCCATCTGAGGAGGATAGGTGGTAGAGATCAGTGATCTCGCGAACTCAGGAGCTCGCAAGCTGAAAACCCAAGTATTGGGTACTCCAAGTCACGAAGCGATGAAGTGACGAGAGGACATGAGCCGTCCATCTGAGGAGGACAGGTGTCAGAGATCGAGAGATCTCACGAACTCGGGAGTTCGCAGGGTGAACGCCCAAGTATTGGGTATTCAAAGTCACGAGGACGCGAGAAGCGAGAAGGAGGATAACCGTTAGATCCGGAAAACAGGAGGACCGTTGGATCCGCACGTGGGATCAGGTATCGTAGCCTCGCAAGAAAAGGCTCGAGAGTTTGGCTACGGGGATCGCGAGATCGCGAGAGGCGATATCCTGACAGTTGGAGGCAGTGTGGGCCATAGCAGAGCACGAGTGGAATACAGGTGGCACGAAACCCTCAGGATCTCGCCGCGAGAAGTCTCGAAGTATTGGTGTTAGGAGTCGCGAGTCGCGAAGTGCCGAGAGCATAAGGTGGGATCGCGTGGTCGACGGGTAGACACACGTTGCCTGGAGAGAGAGTCAACATTCCGTTGAATTCTCACCTCTCGGGGATTCGCGGGATAGGAGGGTGAAAGTTCGACAGTTCAACTTGCGAGGTCACGAGTAGCGAAATCCCTCAGGGAAAAGTCAACGAGTTGACTGACCATCGGGTCTTGGAGATCCGAGAACCCAGTGTTCAACCTTTGAACTCACGAAGTCACGAGTTCCGATTCCCCGATAAATCAAGGAAGGGGGATCGCACGAGAGAAATGTGGGAGCAGATTTCCCGATAGGGAAATAGAAGAACCTTAGAGTTCTTCGGGCAGAGAAGAAGAAGATCCTGTGAGCGGACGTGCCCGTGGTTTGGCGCGCCTACGTCAAGTGGTATCAGAGCTTAGAAAATATTCTTTGCTTTCTGTAGCAGAGAAAAAGGGAGAATTCACCATGCCACCAAGAAGAAGAGGTAGACAATCACCCGATCCAGAGGAGGAAAGGGAATTGTCCAGAGAAAGAGGTAGGAAAGTGCAGAATCCAGACGTAGAAAGAGGAATGCGAAATCTTCATGCCAGAATGGAGGACATGGAGATAAGACAAAGGCGCAATGTTGATGCAGGAGATATCAGTGAATCTGAGGATGAAGGTGATGCTGGATATGAAGGAGAAGAAATCCCAGTAGAAGATGCAGCCAATGAGCGTTTAATTAGGGCTATCGCTTGGATGAGTTCGAAAACAAAGATGGACATTCCATCTTATGAAGGGAATCTGGATGCGGAAGAGATGCTAGATTGGATTAGAGCTCTTGACACTTACTTCGATTATGAAGATATCGAAGATGATAAGAAGGTCAGACATGCCATCACAAGATTAAAAGGACATGCAGCCTTGTGGTGGGATGAACTGCAAGCTGACAGGCGTTGCCAAGGCAAGCAAAAGATTAAGAACTGGGACAGGATGATTGCAAAGATGAAGGAAAAATTTATTCCTAGGGATTATCAAATTTCTCTGTTCAGGAGGATGCAGAACCTGAGACAGAAGCTGATGACAGTAAAAGAGTATACTGAGGAATTTTACAGGTTGAATATTAGAGCAGGTCATCGTGAAAGCAATGACGAAAAGGTGGCCAGGTACATGAATGGCCTGAGGTATGAAATTCAAGATGAACTAAATATGGAAACCATCCGAACGGTGGAGGATGCTTACCAATTGGCTCTAAAATCTGAGGAGAAGCTGAGCCATAAACAAAGTCAGAGGGGCAGAGGCAGAAGTCAGCCCAAAGGAAAATCGGTTGCCCAAGATAAATACCAGAAGCCCAAGGATGACTGGAAGAAACCTCGGACTCAGACAGAAAGAGGTGGAAGTTCGCAGCGAGGGAAATATGCTGAGAAAAGAGAACAACATACTGAGCAGAGAGGAGGGTATGCTGATAATAATAGGTTTCCTCATACCCGAGGTAGAGTAAGAGGAAGAGGTGGAGTAATCACATGCTTCACGTGTGGAAAAGATGGGCACAAGCCATTCGAGTGTCCCGAGAAAAAGAGAGAAACTGGAGAGACTCACATCGCCGAGGCACAGAGGCGAGATGTTGGGGAAGAGTATGCTAAAGGCGGAAGATCACTGGTGATGCAGAAAGTCCTTTTGACGCCAGAGAAAGAGATGGAGGATTCAACACAGAGGAACAGTCTTTTTAGGACTGCTTACAAGACCAAGGATAGAGTGTGCAAGGTTATCGTGGACAGTGGAAGCACCGATAATCTTGTTTCAACCGAGATGGTAGAAAAGCTGGAGCTAGAGACAACTGATCACTCGAGTCCATACAAAATTTCATGGCTACAGAAGGGACATCAGGTAAATGTCACTAAACAGTTCTTAGTTGACATTAAGATAGAAGGATATAATGATAAAATTTTATGTGATGTTATTCCTATGGATGTCTGTCATTTATTGCTGGGTAGACCATGGCAATATGATAGAAATGTAATTCATGATGGGAGGAAAAATACATATACCCTGGAGAGGAATGGGAGAACTCATATGTTGTGTCCAATTGAAGATAAAGAGGTGAAGGCGGAGGTAAACAACACAGTACTTCTCATGAGTGGGAAGGAACTTCTTACAGAAGTTAAGAAGAAGGAGGATCCACAATTCTTTGTGGTCAGAAAACCGAGAATTGTTCTGACTAGCACAAGAGTGGACGATTTTCCAAGAGAAGTTCAGGAACTGTTGGAAGAGTTTGTTGATATTGTAGTGGATGAATTACCTCATTCGTTACCACCGATGAGGAGCGTGAGTCATCATATTGATCTCATACTAGGAGCTAGTTTTCCAAACAAAGCCGCGTACAGATTGACACCGCAAGAGAATGAAGAGGTTAAAAGGCAGGTCCAAGAGTTGTTGGACAAAGGCTTGGTCAGAGAAAGCTTGAGTCCATGTGTTGTTCCAACAGTACTCAGTCCGAAGAAATATTGAGGCTGGAGGATGTGCACTGATTCAAGAGCCATTATCAGGATAACTATCAAGTATAGATTCCCATTGTCGAGGATGGATGATCTGATGGACTACTTAAGTGGAGAATTTTTTTTTTCAAAGATAGATTTGAAGAGTGGATATCATCAGATTCGTATGAGAGAAGGTGACGAGTGGAAAACAACATTCAAGACAAACGAAGGTTTGTATGAATGGCTTGTCATGCCATTTGGTTTGACGAATGCACCAAGTACCTTTATGAGGTTTATGAATGAAGTCCTAAAGGAGTTCATCAGGAAATTTTTCATCGTGTATCTGGATGACATATTGATTTTCAGCAAGACAAAGGTTGAACATCTGAAGCATTTGGCTATTGTGATGAAGAGATTACATCAGGAGAAGCTGATGATAAACATGAAGAAGTCCTCATTCATGAAGACGGAACTCATTTATTTGGGGTTTGTTATATCTGCAAATGAGTTGAGGATGGATCCAAATAAGATGGAGGTAATCAAGAATTGGCCATCACCGAGGAACGTATTTGAGGTGAGGAGTTTTCATGGACTGGCTAGTTTCTACCGAAAATTCATCAGAAATTTCAGTGGGATTAGTGCAGCAATGATGGATACAGTAAAGAAAAGACATAAATCTTTTCACTGGATGGAAGAGGCTGAGAAGAGTTTCAATTTATTGAAACGAAAGATGACAGAGCAACTGGTGTTGGTGTTGCCAGATTTTCAGAAGACGTTTCAGGTAAAATGTGACGCAAGCAGGTTTTCCATAGGAGCGATCTTGAGTCGGGAAGACAGACCGATTGCATATTTCAGTGAGAAGATGAATGAAGAAAAGGAGAAATACTCCATGTATGATAAAGAATTTTATGCTATCATACAGGCATTAAAGAAATGGAGGCACTATTTGATTCCAAAAGAATTTGTTTTATATAGTGATAACCATGCATTACAATATGTGACTCAACAGGAAAAGTTGAACCAGAGGCATGTTAAATGGATTGAATACATGAAAAATTTCACTTTTGTGATAAAACATATTTCTGGTACTGCTAACAAAGTTGTTGATGCTTTGAGCAAGAAGTGTTTGTTGTTGCAGGAATTCAAAGTCCGGACGTTAGGCTTTGATGATCTTAAAGACATGTATGTAGATGATTCAGACTTCAAGGAAGCTTATGAAGCAGCTGAGAATCTAGTTCTCAGAGACAGAAGCCAGTGGATAGAGTACGTGATCGAGGATGGATTGTTGTTCAAAGGCAATCAAATGTGTATTCCAAATTGCTCCATGAGGGATAACTTGTTAAAGGAAAAGCGCAGTGGAGGATTGGCAGGACATTTTGGACATGATAACACATTTGCAAAGTTGAGCAAGTCATACTTTTGGCTAGGGATGCGGTCTGAAGTCAAGAAATTTGTGGACAGATGCAAGATTTGCCAGCATTCAAAAGGCAGGAAACAAAATGCGGATTTTTATCAACCATTTCCCATACCTAAGAAGCCGTGGGATGATATTAGCATGGATTTCATATTGGGATTGTCCAGGACACAAAGAGGTGTTGATTCAATCTTTGTGGTAGTTGACAGGTTTTCCAAAATGGCACATTTTATCCCATGCCAAAAGACCATCGATGCGACTCACATCGCAAATTTGTTCTTCAAGGAGGTCATTCGACTTCATGGATTGCCGAAAAGCATAGTTTCGGATAGAGACACAAAATTCATAGGGAATTTATGGAGAACATTGTGGAAGAAGCTGGGAACTAACTTGATGTTTAGTTCTGCTTATCATCCTCAGATGGATAGACAAACATAAGTGGTCAACAGAAGTCTGGGAGATTTGTTGAGGAGCTTGGTAACAGAGAACCATAGCAGCTGGGATAGCATATTACCGCAAGCAGAGTTCGTATACAATGATTCAGTAAATCGGAGCACGGGAAAAAGTCCATTTCAGATTGTATATGGAATGCAGCCGAGAGGGGTTTTTGAATTGAGGGATTCAGAACAGACTGATACTAGCAGTGCTAGTACAGGAGAATTCGCTGAAGCGATGAAGGAACTTCACGGCCAGGTGAAGGAGCGACTGTTGAAATCAAGTCAGGAGTACAAGCGCAGAGAAGATCAACATAGAAGACAACTTCAGTTTGAAGTTGGTGATCTGGTTCTGGCACATTTGAGGAAAGAAAGGTTCCCGAGAGGAACATATAACAAGCTGAAGATGAAGAAAATTGGGCCATGTAGGGTCTTGAAGAAATTCAGAGAGAATGCTTATGAAATTGAGTTACCAGATGGGATCGGAATACCACCGATATTTAATGTTTCGGATTTATATCCATATAAAGTTGATGAAGCAGGAGCAGAAAGTGATGATCAACCAGAAGTCCAGTGGCAGAAGCTGATGCCAGTTGCAGAGAAGCCACAGATGGAACAGATACTGAATAAACGAGTGGGTAAGAAGACCAGAAGGAAAGAGTACTTTGAATATTTGGTCAAATGGAAGGGTCATCCAGTTGAAGATGCCAGCTGGGAGACTGAAGAAGAAATTTTGAAGCATGGACATATTGTGCAGGAGCTCATGGATAGGAGCCCATGTAAATTTTCAAGCGAGGGAGTATGATGCAGGAGCATCCCTCATGACAAGCAAAACCAACGTGGAAGCAGAAGACAGCTGGAAGGCGTCCAACGCAAGTTTTTGAAATTTTAAATTTTCCCTTGAAGTTGATGCGCTGAACATAAATGAGATCATTTAATTTGGCGCCTTGGGAAAAATGTAATCAGACCTCGAGCCATACGCTCTCGTCTGAGATAGACAGAGGCATTTATAGTAGTAGTTGCAGGTAGATAGAATTGAATTCTTAGATTAGACAATTCTAGAAGAAAGAGGGAAAACCGGGATATAGACACCCTCATTTGTATCATTGTAACAATTTAACAAGAAGAGTAAGAATAATCTAGAGCATAGGAGAGAAGAAGAGAACTGTAGAAGAACACCCATGTATAGATCTTGAATTAATAGAAGAAGTTGATTCAGATTCATGGTTGTTGTGTTATTCTCTGTGTATGTGTGTTAAATGCTCTACTTATGAGAATCACTTCCTGTTATGCATTTGTTATTATGTTGTTTCATGTGTCGAGATTGAAATCTGAGAGGAAGTGAGGTGAGTTACAATTGTTTCTCTTTTGAGCAAGGATTCCTGCAAGGAGTGCAGTTGAAGTCGTCCGCAAGGAGTGCGTTGACAGAAGGCTCAGGGAGTTAAACTCTTGTTCTCAAGGCACTCAGAAGTGAAAGTGGGTTTCTAAATCCGTGCAAGGAGTGCGCAGGCTAAGGAGAGTCTCAGTCGTGAAACTGAGCAGAAGCTTTGGAGGACTGCTGCTACGGGCATACGCAGAGTCAAAGGAATCTCGAACAGTTGAAGTGTTCGCAAGTTTGCCGCAAGGAGTGCGTGCAAAGAACCTCGTTGGGGTTGAAGAAGTTTAGCAAAGTTCAGGAAGGGTAGGCCTCTGAGTCGCTGAAGATCGGCGTAGATAAGTGTGACTTGAAGTCAGGAGAGAAGCGTCGTAGGTTGGCGAAGAGGCAAAGGAATCTCGTGGAGAGATACTTTTTTCTCACTTCGTGGGTTACATAAGGAAGAATAGACGGTCAAAATCATCTGAGGAGATTTCGCGAAGTTCTGAGAATCGTCAGATCTTGCAGAGGTGCAAGGAGGTTACGGCGAGAAGATTATGAAGAGTTTGAATCTCAGGAGAGGCAGAGCCGTCGATTCAGAGTCACGGAAGTCGTCGGATCTACACGTGGTATCGTGTATCAGGGACTCGTGAGTTGAAGCCCCAAAAGTTGTGTAGAAAGAACAGCGATATCGCGAGACGCGATATCCCTACAAGATCAGAGTCGTTCGTTGAGGAGGACGCATGTAAGGAGATTCTCTCCTCTCGCAAGCTCAGACATTGGAGGATAGAAAGGGAAGTCCTTTGGCTTCGCGAGTGGTGAAGTGGCGAGAAGGCTGAGATCCATCCATCTGAGGAGGACAGGTGGTAGAGATCAGTGATCTCGCGAACTCGGGAGCTCGCAGGATGAAAACCCAAGTATTGGGTACTCCAAGTCACGAAGCGACGAAGTGACGAGAGGACAGGAGCCGTCCATCTGAGGAGGATAGGTGTCAGAGATCGAGAGATCTCGCGAACTCGGGAGGTCGCAAGGTGAATGCCCAAGTATTGGGTATTCAAAGTCATGAGGACGCAAGAAGCGAGAAGGAGGATAATCGTTAGATCCCGAAAATAGGAGGACCATTGGATCCGCATGTGGGATCGTGTATCGGAGCCTCGCGAGAAAAGGCTCGAGAGTTTGGCTACGGGGATTGCGAGATCGCGAGAGGTGATATCCTGACAGCAGGAGGTAGTGTGGGCCATAGCGAAGTGCGAGTGGAATACAGGTGGCATGAAACCCTCGGGATCTCGCCGCGAGAAGTCCCAAAGTATTGGTGTTAGGAGTCGCGAGTCGCGAAGTGATGAGAGCATAAGGTGGGACCGCGTGGTCGACGGGTAGACACGCGTTGCCTGGAGAAAGAGTCAACATTCCGTTGAATTCTCGCCTTTCGGGGATTCACGGGATAGGAGGGTGAAAGTTCGACAGTTCAACTTGCGAGGTCGCGAGTAGAGAAATCCCTCAGGGAAAAGTCAGCGAGTTGACTGACCATCAGGTCTCGGAGATCCGAGAACCCAGTGTTCAAACTTTGAACTCGCGAAGTCATGAGTTCTAATTCCCCGATAAATCAAGGAAGGGGGATCGCACGAGAGAACTGTGGGAGCAGATTTCCCGATAGGGAAATAGAAGAACCTTAGAGTTCTTCGGGTAGAGAAGAAGAAGATCCTTTGAGCGGACGTGCCCGTGGTTTGGCACGCCTGCATCAAGATTAATAACTGGTATCAATGCAAGAGGTTACTCCACATTAGATTCAGTGCAAAGCAAGAGAATAGATACTTGAAGAAGTATGATGGGATTGGGAAAACCAAAGAACATATAGAAAAGTGCATGGTTCAATGGCGACTAGTACCACTAGAGGAATGGCCACATTATTTTATTTATACACTAGAAGGAATCCCGAGGAATTGGTATATAGAGCTAGAACTACGTGGAGGATTGAAAATTGAGAGGAAATGCAGTAGAATTGTCATTACAGTTGCATTTGAGAAGGAGAACCCAATGGTAGATACAACACTGAAAGTAGTAAGAGATAGGATATTTGAAGAACTTGAATTTGAAATTATCACATCATATCAAAATCATAATAGTCAGAGAGTCAAACAGTTGCTACACTATCATCATGTCGTAGAAGATGATCCAGCAGAAGAAAACTCATGTGGTATTCAGATCAAAGAAGTTGAAAGGGAAAGAGAATTATAAGGTCCAAAATTAGAGTCAGAAGAATATGACACACCACTAAAGATCAAGAAAATTAATATTTGAATAGAGAAGAGTCTGAAGATTGCAAGCATTGGTGATTATTGGGACAACCAGACAATGGAAAGCACACAAGAGTTATTTCTCAAGTATAATGATCTCTTTCTAGCAACATTTTCAGAGATGAAAGGAGTATCAAGAGAACTTGGAGAAATGAAGATTCTTCTAAGACCAGATTCCATACCAATCAAACTGAGACCTTATAGGCTGAATCTAGTGTACAAACAAAAAGTTAAGGCATAAATTGATAAGATGTTAGAGGATGGTATAATATAACCTCTTGAATAATCAAAATGGATTAGTCCTATGGTAGTTCAGGAGAAGAAGAAAGGTGAGATAAGGATCTTTGTAGACTTGAGGAATTTGAATGATGCATGTCTTTGTGATCCCTTCCCTACTCCATTTATAGATGAAGTATTGGAGAATGTAGGAGGACAAGAAGCATATTCATTTACTAGTGGATTTTCAAGGTTTCACCAGATCAAAATGGCACTAGAATATAGACATAAGATTACATTTTCTACGGAATGGAGGTCATATCAATACACAGTGATGCCTTTTGGATTGAAGAATGCACATGTAATTTTTTCAAGAGTAGTAGTAGTTTCCTTTAAGGATCTTATACATAAATTTTTGGAGGTTTATTTGGATGATTGGACAATATTTACTTTATTGAAGGATCATGTTGAAGTGTTAAGATTGACGTTAGATAGGTGAAAACAATGTCAAATTTCATTGAACATTAAGAAATACATATTCAATGCACCATTTGGAATTTTGCTAGGGAATGTGGTGTGTAAACAAGATCTGTTGGTTGATCCGATGAATATTATTGTCATTGTTAATTTACCACCACCTAAGTCAGTGCACCAGTTAAAATCTACACATGGTCATATAAGCTACTATAAGAATTTCATAAGGGGCTATGCACAGATTACTGCACCCATGGATAAATTGATAAAGAAGGACATCAAGTTTCAGTGGAATGATGAATGCCAACAAATTTTGGATATCTTGAAGGAAAAAATGGTGGCAGCACCAATATTATTGTTTCTTGACTGGTCAAAAGAGTTTCATGTTCATGTGGATGCATCTTCAATAGAACTTACATAAGTATTGACACAAGCAGGAGAAGGTGATATAGATCACCCTATAACATTTTCAAGTAGGAAGCTATCAGATTTAGAGAAAATTTACAATACAACAGAAAGTGAAGGTTTGGCTATGGTATATGCATTGTATAAGTTCAGACATTATTTGTTAGGACAACATTTTAAGATGTTTACATAGCACTCTGCTCTTAGATATTTGGTCAACAAGCTAGTGTTGGGAGGAAGAATATGCAGATGGTTGATGTTATTTCAGGAGTTTTATTTTGAAGTTGTTGTGAAACCTAGAAGATTGAATGTAGGGCCAAATCATCTATCAAGGATAACTAATGGAGAGGAACCAAGCAATTTAGAGGAAAATTTTCCTAATGCACAACTCTTTTCAGTATAGGTTGTTGATGAATATTTTGTTGACATTATTTAATTTTTGAGTACAGGATTTTCCCCAAAGGAATATAATACTGCACATAAGAATAATATGGTGGTTAGAGATGCAGACTATCAACTTATTGTAGGTCATTTGTATAAACTAGGTGCAGACAACATTCTAAGAAGATGTGTTATGAAGCATGAACATCCTATCATTTTGGCAGAAGCACATGAAGGAATAGTTGGAGGACATTATGTAGGGAAGGATATTGCACAAAATATATTGCATGTAGGATTATGGTGACCAACAATTCATAAATATGCAAAGGAGTATGGCCAAAATTGTGATGTTTATTAGAGCGTTGGAAAACCATCCAAGAGGGATGAGATGCCACTAAGACCTCAGGTAACTTTGAAAGTGTTTGAAAAGTGGGAAGTAGATTTTGTAGGACCAATTAATCCACTAGTTAGAATATCAATAGCATGGTATATCATTACAACAAAAAAATATTTAACTAGATGGGTTGAAGCAACATCAGTGAAAGACAGCAGCACGAAGACTGCAACACACTTCATATTTGAATATTTATTCACAAGATTTAGATGCCCTAGAATTCTGATGAGTGATCAGGGGACTCATTTTATCAATAGTACCATCCAGGAAATGAACGAAGAATTTGAGATACATCATCAGAAGAGCACTCCTTACTATCCTCAAGATAATGGAACAATGGAAGAATTTAATAAGATATTGGAGAATGCCTTGACTAATATTTGTAATGTAAAAATGGATGATTGGGATTTGAAGATACTAGCATTGTTATGGGCTTATAGAACTACATGCAAGAAACTTACAGGGTAGACACCTTTCATATTGGTGTATGGAAAGGAAGTAGTAGTTCCCTTGGAGTACTTAATACCTTTTCTACGCATTGCATCTATTACAAACATGGAAGAAAGAGGCACAGTGCAAGAAATATTGGCTCAACTCATGTAATTAGAAGAAGACATGATTATAGTTGGTTTCCATTAGGAAGTATAGAAAGAAAAATACAAATCTTGGAATGACAAACATATTAAAAATAAGAACTTTAAGGAAGGAGATATGATTCTCCTCTATGATAGTAAATATTTGTAGCACCCATGGAATTTCAGGATGCATTGGCTAGGGCCATATGAGATAAAGTTTGTCACATATGGAGGTGTTGTGCAACCGCAGGATTTAGCAAGAAAGGAGATTCAAGTTTTGGTGAATGGTAGTCAAGTAAAATTGCATAGAGACAATCGACCCAATAACCCTTAGTAGATGTCGCATAGAGAATTAGAATTGTACATAGTGTATATAGTAGGAATTAAAAGAGAAAAAGAGAAGAAAACAATGGGAAAATGAGAAAAATACAAAACGAAATAAGTAGAAGGATAAGTGGTATACAAACAGTTGGAATGTATAGGGTGAAACAAACAGTAAATTGGTGCGACATAATTCAAGTTACTACACACTGGAAAATTTTGGAAGAATGAAAACACAGTGCAACAAGAAAAGAAAGCAGTCGAAAAAAAGAAACACATGTGACCAGAAAAGTAAGGCACATTTATGACAGAGTTTATAAAAGGGGAAAAGCACGAAAAGGAAAATACTTGATGTGATTTTGAGAAAACAGGAGCAAAAGAGAAAACATGGTGTGATTGTGTGAGAAGTTGTGAAGATTCCAATCTAGATTTATAGTGAGTTTTAATCGAGCTAGAACAATGACACCACTAAAGTTTGGAGCACCCAACCAGTTCAAAAGAAGAACAAGAAGTTCCATAGTAGAGTCAAAATCGATGGAGGATGCAACAAGAGTGGTATATGTGGATGAGATCTCTTCTCCAATGAGTGAGTTAGTTAGTCCGATGCTTTTCGAGGAGAAGAACCCATAGGAAGAAGAAATGAAGGTAAACTAGGAAGAAGAAGGTCAAAACCCTAGAGTAGAAGGAAACCCTAACACAACAAAACTAGGAGTGGCTAACACGCATGGATTAAAAAATGAAGAAGATGATGAGAAGACATAATTGGATGAACCCAAGGCAACGCAGAACCCTAAGGAAGAACAACCCCTAGAGGTCGAGGATATTACAAATAAACAGAAAAATGATGTAGATTAGGACACTGAAGAAGAAATACAGAACGATAAAACATGTCCATCAAAGAAGAAAACAAAGGCAGGAGTAACAATAGCATGCACGCAGAAGTAGATTTCACGGTCATTGCCCCAAATTCCAGAATCAGTAATTGTTGTAGAGGACATGTTGGGGTTTGTTCCCAAACTGAAGTATGCAGATCATGATGACAGAGGTGTCTAAGTTTCCTGAGCTTGCATGGGAAATTTATATGGATAGAAGAGGGATAATTTCATGAGGAGTTCCAATATTAGAACCAAAACAATGGATTACAGGGTTGTACAATACATGCATAATTAACTTGTTAGAAATCCCACACTTCGATAGGGGGAAGCATGTCAATTCCTTTTTGAAGCAACTATTGGCGATAGTAAATGGAGGATTTTTGTGGATGGAAATACCTGTTCCAATTGATGTAGACCTAATTGCAAAGATTACAGGACTTCCAAAAAATGGATTGAAGCTGAAACAATACTTAGATGAAAAAACGAAGGAAAATAAAATTGCAGAAGAAGTAAAATCTCAATTTGGCACTGACAGGGGAAACAAAGGCATGTTTATCAAAAATATAAATGATCCAACCACAAGATTCGCGACAAAGATGATGGATTGCAAGATATTAAGAAAATGTTGCAAGGAAGAAGCACCAACAAGAGTGGTAGAAACAGTCGTGCAGTGTGTGAAGGGGGCAATACTTAGTTGGGCACCATACTTGTTGAACCTATTTTTGGAGGATTGCAAAGATGCGCAGGATTCTAGGATAGAGTTCCATTATCCTTGACTGCTCATTTTGATAGCCTCAGTGGCATGGGAAGAACCTAAATACTCATCCTTATGTGACATGAGAGGAAAATGTTGTGCAAAAAGGTATATAACCATGGGGCACAATGAAGATCCTAAGAAGAGGAAAGTTAATGCCAACATTTTTGGCATGTATATTGAGAATATGCGGGAAAATATAGTAGACACATGGAGGATCTCACCTCAAGTGGTGAAGGAGAATTAAGGGATAGCAAATTTTAAAGCATCTAGACACAACATGTGGATACAAGCTAGGAGAGACCCCAAGAACAAATGGTTGAGGATGTAGTATTGTATCACAACAGAAGAAGTACAATGGGTGATAGGTGAATGGTCGGATAAATGGAAGGTACCAGTGACTGACAAGAAAGGAACAAAGGGTAAGGAACAAGCAAGAACTGGACAATCAAGTAGTCCAACATTTAATACTAAGAAAGCATCAAAGTGCACTCATCCGACAGAATGTAGGGTGATAGTAAAGAAGAAGAGGAAGAAGGAAACATTACCTAGGGCCTTAGTACTAGGAACTAGGGCCTCAATACTAGGAACTAGGTATGCAAAAGGAAAAAATGGGGAAGCTCAGAAAAATGATAACATCCCTAGCCAAGAGGTAGAAAGTGGAGACCTACCAAAGGTGAAGAACCTCGTGTAGACAGAGACAATACCAAATATAAGATCAATGATGAAGATAGGAGGACAATGCAAGAATATGAATGTCCACAAGGATACCCCTCAACTTACAATAACTAAGGATGATGCATAATTGGTGGCAGACTAAGTGCAGGGTCAAGGAGAAGAAGCATTATATGTCACAAAGCCACAAAGAGAATAATTAATGAAAAAATTGATGAAGGTTAAAGAAGTTTTGGAAATCCTACAAATCAATGTAGCATAGAAAAAAGGCACAACACATCAGGAGAAAACCCATGAAGAAAAGGAGATAGTGCAGAAATAAACAATGGGAAGTGAGACTTTCCAAATTAACCAAGGTATTCCAAAAATAGACGAGGACACAATGTAGAAACCCTTAAAGGATATAGATAAGTTGGAATTGGTGCTGTCCAAGATTCCAACCAAGGAATTATACAAGCTACATATTAGTGTCGCGCATGAAGATCAAACAAGGGCCAAGAAAGATGCCACGAACTTAGAGATAACCAGGGAGGTAAAGGAGATACTAGAGATAGCCCTCAACCAAGTGCATCTTGAGAGGGATAGAGAAAAATAACACGCGGAGAAAATAGAACAAAGGCTTGAGGAAGTCTTCAAAACTATCCTAGAATGAGCACAAGCAAAGGAGTTAAGAACATAAGAGAAGATCCAAAAATTAGCGTAGGATATGGAAAGTTTCAGATAGGAAATCATAGACCTAGAAGAGAATGTGATCCCTAGAATTCCACCAAAGATCAAAGCACAAATGGAACAACATGTTGTAGAATACAAAGAAAAAAGTGTAGGGGAGATTAACATAATGGCATAATTGTACAACAATACAATGCAGATGCCGACAAAATTGCAAGAAGATGTAAAGATTCAAGAATTAAACCAAAAGGAGGGCAACATAAACACTTCAATACAGGACTTGAAGCATATACACAAAAATATGGCTATATTAGACAGGATGAAGATTACGCAGGAGATGAGGAACCTGCAGGTAGAGTTGAAGTCAATCCAGATGGAGAAGTAGTTAATGCAGGCTCAATTGGAGCCATTGCAGGAAGGGGAAGAAATGATGACTACAGAGTTGGAAGCAACAAAGGGAACTAGAGAAACTACACTTAGAGAGTGTAGAAGTGTTGAAGGATCACATTATAGTGTAGTTGGTAAAAAATATTGTAGAAAGGAGTGCGTAGGAAAAAACACAAGTACACGAGTTGACAAGAAGATTTTAGGCGCTGAAGAAGTCAGTGCAGGAGTAAGACATTGTCTGAGTGGCTCAGGACGAGCCACATGTGAGTGTTGGGGGCCTATTGGAGTAGGCTATTTTAGGGAAATGTGCAGCAATTTTGGAGGACAGTTGGAGCGCACGCCAAAAAAAAGGAAAAACAACGCGCCAAGAAAGAAGGAAAAGAAGTGCGCCAAGAAATAAGGAAACACAACATGAGGAAAGAGGAAAGGCAAAGGAAGAAAGAAGTACATCATCGTGAGGAAAAAAATAGACTGAGAACCAACCGCATGTAGGAGGTTGTAATGTGGACAAACCTAATCCACTTAAGGTTAATTTTTTCGTCATGATGTAAAAGGTTTAACCCACTTTTGGTAGTATAAATATGTATTGCAAGATCTAAGGAGATCATCTATTCTATGTCATGAGTGAAGCTTTCTAGTTTTGAGTCGTAGAGATTAGGAGCTAGTTTTTAGTCAAACATAGGTATGGATTGTAATTGAGGGTTAGGTCAGAAGTTGTGGAGCTTGGTGCGACACTGGTCAACCTCACATACACCTATACATGTGAATTTATGAACTTCTTATGTAATGTGCACAGTACAGAGACTTGAACATGAATAATAAAGAAGCCAGATCTTTGTGGATGTAGCCCAGGGGGGTGAACCATGGTAAAACCTATGTTATTGTGTGGAATGTTTCCTTTATGTTATTTTATGCTTATTTTTGAATGAATGAATGAATGGATAAATTTTTTAGAGTTAATTTGTAGAGCGCGCTAGAATAGCTCTGATATTTTCTGCATATTGAATGTTAATGAATGAATATCATTGTAGAATGGTAGATCCAATATATTTGAAGTAGAATGCATATCTGGCATCCCCATGATCACCATCCCTTCCATGATTACAGGCATTTGGGTCCTGCAGTCACCCATAAGAAATCCCAGGTGAGACTTCATTATGCACTATGTGCGCAATGTTTCCTTCTGGTCTCTAGAAGGGACGATGGTTTGTAGGGTTTTGTTGGAAACCTAAGGTAGTACCCGGGTCAACCCAAACATTACAACATTGGGTTCCCATAATATGGCACATTATGCATCTCCTTCAACACTTCATTTTTCAGCTCACTAGAATTCGACACATAAACCTTACCTTTGCACATGAGAATTCTTTCTTCTTTCAGCTCGTAATAATTAAATTTCTGCTGAAAATTTCCTTGTTGTAATGTCTCTTTTATTTTTAAATAATTATGATTTGAATTTTTTGTTGCAACAACTTTGTCTTTTAGATCTATCTCATTCATGCTAATGGTTGTAATATGCACTTCACGAGCTCTCCCACTGAGTGCATCGACCACTTGATTTTCCTTTTCCTTTATGTGCTTAATTTCAAAGTCATATTCACTCAGAAATTCCAACCATCTAGTTTGCCTAGCATTTAGTGTTGTCTATCCAAACACATGCTTCAGACCACAGTGGTCTGTCCTTAGCTCAAATTTATTACCCACAAGGTAATGCCTCCACATTTTCAATGCATGTGCAATCGCTGCTAACTCCAAGTCATGGGTAGCATAATTCCTCTCATGCTCTTTTAATTTTTTGGACTAATAGCATACCACATGATCCTTTTGACTAAGGAATCCATCAAGCCCTTCCTTGCATGCATCAGTGCATACAAAAAAATATTCGTTTGGGTTTGTAATATTCAATATTGGAGCGCTTGTCAATATTCTTTTCAACTTTTGAAAACTCTCTTCACACTTGGAAGTCCATTCGAACTTCACACCCCTCTTTTGGAAATAAGTGATTGGACTTGCAATCTTTGAAAAACCTTTTATGAATCTTCGGTAATAATCGATAAGACCCATTAATGATCTGACCTCTATCACATTCTTTGGTGCTGGCCATACTCTAATGGTCTCTATATTCTTAGGATCCACTTCTATCCCTGTTGCTGATATTATATGCCCCAGGTAGTGAATCTTATTTTGATAAAAGATGCACTTACTTAGCTTAGCATATAATTTGTGCTCTCTCAAAACTTGTAACACCATTCTTAAATGTTTATGATGTTCCTCTTATGATTTGGAATAGACGAGTATATAATCTAAGAACACAAACACAAACTTGTCCAGGTACTCCCTGAACACTCCATTCATCAAACACATAAAAATTGTTGGGGCATTTGATAGTCCAAATGGAACTACCGTGAATTCATAATGCCCATACATTGTTCCAAATGTTGTCTTGCTAATGTCTTCTTCCCTTATCCTTACTTGATGATACCCTGATCTCAAGTCAATATTTGAAAATATTCTTGCACCTTTCAGTTGATCAAACAAATCATTAATTATGGAAAAATGATACTTATTCTTTATGTTAAACTTATTAAGTTTCCTTGAATCAATACATAGCCTTAAGGTTCCATCATTCTTCTTCAAAAACAGAACCGAGGCTCCCCAAGGTGACACTTGGACGTATATACCCTTTTTTTAACAACTCTTCAAGTTGCATCCGTAACTCCTTCAATTATGGTGTACCCATTATGTATGGTGTCTTAGACACTGGGGAAGCTCTTGACACCAAATCGATAGATAAATCAATGTCTCTCTTTGGTGGAAATCCTAGGATTTCCCTAAAATCATTTTCAAAACCCTTCAAGATCGGATGGTATTCAATGCTTTCTACTTTATCTTTGGTTGCCTCCTCCATATGGGCTGCAAACACCTGACATCCCTTCCTGAAGTTCTTCTTCAGCTACATAGTTGAAATCTCTCTAACAACTACAACTCTTGGAATTCCTTGAATATTACCTTGCTCCCCTTCCTCATCGAGACATGTGATTGTCTTGTTGTAACAGTGTAGGGTAGCATGATAATTTTCCAACCAATCCATGCCAATTAGACAATCATACAAACCCAATGGTATGATGTTTTCATCTAACTTCATGTTGAGTCCATTCATGTCTATTTGACAATCTTTAACCAACTCATTGATCTTTCTCTTATCCCCCGTGGCTAACTGAAGTAACCAAGATTTCTTATGCTTACTTCTTTGCAAGTGAAATATTTCAAAAAATTTAGCATTTATGTAACTATGGCTAGCTCCAGAACCAATTAAAATTGCTATGGGATGGTTATCAATCTTACCTTCCACTTCAATCATGGGGGATTGATATTATGTCTGCTCGTTGTCCAAGGCTGCATAAATTCTTGGCATACTTCCTCCCATGTATCCCACTGTTTCATCCTCCTGAATGTCGTGGTAAATCCTCATTATTTCTCCTTCATGAGGGTAGTCCTTAGATAAGTGATTCCCCCCACATCCCCAACATTGAACAGGTTGTTTCCTTGGCCTTTTCCCGAATGAATCTGCATTCTTTTGATCATTTTGGGTTGTCTGGCCTTACTGACTTGCTTAGGATTTATTTCTGAAAAAGGGTGGCTTAAAACCTTTCTACCTTTGATCATTTTTCTCTTTCATCCTGACATTCCAAGTCTTTTGGAACAATGGCCTTCCTTTGCTTTGCTCATAAAGGTGTATTTCTCTCCTTATGGTTTCCTCCAAGGTCTTAGGGTTGTCATATTGAATCTTACCACTATAGAAGGAGGGTAACCCACTTAGAAACCTTTGGATTTTAACCTTATCATCCTTGATGAAGTCAAGATACTTCAAAAATTCAAAGAACTGCTTCTCATATTCCTCCATTGTCATGGTTCCCAACTTGAGTTCAAATAACTCTTTCATCTTTCTCTCATAGTAATCCTCGGACAAATATTTCTCTTGGAAACATCCTTTGAATTGCATCCATGAGATTCTCTTCTCATTGAGGTTCTTGGCATGCCTAAGTTGATCCCACCACATGGCTTCCTTTCCTTGCAAGTGGTAGGTGGAAATCATAGCTTCTACCCAGGATGGGTAGTCATGCAGCTAGAAATATTTATTCATTTCCAATAGCCAAGCGTATGCCTCTTCTCATTTCTTGTGCTCGCCATTGAAAATAGGTGGCTTTATTTTCTTGAGTTCACCTTGCAGGATGTATGCCTCAAGCATTATTATTTGCCTCTAAACAAGAGACACACTTGGGCTGCTTCCTGGTCCTGAACTTGCATGAGTTGTTCTAGCGGACTACCTTGGACAATGATGGAGCCTGCTCATGATTCTTGACTTCCTATGATTTCCATGATCATCCCTTTTGTTGTGAGATCTAGATGTTGATACTTGTCTAGCACTAGCTTCTTGCTTGGTGCCAAAATATTTGTTAACATGCTTATGCAACATGTTCAAGCTTTGAAGTATCTCTTCCTGAGCCTTCATAATCCTTTCATTATCAACCCTGTAGATTTGCACTTCCCTATGCAGACTTCTCATAGTGACATGCTCTTTCCTATCTCTTCTTCCATTTGACTCTATCTCAACATTCCCCATGTTGATATGCAGACCTCTGAACTCTTCCCCATGGATGTAATACCCTTTAGCACATTCCATGACTTTAGTCCTCATATAATAACTAAGTTTTTTTCTGTACCTCTAATTCTACAAGATTTGCAACCAATAAAATTTGTTAGGCTAAAATAATTAACAAGATCCATGAAATTATGTACAATTGTGTTTCCATACTCTATCATACTTCTTTTTTTTCATAAGCTCGCCCGAAAAGTTTCAACACTTAGATATTTTTCCATCTATTTGGACTCACGAAATCACGAACTCACGGACTTACAGACTCACGAAATCATAATTCTCTCTTTCATAAGTCCGTCTAAATAGTCTCAACACTTAGATTATTTTTCCATCTATTCAGACTCACAGACTCGCGGACTTGCAGACTCACAAAAGCATAATTCTTCCTTTCATAAGTCCATCTAAAAAGTCTAAACACTAAGATTATTTTTCCATATATTCAGACTCGTGGACTCACGGACTTGCAGACTCACGAAATCATAATTCTTCTTTTCATAAGTCCGTCCAAAAAGTCTCAACACTTAGATTATTTTTCCATCTATTTGGACTCATGGAATCATGGACTCACGGACTTACAGACTCACGAAAGCATAATTTTTTTCCTTTCATAAGTCTATCTGAAAAGTCTCAACACTTAACCATTCTTCCACTTCTTCGCAGACTTGCTGACTCACAGACTCACAATAAGTCCAACACTTAGTCGGTTTTCTAACTTTGCGGACTCACGAACTCACTGACTCATAATAAGTCCCAACACTTAGCCATTTTTATCTTTGAGGACTCGCAGACTCATGGACTCACAGACTCATAATAATTCCAACACTTAGTTGTTTTTCTAACATTGTAGACTTATGGACTCATAGACTCACGTACTCATAATAGGTCCCAACACTTAGCTATTTTTACCTTTGCGGACTCGTGGAGTCAAAGACTCATAATAAATATAAACACTTAGTCATTTTCTAACTCCCTTCCTTCATTTAATTTCCACCATGGTAGTACACATCACCTGCCACCTTCTGAGCTGACACAT
>ML777672.1:0-16655 GCA_009831015.1 Picea engelmannii
AATCATTATATTTCCTTGTAGAGAATTAATTTTTTCATGTGTTATGATACATTATAGACCTATCAATAATTGATACATGATTAATTTGATCTCATGAAAGAGCTAGGGTCTTTGAATTAGGAAAAGTGAGTAAATTGTCCAATACTAGTAAGCAAGACTGTAGAACACTAAAGAGGGATAAAATACAACTATCATATAGGCATAGATGGGAATCACCTCTATCACAAGGGATAAACATGAAGTAGCATGATGTTGGATGTATGGACCGACCCGGGTTCTACCATAGTTCTCCAACAAAACCCTAGAAACCATTGGCCCTTCTGGAGACCAGAAGGTAATACTACACACAAAGTGCACAATGCAATCTCACCCGAGATGGATTATGGTTGACTGTAGGACCCAGATGTATGTAGTCATTGAAGGGATGTTTCTCCTAGGGATGTTAGAAATATTACTCTACTTTTCTCTTTACTTCAATATTCATCAGATCTACCATTCTATAACCATATTCATTAATTAACATACATTATGTAGGAAATATTAGACTAATCTAGTGCATGATGCATTTTACTACTTAACAGATTCATTCATCCCACATAATCAAAGTGAAAATAAGAAATCAAACACACATTCAACACAATGAAACCCTAGTTTACCATGGATTACCCCCCTCGGCTACGTCCACAAAGATCTGACATTATATTCTTCTTTATTCATCTTCACCAATTCCTTGTGTTGCACGCATTATATCAGAAGTGCATAAATTCACATGTATATGTGTGTTGAGGTTGACCAATGTCACACCAATATCCATGGCTTGCGACCTAACCCTCAATTACAATCCATAAGTCTCCAAAACTGACTCAACATTAGCTCCATAGCTCTCAACCAAAAACTAGTAACTATGACTCAAAACTCATCAAAGACTAACTCTCATAACATAGATAAGATCATCTCCTGAGGTCTTACACTACATATTTATACTACCAAAATGGCTAAAAAACCTTTACATAAAATTCCAAAACCCTAACCCTAAGTGGATTAGGTTTTTCCACATTGTAACCTCCTACGTTCTGTTGGTCCATGATCCATCGTTTCCTCATCACGTTTTCCTTCTTTCTGTCTTTGGCTTTCCTCTTCCTCACGTTGTTGCTCCTTATCTTTTGGTTTGTTCTCCTATTCTAGTCCCATTCTCAACTGCTTCATTGATTGTTATGCATTTCCCCAAAATAGCCTACGCCAACAGGCCCCAAACACTTACTTGTGGCTCGTCCTAAGCCACTAGAGCAGTGTTTGTAGTGTTTACTAGTTTCTCCAACTCCTAGAATCTTCCTGATATGTCTTCAGATCAAGATTTTTCCTATGCACTCTTCTCATCTACAGACTCCACAATCTGTGAAATGATGTGCTCCTTCATCAATTCTTCTATCTCCAAGATAATTTTCCCAATCTCCCCTTTGGTTGCATCAATATTGGTCATCATTTGATCTTATTTATCTTGTAGTGGCTCCAACTGAGCCTCCCTTGATTGTTTCTCTTCTTGAATGGTCTTCAATTATCCCTGCAGGTTCTTCAAGTCTTGTGCACTTCTCAACCTATCTTGTATTTTGATCATCTTCTATTTTTGTTTCAAATCTTGCATTGCAGTGTTTACTCCTTCTTCCTTCTTATATAAGTTCTACAATATGTCTTCTTCCTGTAGGCTCGTCCATAGTTGTGCGCTTCTATCATATAACTGTATGATTTTCTAGAAGCTATGCACAATGTTCTCCTTATGATCTAACACCTTCTTAACCCTTTGTGATCTAACCTCTGGTGGAGTGATTGGTTGTAAGAGTGCCATCAACTTTGTGATGTGGCTTCTATAGTTCTCCATTGTCTACACTATTTTCTCAATTTTCTCTTCTATGTATATATTTCCTTCCTATGCACTATCAGGAATTGTCTTGAATACTTCTTATGCATGTTTCTCTATCCAATCCATGTGTTTCTTCGCATCATCTCTCTCATCATGCACCTGGATGATTGTTATATTCAGTGTGTCATTTCTTGCTTGAACAATTATAAATATTTCACATCTTCTCGAGCTCTTGATTGGATATCTTATGCAACACTAACTTGTAGTTTATACAATTATTTCATGGGGACCTTGGCCAGCGCCATGTCTAAGTTATCAATGTCCTTCAATTGCTTCTACACTATCTCTTCATCCACTTGCAACATGTCCTAAGTATTAGGAAAGATTTCTCTCCCCATGGTTATCACGTGTACTATTTCCTGTGTTGGCATTGTCTTTTCCTGTGCATTCTCCTATGGTTGTGCTTGTTCCTTCTATTGCACTGTGTTCAATTACAATTGTGTCAATGTCTCCTTAACCTCTATCATTTTTTAAAGATATCCTCTCTTTTCTTCTCAGCATCGTCCCAAGAATCTGTTGTGTGGTCCTTGAAATTTTTTGCGACCATATCCACATCATCCTCTGTCAATGTTAACTCAAGGACTCTCTTGTGCACCTTCATATTATTTCTCTATCCTGCTGCCTGTAAGACTATCCTCTTCATCGACATAGTGTATATCTGCGTTGAATTTGTTGGTGCTTCTATGATAGTTACATCACCTCCTATGAGTTCTTCCTGCATGGGATCATCTTTATCCTTTTGTAATCCTCCATTGGTTACTTTGGCATGGTCCTTCTCCTATGCTGCAACCTTCTTTTTTCTTGGTTTTCTAGCTGCCACGCTCCCTCCTATTTCCTTTTCATGCTATGCAACTTTCCTTGTATTTGTGGTTGGACTACTGGATTTTTGTGGCATGTCAGATTCTACTTTCTTCTTTCCTTGTGTTACCTTATTCAAAGTCACTGGTACCTTCCATTCATTTGGCCAGTCTTTCATGGCCCATTGGACTTCCTCTCCAGTCACACAATACCTCATCTATAGCCAATTCTTCTTTGGATCTTTTTTTTCCCGAATCCACACATTGTGTCTTGACACCTGAAAGTTGGCTATGTTTTTATGTTCCTCCACCACTTATGGTGGTATCCTCCATGTCTCAACCACCTTTTCCTGTATTTCATCAAAATAAATCGCAAATGTTCTATAATTATCATTCCTTGTCTTTGCATCTGATTTGTGCCACAAAGTTGTGTATTGCGTTGTGCGACACTTTCCAATCATTCGGAAAAATACACTGTATTTGGGGTGTCCCCGACCCACAAATCTATGAGTATGATCACCCATGAATAGTGGAACTATGTTCCCAAATCTTACACATCTTGGAATTCATCCAAAAATAGATTCAATAAGTATGGGGCCTAGCTCAATAATCTTTTGTGCACTGCATGGTTGTCGCTATGACACCTGCTAGTGCTTCTTCTTTGTGACACTTCCTCAATAGTTTACATGCCATTAACTTAGTTTCCAATATTTTCACAGGTTCATTGATCCTATTGATTATTAACCTTCTTGACCCCCTGTCAGTGCTAAATTTCTTCTTCATTTATTTTGCAATAACCTTCTCCTTAGTCTTGTCATCTAGGTATTTCTCTGGATTTTCTCCATTAGTTGGAAGACCTGTTATTTCTACAATCAGGTCTACATCAATTGAAAATGGTTTGTCCATCCACAGAAAACCTCCATGCAACAAGGCTAGAAATTATTTGATGAAATTATTAGCATCTTTACCCCTTCCAAAATGTGGAATTTCTAGTAATTAATTATTCATGTATTGTACAACCCTGTAATCCATTACTTTGGCTCTAATATTGGAAATCCTGAAGAACTTATCTCGTTTCTCTCCATATATACATGCGGCTTGAACTCATGGAAATTTTCCTTTTCTACAATGTTGTGGTCCACGTATTTCAATTTCTCTACATGTCCTAAAATACCAGGTAGGATTATAACTCCTTCAGGTATGTGCGATAGTGTTATTGTAACTTTTGTCTGCATGTGCAGTGACCTCTGCACTTGTTGTTTCCCCTTTCTCTTTTATATCACAGTGGATGGCCCTACTTCCTAGTGCACATCCTCTTCTTCCTCTGCATTGGAACTCAATTTTCCTGTGACATCTTCGACCTGTACCTATTCTTTTGTTTGCAGTGTTGTCTGTGCGACATTTTTTTGTACTTGTTCAGCCTCTCCCCTAGTGTCGAAGAAGGAAATTTTGGAGATAAGCACAGTAAACGAGGTAGAAGGGACCAAGGAAACAACGTATGCCAGGAAAGAAGGAAAATAAACGCGACAAAGGGAAAAAGAAAGAAGTGTGTAAGGAAAGAAGGAAGATCAATGTAGAGTCAAAGAAAGGAATGGTTGGAGCGAAGACCAACCACATGGAAGACAATTAGAAAGTGGAAAAGTGGAGTCCACTTAGAATTAGGGTTTTGAGTCATCATGTAAGGGTTTTTACCCACTTTTTTTGTATAAATAGAGGATGTATGAGGTATCTAAAAGTGTCAATGTCAATGGTCATATTTCAATGTTGATTTTTGGCATGTTTGAGTTTAGTTTTCGATAAGTTTTGGGTCACAGTACTAGTTCTGAGATATGTGGAGCTCAGATGGAGTCAATTGTGAAAGATATGGATTGTATCTGAGGGTCAGGTCACAAGATTTGGAGCTTGGTGCGATGTTGGTTATCCTCATGCACCATTATAAACTTATGATGTAATTCACACAGCGCTAGTTTTATGAAGAATAATAATAAGAAGTTGAATATCTTTGTGGACGTAGCCTAGGGGGGTGAACCACAGTAAAATCATGTGTTTTGATGTGTTGAATGAGGATTTTGTTGTTTCTGCAATTATGAATGCCTAGAGTAGTATTTTGTAGCATGTAGTACTGATAATGTAGAATGGAATAATTGTTAGACCTATATGAATGGTATAATTAAGTATATGATGTAATGAATTCTAAAGTATAAGAAGTAGAGCATATTCAATCATTTCTATGACTGCAAACATATGCGTCCTACATCCACCCATAATCCGTCTCGAGTGAGACTGCATTGTGGACTCTGTGAGCGGTGTAGCCTTATGGTTTACCATAAGGGTTGACGGTGAATAGGGTTTTTTTGGAGAACTAAGGTAGAACCTGGGTCAACCCATACATCCAAAAAATGGTTATGTTGTCAGTTGGAACTCAGAAGAACATCCTGAAAATGATCTAGTGAAGAATATTAAAGAAGACGCAGAAGTAGAAAGGAATGTTCAGGCCATGTAACCCTACAAAGAAAGAGATTGAAACATGGTTGGAGACAAAGCAGCTCAAGTTCACATAGAAAGATAATAGAAGCTCCAGGTATACAACATGTTAGAATCTGTAGAGGTATGTGTTTACTGATTTGCATGAGACATATTATTGTTACTTTCTTGAGTTATTACAAGAGTGAATATTGAGGTTGAAGGATACTCATCCAACTAATTAGATAAGGCTAGTAGAGTGGATTGCTAAGAACATTGTGCAGTTGGAAAGGGTTAATAATAAATTCATGCGCACGGTGGATTTTTGGTTAGACAATATTACTGCAAGGTTTGTTACTTAATTTGCAATCGATACAACGAAGTCATATACTGTTGGAGAGTAGTATTTATTGAATGGACCAAGAGGGAGGTACATTAGGTCACTTTAAATTTCAATTAAGATCTTATTGTATGATAAAGGTGTGATGACCATGGAATCAAACAACTAAATTACTCTATGCGCGTGGGGAAGCTAGGGGAAGCACTAAGGAATATCTGGGATATGGAGAGGGATATAGAAGGAGGCCAAAAGAAGGAAGTAATGGACCCTATAATTATGGATGATGAGAAGACCGAGGAAATAATAAGGAAAGTAGGAGTGACGCATAGCAGACGACCCTACCAGTATAAGATCAAAAAGAAAAAAAGGGCAGTAGTCGAGCTACAAGGCTTGGACAATGATGAGGAAGAGGTATATGATCTCCATGTGATGGGGAATATTGAGGAAATATTTCATGCCACATATGAGAGGAAAACCATAGGTCAGGGATCTGACACCGAAGAAGGATCTCCATTCCAGATATGAATCAATGTGGAACCCAAAACCCCATATGCGACTAAGACATCTAGATAAGAAAAATTGGTTAACCAGCAAGTGATTAGTGGTAGAATGATTTTTATAGGATATGGGTATAGTGGAAGTTCAAGTAGAAGTGTAAGTTCAACAAGTAGAAGTCAAGTATCTACATTGCATGGAGGTGGTAGTACAAAAAAATTCACAATGGCAGGACAAGATCCAACTATTAGGTTACCATAGTTTTGAGGAGAATTTTCAGAGGACCTGGAGAATAATTTGTTTATCTATGAGAAGATATGGGTAGATAATCCTATTAAAAATGAAGATACAAAGGTTGCACAATTGGAAATCACATTCAAAGACTGTTCATTAGACTGGTACATGGGTCTCACAACAAATAATCCAACGTGAGAGCCTACAATTGTAGCAGACATGAAGAGACAATTAATCAATGAATTTCAGAAACTAAGTTCATAGGATCAGTTCATGACTAAAATGATACATATAAAGAAGAAACCAGAAGAACCAGTCTAAAAGGTGGACCACAGGTTTAAAATACTAAAAGGTAAGTTGAAGTACCTTATTACTAATATGCAACATATACATTTATTTGTTAACTCTTTATTGGCACATTTGAGGTATCCTTTGAGGAAACAAAATTTCCAAACCCAGGCTGAGGCCTTGCAAGAAGCCTTAGAGTTAGAGGAAAATCAGTATAAGCAGACAGATCCAGTTGTGGAAGAGATGAGACAAGATCTAAAGAAATTGACATTTCAGTTGAATCAAAATAAAGGTAAGGATAAAAGAGAAGATTTTTGGTGTACATTATGCAAGACAGAAGTTCATCATAATAATGAGTGTCCATTATTTGTGCAATATATAGGAGTAGGTATTCCAAATCCTTTATCTTCGGGAGGACCATGGTGTGAGATATGAAAAACACATGGTCATGATCCCTATCATTGTCCCATGATGCAGAAGTATCATACAGTACCAAATACTACATTTTGTAATTTTTGCAAGTCAGTTGGACAAGAAGAAAATGACTTCAAAACCTTGGATGTAATGAAGGAAAGAGCATTATATGCATATAAGGTGTAGGATGAATTAATGACAACACAACCTGCGTAGAAACCATAGTACAATAATGCGTAGAAACCAAATTATATTACCGCGCAACAGTTTCAACCACAATTGCAGTATAATAATGAACCTCGGTTTGGAGCACCACCATAGTATAACAATGCACAAAAATTTGCATCACCACCACAGTAAAATAATGCATAGCCAAAGCACAATCTAGGCCCATAGTATAATACACCATGCGGAGATAACCAAGGAAATAGAGGAGGTTGAGGAGGAAGAGGATTTGGAGGAGGTAGAGGACTTGTAGTTTGTCATAATTTTTATAAACCTAGGCACTATGCAAGAGACTGTCCACAAACACCTGTGACATGTATGTATTTTCTCCCAGCAGACCATGCGACAAAATATTGACCGACACTTTTGGTAAAGATACAGGACAAGAGGAACCAAAACAATCAGAATGTCCAATGGATTGTTGTAGAAAATAAAGAAGAGGATGGGAATAAGATCAACATAGTTACTAGAGGTGGAGCTAAGACAGGAGATGATGAAACAAAGAAGAACCAAGATATACACCAGTGGGTAATAAAGAAAGTAGAACCTGAACAAAAGTTTGATGCATGCAAAGAGAATGATATATTCAAAGAGGATAGACAATATATTTTTAAAGAAAATATTGCGTCTACTTGAGGGAAAAAACTAGTAGATGAGGTACCAGTGTATGAAATTCCTCCATTATTTGATCATACCAGCAAAGAGAAGCCTTTAGAGAAATTAAGTAACTTAAGAAACTTTTTGGGATCATGTGTAAAATTGTTGAATGATAAAAATTATTTACAAGTACGGCAGAGTCTCTTAGTAAAGTGTAATTCTATGGAAGAAGGGGTAAAGACAGTGAATCGGGTCAGGAAGAAGAGAAGAACAATCATATAATTTAGGTTGAATGCAAACATTGGAGATTTAAATATGGGGGATATCATACTAGACTTAGGTTCTAAAGTCAATGTTTTTCCAAAGAAGACATGGGAAGTTATGGGAGAACCAACATTGGGGTATTCACCTATCGAGTTGAAATTAGGAAATTAACATAGAGTGGTGACAATTGGTAGATTGAAGGGGATACCAATAGATATAGATGGTGTGCGTACCATGGCATACTTTAAAGTCATTGACATAGTAGATAATACTACACCATATCCAACATTTTTGGGTCTGGATTGGGATTTTGATAACCAGACTATTGTTAATTTGAATACTATAAAGGGGAGTACAAATTTATTGCACAATTATATACCTCAAAAGGAGGAAGGTATGTGGAACCTGTGATGAAAAAATTTATTATAGAGGATGTAAATCAATTGTACAAAACTACCACACGCGAAGAGGATTACATCAACCCAACTGCAGATTGAATGTTGAGTTAGAGGAGTACTAGTTCTTGTGCTTCAAACTCTGACACGGGACTAGAGAATTGGAAATAATGACTACATGAATTATCCACCAAAATATGTGCCAAAATGACATGCACGCTAAGATGGATTGGTTTATAGGTAAGAGAGCCTCCTAATTTTTATGGTCTGAATGACTTAGAATAATTTTTAATGAGGTTTGAGTCTGAAGTAGTAGAAAATCAAATATTACTAGTATTAGATATTGATTTGAAATCTAAACCTTCTCATTGGTGGAATACACATAAGGAGAAGATAAACAACTAGTTTTAATGCAAAAGGATACTGCACATTAGATTTGGCACAGAGTGGGAGAACATATTTTTGGAGAAATATGATGGATTTGGACAACCCAGAGAACATGTAGATAGGAGCATGATTCAATGGATACTAGTACCACTAGAAGAATGGAAACACCATTTTATTCACACATTAGAAGAAATTCCAAATAATTGGTACACATAATAGGCACAATGTAGACAACCTGCAAATTGGGAAGAAGTACAACATAATTTTGTGATTACATTTTCCTTTGAGCATGAAAGCCCAGAGATAGATACAACCTTGAAGGTGGTAAGGGATAGGATATTTGAAGAACTATAATTTTAAACAATCCCAACATATCATAATCAAAAGAAATAGATAGTCATACAATTACTACACTATTATCATGTCGCAGAAGAAAACTTGTGCAATATCCAGATCCCAGAAGTTGAAGGAGAAAGAGAAGTAGAAGGGCCAAATCTAGACTCAAAATATTCTTTTGTACCCCTGAAGATAAAAAGGTAAACATTGGAACTATAGAAAACCCAAAGATTGCAAGCATTGGAGATTATTGGGATAATCATGCAGTAGAGAGAATCACAGAGTTACTGCGTGAGTACAGTGATTTGTTTCCAATGACGTTTTCATATATGAAGGGATTAGAAGGCGAACTAGGAGATATGAAGATCCCTTTGAAGCCATAAGGCATACTTATAAGAAAGAGACCTTACATGTTAAATCTAGTGTACAAGAAAAAGTGAAGGAAAAAATTGACAAGATGTTATATGATGGTGTCATAGAACCTGTGGAAGAATCAAAATGGATCGGTCCTATGGTAGTATAGGAAAAGAAGCAAGGGGGGGTAATGATTTTTGCATATATGAGTAAATTGAATTATGCTTGTTTGCATGATCCTATTCCTACCCCATTTACAGATGAAGTTCTGGAGAATGTAGGAGGTAAAGAAAAAAAGCTTATTCCTTTACAAATGGGTTTTCAGGATATCATTATATTAGGATAGCCCCAAAAGATAGAAAAAAGACAACATTTGCTACATAATGGGGATCATTTCATTATATAGTAATCCAATTTGGATTGAAGAATGCACCTACCATTGTTTCAAGGGTAGTACTAGCAGCCTTTAAGGACTTTATTAATAAGTTTTTGGAGGTTTACTTGGATGATTGGACAATGTATAGTTTACTGAATGATCATGTGGAAGTGTTAATATTGATGTTATAAAGATGCATGAAGTATCATATTTCATTAAATATTAATAAATGCACTTCAACGCGCCTTTTGGTATCATGTTAGGGAATGTGGTGTGTAAATAGGGTATGCTATTTGATCCTGCTAAAATTGTTGTCCTAGTAAACTTGCCACCACCGAAGTTAGTGCGCCAATTGAAGAGTACAATTGGTCATACATGGTATTACAAGAATTTTATAAGGGGATATGCACATATTACTATGTCGATGGAGAAATTTATGAAGAAGGACACTAAGTATCAATGGAATGATGAATGCCAACAGATCTTGGATATTTTGAAGGAGAAGATGGTTACTACACCAATTTTAGTGTTTCCAAACTGGGAAAAATAATTTCATGTGCATGTTGATGCATCTGCAATAGCATTAGGATCAATATTGACATAGCCAAGAGAAAGTGATATAGATCACCCATTTCATTGGCAAGTAGAAAGTTGTGAAATTCAAAACAAAACTACAATACTACATAAAAGGAAGGATTAGCTATGGTGTATGCATTGCATAAATACAAACATTATTTGTTAGGGAAAATTTTCAAGATGTTTACATATCATTCTTCTCTTAGATATTTAGTCAATAAGCTAGCATTGGGGGGAAGGATATGTAGATGGCTAATTTTGTTTCAAGATTTTTACTTTGAAGTTGTGGTGAAGCCTGGAAGATTGAATGCAGGACCATATCAGTTATCCAAGATAACTAATGGAGAGGAACCAAGTAACTTGGAGGAAAACTTCACAAATGCACAATTTTGTTCAGTCTAAATTGTCAATGAGTATTTTTCTAACATTATTGAGTTTTTGAGTAGAGGATTTTCACCAAAGGAATTTAATACTGCGTAGAAGAAAAATTTGGTGGTCAGAGCTACAAACTACCAATTGATTGCAGGTCATTTATATAATCTTGGAGAAAACAACATTTTGAGGAAATGTTTTATGGAGCATGAAAGGCCTGTCATTTTAGTAGAATCACATGAAGGGATTGTTGGAGGACACTATGTATGGAAATCTACATCGCAAAAGGTATTTCATGCAGGATTGTGGTGGATAAAAATTCACAAAGATTCAAAGGAGTACTGTTAGAATTGTGATGTCTTCCAGAGAGTTGGAAATCCATCCAGGAGGGATGAGATTCCATTAATACCACATGTAAATTTTCAAGTGTTTGAAAAGTGGGCAGTAGACTTTGTAGGTCCAATTAACCCGCCAACAAGAAGGTTAGGAGTTATATATATTATTACAGTGACATAATACTTGACCAGATGGGATGAGGCAACAATATTAAAGGATTGCAATGCAAAGACTGCAAGGAACGTTTTATTTGAACATGTAGTGACAAGGTTTGGATGTCCAAAAATATTGGTGAGTGATCAAGGGACTCACTTTATCAAGAGTACAATCTAGGAAATGATGGAAGAATTTGAGATACATCATCATAAGAGAACTCCTTATCATCCTCAGGTGAATGGAATAGTGGAATCATTCAACATGATATTGAATAATTCCTTGACCAAGATTTGTAATGTAAGAAGGGATGAATGGGACTTGAAGGTACTAGCAATGTTGTGGGATTATAGAACTACATGCAAAAAGATAACAGGGAAAACACCTTTTAGATTGGTGTATGGAAAGGACACAATAGTTCCATTAGATTATTTGATACCAATTCTATGCATTGCAGCTATTACAGATATGATATAAAGAGGCGCAGTGCAAGAAATATTAGCTCAACTCATGGAATTAGAAGAAGATCGAATTATAGTTGGATTCCATCAGGAGGTACAAAAATAAAATGACAAATCCTAGCATGAAAAACATATTAAGAAGAAGAATTTCAAACCAGGAGATATGGTTCTCCTCTATGACAATAAATACTTGCAGCACCCAAGAAAGTTTAGAATCCATTGGCTAGGGTTATATGAGATAAAGTTTGTCACAAATGGAGGTGTTGTGCAACTGAAGGACTTAGCATGAAAGGAAATGTAAGGAATGGTCAATGGTAGTCGACTAAAACTGTATAGGGACAGTTGACCTACCAACCCTTAGTAATCACATCCTAGAAATTAGAATTTTACATAATGTATATAGTAGGAAGAAAAAGAAAAGGAAAAGTAGAAAAAGAAGGAAAAGATGAAAAAAGTAGAAAAATGAGAGAGCCAAAAAGAGGTAGTTGGAGGAATAAGTGGTAGATATTTGAGAATGATAGTGTGCAACAGAAAGTAGATTGTTGTGACACGAAGTAAATATACTTCGTGCAGGACATCTATGATAGAAGGAAATTCCAATGCATTAGAGAAATATGACAGTAGAAAAATACGGCGCATCCAAAAAATGAAACAGTCAGGAAAAGAAAAGCTAGCCGTCGAAAAAGTGAGGCGTGAATAGAACATTTATGATAGTGGAGGAAGCATTCTCAATAAGCTTTGGAGCAATTATGACAGCACTATAGAAGCAAAAATTGTGTTTGACAAGCCGCATTGTGACTTCAAGAAAACAAAGAGCTAAGGAGTAAGAAGCTAAGACTGAATAGGCAATTTAGAAGGAAGTTGGTGAGATTTGTGAGAAAACCCACATAGATTTAAGAATGATGGCACCACCAAAGGTTGAAGATCCTAGTAGGAAAATGAGAAAAAAATGTATCTCTATGAGGTCACCACATGAGCCAATAATGGATAAGAGTTTTATATAACACAGGCATAATGAACCTGTTAGAGATCCCACATTTTGGAAGAGGGAAGGACATAAATAAATATGTCAAACAATTAATGGAAGTAAAGCATAGAGGAATTTTATGGTTGGATAGGCCAGTCTCAATTGATTTCGATCTAATTTCCAAAATGATAGGTCTTCCCATAGATGGTGAGAAACCTGCACAATATCTGGATGACAAGACCAAGGAGAAATCCTTGGCAGAGGAAATGAAACAAACCTATGGAACAGAGAGAGGATCTAGGGGGGTCATTATAAATAGAATTAATGAACCCACGAGGAGGTTAGAAACAAATATTATGGCATGTAAATTGCTAAGGAAGTGTCGCAAAGAAGAAGCACAAGTAGAGGTCATAGCAACAACTGCACTGTGCGCAAAAGGGACTATATTTAGTTGGATTCCATACTTGTTAAATCTATTTCTCAATGATTACAAATATGCTCATGACTTAGGCACAAAGTTCCACTATTCGTGGTTACTCATACTTATTTATTTAGAGGGATGGAAACACCTCAAATACAATCTATTCTCTCAAAGACTTGGAAAATGTCACGCAGTACGGTACATAACATTGTGGCACACAACTATCGCAAAGGAAAGACAAAAAAACTCCATCATATTTGCAACATATTTGGAAGAAATATAGAAAAAGGTGGTCGAAAATTGAAGGATCCCACCTGAAGTGATAGAGGAATACAAGAAGATATCCAAATTCGAAGCATCAAGGCACACTATGTGGATCCAGGCAAAAAGGGACCTAGAGAAAGAGTGGCTACAAATGAGATACTGCGTCATAACATAGGAAGTGAAATGGTAAATGAAAGACTAGGAGGAATGGAAAGTTTCAGTGGATCTAACAAAATATAAGCAACCATCAGAAGTGGGATCGTCACAGAAGAAGAGTACCCCAACAAAAAATACAAGAAAAGCAGCAGTGCACACGAACCAGACAAGGGGGAGAATAGCAACAAGAACACTTAGACAGAAAAAGGTTATCCCCAAGCCTGTCACATAGAAGAAGAACTGTACAGAGGCCACTAATGGAGAGACACATAGAGAAGATAAAATCCTTGTGCAGGAGGGACAAGAAGGAGGGGACATACCAGATACCCCAATCACCATATACAAAACAAAGTCAAGGCCACTTAAGAGAATTATTTTATAGTCAGGATGAGCGCACAAGAAAATGAAGTCACATAAGGAGGTCCTCAGATATACAATAACATAAGATGATGTGGAATTAGTCACGGAAAGAGTACAAGACTGCACTGCAGAAGCATATGAAGATGCAGAAAAACAAAGAGAGAAGATAATGCAAGAGATGACAAAGGTCAAGTAGGCCTTGGAGAAGATACAATTCACCAAGGCACAACACAAAGAACAGACACAAAAGAAACAAACAACACAATAATAGGACATGCCAACATAGAGTGAGGAGGAGATAGTACAGATAACAACAATGGCAAGTGAAAATTTTAGAATTACTAAAGACATTGTTAGGGTCCTAACCCGCACATAGGTAGATCAATATATTCGGATGTAATAAAGGTCAATATTAATAAGGCCTTTCAATAAAATAGAATAAGGTGGATGTAAGAAGACCTAATAGAAGCTTCCGCTTCTAGAAGGATCTTCCTCTAGATGCTTTTCTTGATAGACGTATTTAGTATAAATAAGGGTCGAGGGTATGAAAACCCTAGATTGGAGATTATTGTAATAGAGTGTTGCTCGACTGGAGGTTTCCCTCTCGAAGAGGCCCGTGAACATTGCTTTCTGAATCAAAGTGTTATTTATGTTGTTGTTCTTATATCATTTATGTGTTATTGTGGAGATTATGCTGGTTATATTACTGTTATTCTGCCATTTCTAGCATTTTATTTTTGTTCTACATATTTATTATATCTGGTATCTTGCAAGTGGTATCAGAGCACTTTCCTTGGCAGAAATTGTGGGAATTTTTGTTTTCAAGGTAAAGACATATTCTGGCGTCTTTAAGCCACAGATATCTGTCATTACATGCATAAACCCATGGTTGAGGGATTCATACACGTAGGAAATACAAGTGGTTCTTAAGCACACATATATTGGCCACCCTTGTAACCCTTGTTGGTACCCCTTCGAGTGGTAGTGCATCAGATAGCACCTGTGTACGGATCGACCTAGATTTCCTGAAGCCCTCTTTAGATAAACCTATCAGTCGTCGGACTGCTATAGTGTCACCGAGAACAGCACTCGGGAAGATACTCTCTAGTACCTGGGCAGTCGGGTAGTACGGCTAAGGGTACAGTCTATCCTCCTTAGTTAGTGCCCTGAGATATTGGGTCGAGTACTATTGTTGGACCCCGCACGTATATCAGAGAGCTATAGCACAGGGAAAACCCTTGTCTATAGAACCCTTGAATACCTAACCCTTGTGGGACAGAAACATAAACAAATTAAAACAAACTAGATCTATTGTCGTGCAACTGTGTTCGGGTTGCCAAGTAAATACACATTTCTTTCTGGTTAAGAATTTTGGGATTTCATCACTGCAGTATTCTTCAAACAGGAGTATAACTCCGTAGGTGTAAAAAAAAGTCTGGAATTTTTTTAACCATTATTTGAGACCTATTCCATTGGATTCATCTCTTCCCCCTTACCACATTCATCCATATCATTTTTCAGCAAATTTTTTACCCCGCCCGCCCCTTTTCAGTTCACCCATCCTCATGGCCCATACCCGTAGCCAAGATCTGGAAACTCACTTCAACACCTTGCAATCTGGTTTCCTCGAGACCCAAAAAGAAGTGAAACAACTCAGTGTTATTGTTGCCTCCATCGATTCATCCATCAATACAACCATGTAGTCCTCAATGGAGGAAGTCAAACAAGAACTGACCACCCAGATTGAATATGTATTTGCATCACTCTGCACCAAACTGAAGATCCCTACAGATGACCCTTTCTTTGATGCACCTCCAAAGACTGAAGGCAAACATTCCTCCCATTCCCATACCTTTCAACCCCATCACTTTCAATGTGACCTATGCCTTTCGCGAGTGGATGTGACCAAATTTGAAGGCTCGGACCCCACTGGTTGGGTAACCCAAATGGAACATTATTTCCCTTTATACGGCATCACAGATGACTTGGCCAAACTCTGGTATGGTGTTCTCCATCTAGATCAAGAACGTTGGCAATGGTGGCAATGGAGAAAAACTTCTCGTCAAGGTTATATTGCTTGGACCCACTTTGTGACTAAGATTTATGAATGCTTTGACATGGACACCAACCATTTGGGACGTTTGACAAAGTTGAAACAATCTAGAACAGTAGAAGACTTCATAGCTTCCTTTGAGCACCTGGATTTTCAAACAGAGGGCATGACTGATGCTTTCTTTCGAGAGTGTTTTATCAATGGCCTCAAGGAGGAGATTCAGGCTCATGTCCTCATGGCTCGACCCTCGAGTTGGGTGGAGGCTACTAAAAGAGATAAAGAAGCACAACAACTTGTATCCTCTCAAAATCTAAAACCCTCCTTTATCCCTCGCCCTAAACCCGTCACTCCCACTACTCCCTCCGCCCCATTAAAGATCCAAAAATTGACCAGAGATGAAATGGATGAATGCCAACTCAAAGGCCTTTGTAATAATTGTGATTACAAATATTCCTCGGGCCACAAGTGTAAGGAACAAAAGCTTTTTATGGCCATCTCTGAGGATATTTCGGAAGAGGATGTTGAAACTCCCCTTGTGTCTAAGTCACCTGAAATCACTGAAATAACCCCTCCCTCAGACCCTCCCGAAGTAGAACCTGTCATTTCTCTCAATGCTCTCACTAGCTTCTCTGCTCCCCAAACCCTCAAGTTAA
>ML777672.1:16755-76448 GCA_009831015.1 Picea engelmannii
AATCATTATATTTCCTTGTAGAGAATTAATTTTTTCATGTGTTATGATACATTATAGACCTATCAATAATTGATACATGATTAATTTGATCTCATGAAAGAGCTAGGGTCTTTGAATTAGGAAAAGTGAGTAAATTGTCCAATACTAGTAAGCAAGACTGTAGAACACTAAAGAGGGATAAAATACAACTATCATATAGGCATAGATGGGAATCACCTCTATCACAAGGGATAAACATGAAGTAGCATGATGTTGGATGTATGGACCGACCCGGGTTCTACCATAGTTCTCCAACAAAACCCTAGAAACCATTGGCCCTTCTGGAGACCAGAAGGTAATACTACACACAAAGTGCACAATGCAATCTCACCCGAGATGGATTATGGTTGACTGTAGGACCCAGATGTATGTAGTCATTGAAGGGATGTTTCTCCTAGGGATGTTAGAAATATTACTCTACTTTTCTCTTTACTTCAATATTCATCAGATCTACCATTCTATAACCATATTCATTAATTAACATACATTATGTAGGAAATATTAGACTAATCTAGTGCATGATGCATTTTACTACTTAACAGATTCATTCATCCCACATAATCAAAGTGAAAATAAGAAATCAAACACACATTCAACACAATGAAACCCTAGTTTACCATGGATTACCCCCCTCGGCTACGTCCACAAAGATCTGACATTATATTCTTCTTTATTCATCTTCACCAATTCCTTGTGTTGCACGCATTATATCAGAAGTGCATAAATTCACATGTATATGTGTGTTGAGGTTGACCAATGTCACACCAATATCCATGGCTTGCGACCTAACCCTCAATTACAATCCATAAGTCTCCAAAACTGACTCAACATTAGCTCCATAGCTCTCAACCAAAAACTAGTAACTATGACTCAAAACTCATCAAAGACTAACTCTCATAACATAGATAAGATCATCTCCTGAGGTCTTACACTACATATTTATACTACCAAAATGGCTAAAAAACCTTTACATAAAATTCCAAAACCCTAACCCTAAGTGGATTAGGTTTTTCCACATTGTAACCTCCTACGTTCTGTTGGTCCATGATCCATCGTTTCCTCATCACGTTTTCCTTCTTTCTGTCTTTGGCTTTCCTCTTCCTCACGTTGTTGCTCCTTATCTTTTGGTTTGTTCTCCTATTCTAGTCCCATTCTCAACTGCTTCATTGATTGTTATGCATTTCCCCAAAATAGCCTACGCCAACAGGCCCCAAACACTTACTTGTGGCTCGTCCTAAGCCACTAGAGCAGTGTTTGTAGTGTTTACTAGTTTCTCCAACTCCTAGAATCTTCCTGATATGTCTTCAGATCAAGATTTTTCCTATGCACTCTTCTCATCTACAGACTCCACAATCTGTGAAATGATGTGCTCCTTCATCAATTCTTCTATCTCCAAGATAATTTTCCCAATCTCCCCTTTGGTTGCATCAATATTGGTCATCATTTGATCTTATTTATCTTGTAGTGGCTCCAACTGAGCCTCCCTTGATTGTTTCTCTTCTTGAATGGTCTTCAATTATCCCTGCAGGTTCTTCAAGTCTTGTGCACTTCTCAACCTATCTTGTATTTTGATCATCTTCTATTTTTGTTTCAAATCTTGCATTGCAGTGTTTACTCCTTCTTCCTTCTTATATAAGTTCTACAATATGTCTTCTTCCTGTAGGCTCGTCCATAGTTGTGCGCTTCTATCATATAACTGTATGATTTTCTAGAAGCTATGCACAATGTTCTCCTTATGATCTAACACCTTCTTAACCCTTTGTGATCTAACCTCTGGTGGAGTGATTGGTTGTAAGAGTGCCATCAACTTTGTGATGTGGCTTCTATAGTTCTCCATTGTCTACACTATTTTCTCAATTTTCTCTTCTATGTATATATTTCCTTCCTATGCACTATCAGGAATTGTCTTGAATACTTCTTATGCATGTTTCTCTATCCAATCCATGTGTTTCTTCGCATCATCTCTCTCATCATGCACCTGGATGATTGTTATATTCAGTGTGTCATTTCTTGCTTGAACAATTATAAATATTTCACATCTTCTCGAGCTCTTGATTGGATATCTTATGCAACACTAACTTGTAGTTTATACAATTATTTCATGGGGACCTTGGCCAGCGCCATGTCTAAGTTATCAATGTCCTTCAATTGCTTCTACACTATCTCTTCATCCACTTGCAACATGTCCTAAGTATTAGGAAAGATTTCTCTCCCCATGGTTATCACGTGTACTATTTCCTGTGTTGGCATTGTCTTTTCCTGTGCATTCTCCTATGGTTGTGCTTGTTCCTTCTATTGCACTGTGTTCAATTACAATTGTGTCAATGTCTCCTTAACCTCTATCATTTTTTAAAGATATCCTCTCTTTTCTTCTCAGCATCGTCCCAAGAATCTGTTGTGTGGTCCTTGAAATTTTTTGCGACCATATCCACATCATCCTCTGTCAATGTTAACTCAAGGACTCTCTTGTGCACCTTCATATTATTTCTCTATCCTGCTGCCTGTAAGACTATCCTCTTCATCGACATAGTGTATATCTGCGTTGAATTTGTTGGTGCTTCTATGATAGTTACATCACCTCCTATGAGTTCTTCCTGCATGGGATCATCTTTATCCTTTTGTAATCCTCCATTGGTTACTTTGGCATGGTCCTTCTCCTATGCTGCAACCTTCTTTTTTCTTGGTTTTCTAGCTGCCACGCTCCCTCCTATTTCCTTTTCATGCTATGCAACTTTCCTTGTATTTGTGGTTGGACTACTGGATTTTTGTGGCATGTCAGATTCTACTTTCTTCTTTCCTTGTGTTACCTTATTCAAAGTCACTGGTACCTTCCATTCATTTGGCCAGTCTTTCATGGCCCATTGGACTTCCTCTCCAGTCACACAATACCTCATCTATAGCCAATTCTTCTTTGGATCTTTTTTTTCCCGAATCCACACATTGTGTCTTGACACCTGAAAGTTGGCTATGTTTTTATGTTCCTCCACCACTTATGGTGGTATCCTCCATGTCTCAACCACCTTTTCCTGTATTTCATCAAAATAAATCGCAAATGTTCTATAATTATCATTCCTTGTCTTTGCATCTGATTTGTGCCACAAAGTTGTGTATTGCGTTGTGCGACACTTTCCAATCATTCGGAAAAATACACTGTATTTGGGGTGTCCCCGACCCACAAATCTATGAGTATGATCACCCATGAATAGTGGAACTATGTTCCCAAATCTTACACATCTTGGAATTCATCCAAAAATAGATTCAATAAGTATGGGGCCTAGCTCAATAATCTTTTGTGCACTGCATGGTTGTCGCTATGACACCTGCTAGTGCTTCTTCTTTGTGACACTTCCTCAATAGTTTACATGCCATTAACTTAGTTTCCAATATTTTCACAGGTTCATTGATCCTATTGATTATTAACCTTCTTGACCCCCTGTCAGTGCTAAATTTCTTCTTCATTTATTTTGCAATAACCTTCTCCTTAGTCTTGTCATCTAGGTATTTCTCTGGATTTTCTCCATTAGTTGGAAGACCTGTTATTTCTACAATCAGGTCTACATCAATTGAAAATGGTTTGTCCATCCACAGAAAACCTCCATGCAACAAGGCTAGAAATTATTTGATGAAATTATTAGCATCTTTACCCCTTCCAAAATGTGGAATTTCTAGTAATTAATTATTCATGTATTGTACAACCCTGTAATCCATTACTTTGGCTCTAATATTGGAAATCCTGAAGAACTTATCTCGTTTCTCTCCATATATACATGCGGCTTGAACTCATGGAAATTTTCCTTTTCTACAATGTTGTGGTCCACGTATTTCAATTTCTCTACATGTCCTAAAATACCAGGTAGGATTATAACTCCTTCAGGTATGTGCGATAGTGTTATTGTAACTTTTGTCTGCATGTGCAGTGACCTCTGCACTTGTTGTTTCCCCTTTCTCTTTTATATCACAGTGGATGGCCCTACTTCCTAGTGCACATCCTCTTCTTCCTCTGCATTGGAACTCAATTTTCCTGTGACATCTTCGACCTGTACCTATTCTTTTGTTTGCAGTGTTGTCTGTGCGACATTTTTTTGTACTTGTTCAGCCTCTCCCCTAGTGTCGAAGAAGGAAATTTTGGAGATAAGCACAGTAAACGAGGTAGAAGGGACCAAGGAAACAACGTATGCCAGGAAAGAAGGAAAATAAACGCGACAAAGGGAAAAAGAAAGAAGTGTGTAAGGAAAGAAGGAAGATCAATGTAGAGTCAAAGAAAGGAATGGTTGGAGCGAAGACCAACCACATGGAAGACAATTAGAAAGTGGAAAAGTGGAGTCCACTTAGAATTAGGGTTTTGAGTCATCATGTAAGGGTTTTTACCCACTTTTTTTGTATAAATAGAGGATGTATGAGGTATCTAAAAGTGTCAATGTCAATGGTCATATTTCAATGTTGATTTTTGGCATGTTTGAGTTTAGTTTTCGATAAGTTTTGGGTCACAGTACTAGTTCTGAGATATGTGGAGCTCAGATGGAGTCAATTGTGAAAGATATGGATTGTATCTGAGGGTCAGGTCACAAGATTTGGAGCTTGGTGCGATGTTGGTTATCCTCATGCACCATTATAAACTTATGATGTAATTCACACAGCGCTAGTTTTATGAAGAATAATAATAAGAAGTTGAATATCTTTGTGGACGTAGCCTAGGGGGGTGAACCACAGTAAAATCATGTGTTTTGATGTGTTGAATGAGGATTTTGTTGTTTCTGCAATTATGAATGCCTAGAGTAGTATTTTGTAGCATGTAGTACTGATAATGTAGAATGGAATAATTGTTAGACCTATATGAATGGTATAATTAAGTATATGATGTAATGAATTCTAAAGTATAAGAAGTAGAGCATATTCAATCATTTCTATGACTGCAAACATATGCGTCCTACATCCACCCATAATCCGTCTCGAGTGAGACTGCATTGTGGACTCTGTGAGCGGTGTAGCCTTATGGTTTACCATAAGGGTTGACGGTGAATAGGGTTTTTTTGGAGAACTAAGGTAGAACCTGGGTCAACCCATACATCCAAAAAATGGTTATGTTGTCAGTTGGAACTCAGAAGAACATCCTGAAAATGATCTAGTGAAGAATATTAAAGAAGACGCAGAAGTAGAAAGGAATGTTCAGGCCATGTAACCCTACAAAGAAAGAGATTGAAACATGGTTGGAGACAAAGCAGCTCAAGTTCACATAGAAAGATAATAGAAGCTCCAGGTATACAACATGTTAGAATCTGTAGAGGTATGTGTTTACTGATTTGCATGAGACATATTATTGTTACTTTCTTGAGTTATTACAAGAGTGAATATTGAGGTTGAAGGATACTCATCCAACTAATTAGATAAGGCTAGTAGAGTGGATTGCTAAGAACATTGTGCAGTTGGAAAGGGTTAATAATAAATTCATGCGCACGGTGGATTTTTGGTTAGACAATATTACTGCAAGGTTTGTTACTTAATTTGCAATCGATACAACGAAGTCATATACTGTTGGAGAGTAGTATTTATTGAATGGACCAAGAGGGAGGTACATTAGGTCACTTTAAATTTCAATTAAGATCTTATTGTATGATAAAGGTGTGATGACCATGGAATCAAACAACTAAATTACTCTATGCGCGTGGGGAAGCTAGGGGAAGCACTAAGGAATATCTGGGATATGGAGAGGGATATAGAAGGAGGCCAAAAGAAGGAAGTAATGGACCCTATAATTATGGATGATGAGAAGACCGAGGAAATAATAAGGAAAGTAGGAGTGACGCATAGCAGACGACCCTACCAGTATAAGATCAAAAAGAAAAAAAGGGCAGTAGTCGAGCTACAAGGCTTGGACAATGATGAGGAAGAGGTATATGATCTCCATGTGATGGGGAATATTGAGGAAATATTTCATGCCACATATGAGAGGAAAACCATAGGTCAGGGATCTGACACCGAAGAAGGATCTCCATTCCAGATATGAATCAATGTGGAACCCAAAACCCCATATGCGACTAAGACATCTAGATAAGAAAAATTGGTTAACCAGCAAGTGATTAGTGGTAGAATGATTTTTATAGGATATGGGTATAGTGGAAGTTCAAGTAGAAGTGTAAGTTCAACAAGTAGAAGTCAAGTATCTACATTGCATGGAGGTGGTAGTACAAAAAAATTCACAATGGCAGGACAAGATCCAACTATTAGGTTACCATAGTTTTGAGGAGAATTTTCAGAGGACCTGGAGAATAATTTGTTTATCTATGAGAAGATATGGGTAGATAATCCTATTAAAAATGAAGATACAAAGGTTGCACAATTGGAAATCACATTCAAAGACTGTTCATTAGACTGGTACATGGGTCTCACAACAAATAATCCAACGTGAGAGCCTACAATTGTAGCAGACATGAAGAGACAATTAATCAATGAATTTCAGAAACTAAGTTCATAGGATCAGTTCATGACTAAAATGATACATATAAAGAAGAAACCAGAAGAACCAGTCTAAAAGGTGGACCACAGGTTTAAAATACTAAAAGGTAAGTTGAAGTACCTTATTACTAATATGCAACATATACATTTATTTGTTAACTCTTTATTGGCACATTTGAGGTATCCTTTGAGGAAACAAAATTTCCAAACCCAGGCTGAGGCCTTGCAAGAAGCCTTAGAGTTAGAGGAAAATCAGTATAAGCAGACAGATCCAGTTGTGGAAGAGATGAGACAAGATCTAAAGAAATTGACATTTCAGTTGAATCAAAATAAAGGTAAGGATAAAAGAGAAGATTTTTGGTGTACATTATGCAAGACAGAAGTTCATCATAATAATGAGTGTCCATTATTTGTGCAATATATAGGAGTAGGTATTCCAAATCCTTTATCTTCGGGAGGACCATGGTGTGAGATATGAAAAACACATGGTCATGATCCCTATCATTGTCCCATGATGCAGAAGTATCATACAGTACCAAATACTACATTTTGTAATTTTTGCAAGTCAGTTGGACAAGAAGAAAATGACTTCAAAACCTTGGATGTAATGAAGGAAAGAGCATTATATGCATATAAGGTGTAGGATGAATTAATGACAACACAACCTGCGTAGAAACCATAGTACAATAATGCGTAGAAACCAAATTATATTACCGCGCAACAGTTTCAACCACAATTGCAGTATAATAATGAACCTCGGTTTGGAGCACCACCATAGTATAACAATGCACAAAAATTTGCATCACCACCACAGTAAAATAATGCATAGCCAAAGCACAATCTAGGCCCATAGTATAATACACCATGCGGAGATAACCAAGGAAATAGAGGAGGTTGAGGAGGAAGAGGATTTGGAGGAGGTAGAGGACTTGTAGTTTGTCATAATTTTTATAAACCTAGGCACTATGCAAGAGACTGTCCACAAACACCTGTGACATGTATGTATTTTCTCCCAGCAGACCATGCGACAAAATATTGACCGACACTTTTGGTAAAGATACAGGACAAGAGGAACCAAAACAATCAGAATGTCCAATGGATTGTTGTAGAAAATAAAGAAGAGGATGGGAATAAGATCAACATAGTTACTAGAGGTGGAGCTAAGACAGGAGATGATGAAACAAAGAAGAACCAAGATATACACCAGTGGGTAATAAAGAAAGTAGAACCTGAACAAAAGTTTGATGCATGCAAAGAGAATGATATATTCAAAGAGGATAGACAATATATTTTTAAAGAAAATATTGCGTCTACTTGAGGGAAAAAACTAGTAGATGAGGTACCAGTGTATGAAATTCCTCCATTATTTGATCATACCAGCAAAGAGAAGCCTTTAGAGAAATTAAGTAACTTAAGAAACTTTTTGGGATCATGTGTAAAATTGTTGAATGATAAAAATTATTTACAAGTACGGCAGAGTCTCTTAGTAAAGTGTAATTCTATGGAAGAAGGGGTAAAGACAGTGAATCGGGTCAGGAAGAAGAGAAGAACAATCATATAATTTAGGTTGAATGCAAACATTGGAGATTTAAATATGGGGGATATCATACTAGACTTAGGTTCTAAAGTCAATGTTTTTCCAAAGAAGACATGGGAAGTTATGGGAGAACCAACATTGGGGTATTCACCTATCGAGTTGAAATTAGGAAATTAACATAGAGTGGTGACAATTGGTAGATTGAAGGGGATACCAATAGATATAGATGGTGTGCGTACCATGGCATACTTTAAAGTCATTGACATAGTAGATAATACTACACCATATCCAACATTTTTGGGTCTGGATTGGGATTTTGATAACCAGACTATTGTTAATTTGAATACTATAAAGGGGAGTACAAATTTATTGCACAATTATATACCTCAAAAGGAGGAAGGTATGTGGAACCTGTGATGAAAAAATTTATTATAGAGGATGTAAATCAATTGTACAAAACTACCACACGCGAAGAGGATTACATCAACCCAACTGCAGATTGAATGTTGAGTTAGAGGAGTACTAGTTCTTGTGCTTCAAACTCTGACACGGGACTAGAGAATTGGAAATAATGACTACATGAATTATCCACCAAAATATGTGCCAAAATGACATGCACGCTAAGATGGATTGGTTTATAGGTAAGAGAGCCTCCTAATTTTTATGGTCTGAATGACTTAGAATAATTTTTAATGAGGTTTGAGTCTGAAGTAGTAGAAAATCAAATATTACTAGTATTAGATATTGATTTGAAATCTAAACCTTCTCATTGGTGGAATACACATAAGGAGAAGATAAACAACTAGTTTTAATGCAAAAGGATACTGCACATTAGATTTGGCACAGAGTGGGAGAACATATTTTTGGAGAAATATGATGGATTTGGACAACCCAGAGAACATGTAGATAGGAGCATGATTCAATGGATACTAGTACCACTAGAAGAATGGAAACACCATTTTATTCACACATTAGAAGAAATTCCAAATAATTGGTACACATAATAGGCACAATGTAGACAACCTGCAAATTGGGAAGAAGTACAACATAATTTTGTGATTACATTTTCCTTTGAGCATGAAAGCCCAGAGATAGATACAACCTTGAAGGTGGTAAGGGATAGGATATTTGAAGAACTATAATTTTAAACAATCCCAACATATCATAATCAAAAGAAATAGATAGTCATACAATTACTACACTATTATCATGTCGCAGAAGAAAACTTGTGCAATATCCAGATCCCAGAAGTTGAAGGAGAAAGAGAAGTAGAAGGGCCAAATCTAGACTCAAAATATTCTTTTGTACCCCTGAAGATAAAAAGGTAAACATTGGAACTATAGAAAACCCAAAGATTGCAAGCATTGGAGATTATTGGGATAATCATGCAGTAGAGAGAATCACAGAGTTACTGCGTGAGTACAGTGATTTGTTTCCAATGACGTTTTCATATATGAAGGGATTAGAAGGCGAACTAGGAGATATGAAGATCCCTTTGAAGCCATAAGGCATACTTATAAGAAAGAGACCTTACATGTTAAATCTAGTGTACAAGAAAAAGTGAAGGAAAAAATTGACAAGATGTTATATGATGGTGTCATAGAACCTGTGGAAGAATCAAAATGGATCGGTCCTATGGTAGTATAGGAAAAGAAGCAAGGGGGGGTAATGATTTTTGCATATATGAGTAAATTGAATTATGCTTGTTTGCATGATCCTATTCCTACCCCATTTACAGATGAAGTTCTGGAGAATGTAGGAGGTAAAGAAAAAAAGCTTATTCCTTTACAAATGGGTTTTCAGGATATCATTATATTAGGATAGCCCCAAAAGATAGAAAAAAGACAACATTTGCTACATAATGGGGATCATTTCATTATATAGTAATCCAATTTGGATTGAAGAATGCACCTACCATTGTTTCAAGGGTAGTACTAGCAGCCTTTAAGGACTTTATTAATAAGTTTTTGGAGGTTTACTTGGATGATTGGACAATGTATAGTTTACTGAATGATCATGTGGAAGTGTTAATATTGATGTTATAAAGATGCATGAAGTATCATATTTCATTAAATATTAATAAATGCACTTCAACGCGCCTTTTGGTATCATGTTAGGGAATGTGGTGTGTAAATAGGGTATGCTATTTGATCCTGCTAAAATTGTTGTCCTAGTAAACTTGCCACCACCGAAGTTAGTGCGCCAATTGAAGAGTACAATTGGTCATACATGGTATTACAAGAATTTTATAAGGGGATATGCACATATTACTATGTCGATGGAGAAATTTATGAAGAAGGACACTAAGTATCAATGGAATGATGAATGCCAACAGATCTTGGATATTTTGAAGGAGAAGATGGTTACTACACCAATTTTAGTGTTTCCAAACTGGGAAAAATAATTTCATGTGCATGTTGATGCATCTGCAATAGCATTAGGATCAATATTGACATAGCCAAGAGAAAGTGATATAGATCACCCATTTCATTGGCAAGTAGAAAGTTGTGAAATTCAAAACAAAACTACAATACTACATAAAAGGAAGGATTAGCTATGGTGTATGCATTGCATAAATACAAACATTATTTGTTAGGGAAAATTTTCAAGATGTTTACATATCATTCTTCTCTTAGATATTTAGTCAATAAGCTAGCATTGGGGGGAAGGATATGTAGATGGCTAATTTTGTTTCAAGATTTTTACTTTGAAGTTGTGGTGAAGCCTGGAAGATTGAATGCAGGACCATATCAGTTATCCAAGATAACTAATGGAGAGGAACCAAGTAACTTGGAGGAAAACTTCACAAATGCACAATTTTGTTCAGTCTAAATTGTCAATGAGTATTTTTCTAACATTATTGAGTTTTTGAGTAGAGGATTTTCACCAAAGGAATTTAATACTGCGTAGAAGAAAAATTTGGTGGTCAGAGCTACAAACTACCAATTGATTGCAGGTCATTTATATAATCTTGGAGAAAACAACATTTTGAGGAAATGTTTTATGGAGCATGAAAGGCCTGTCATTTTAGTAGAATCACATGAAGGGATTGTTGGAGGACACTATGTATGGAAATCTACATCGCAAAAGGTATTTCATGCAGGATTGTGGTGGATAAAAATTCACAAAGATTCAAAGGAGTACTGTTAGAATTGTGATGTCTTCCAGAGAGTTGGAAATCCATCCAGGAGGGATGAGATTCCATTAATACCACATGTAAATTTTCAAGTGTTTGAAAAGTGGGCAGTAGACTTTGTAGGTCCAATTAACCCGCCAACAAGAAGGTTAGGAGTTATATATATTATTACAGTGACATAATACTTGACCAGATGGGATGAGGCAACAATATTAAAGGATTGCAATGCAAAGACTGCAAGGAACGTTTTATTTGAACATGTAGTGACAAGGTTTGGATGTCCAAAAATATTGGTGAGTGATCAAGGGACTCACTTTATCAAGAGTACAATCTAGGAAATGATGGAAGAATTTGAGATACATCATCATAAGAGAACTCCTTATCATCCTCAGGTGAATGGAATAGTGGAATCATTCAACATGATATTGAATAATTCCTTGACCAAGATTTGTAATGTAAGAAGGGATGAATGGGACTTGAAGGTACTAGCAATGTTGTGGGATTATAGAACTACATGCAAAAAGATAACAGGGAAAACACCTTTTAGATTGGTGTATGGAAAGGACACAATAGTTCCATTAGATTATTTGATACCAATTCTATGCATTGCAGCTATTACAGATATGATATAAAGAGGCGCAGTGCAAGAAATATTAGCTCAACTCATGGAATTAGAAGAAGATCGAATTATAGTTGGATTCCATCAGGAGGTACAAAAATAAAATGACAAATCCTAGCATGAAAAACATATTAAGAAGAAGAATTTCAAACCAGGAGATATGGTTCTCCTCTATGACAATAAATACTTGCAGCACCCAAGAAAGTTTAGAATCCATTGGCTAGGGTTATATGAGATAAAGTTTGTCACAAATGGAGGTGTTGTGCAACTGAAGGACTTAGCATGAAAGGAAATGTAAGGAATGGTCAATGGTAGTCGACTAAAACTGTATAGGGACAGTTGACCTACCAACCCTTAGTAATCACATCCTAGAAATTAGAATTTTACATAATGTATATAGTAGGAAGAAAAAGAAAAGGAAAAGTAGAAAAAGAAGGAAAAGATGAAAAAAGTAGAAAAATGAGAGAGCCAAAAAGAGGTAGTTGGAGGAATAAGTGGTAGATATTTGAGAATGATAGTGTGCAACAGAAAGTAGATTGTTGTGACACGAAGTAAATATACTTCGTGCAGGACATCTATGATAGAAGGAAATTCCAATGCATTAGAGAAATATGACAGTAGAAAAATACGGCGCATCCAAAAAATGAAACAGTCAGGAAAAGAAAAGCTAGCCGTCGAAAAAGTGAGGCGTGAATAGAACATTTATGATAGTGGAGGAAGCATTCTCAATAAGCTTTGGAGCAATTATGACAGCACTATAGAAGCAAAAATTGTGTTTGACAAGCCGCATTGTGACTTCAAGAAAACAAAGAGCTAAGGAGTAAGAAGCTAAGACTGAATAGGCAATTTAGAAGGAAGTTGGTGAGATTTGTGAGAAAACCCACATAGATTTAAGAATGATGGCACCACCAAAGGTTGAAGATCCTAGTAGGAAAATGAGAAAAAAATGTATCTCTATGAGGTCACCACATGAGCCAATAATGGATAAGAGTTTTATATAACACAGGCATAATGAACCTGTTAGAGATCCCACATTTTGGAAGAGGGAAGGACATAAATAAATATGTCAAACAATTAATGGAAGTAAAGCATAGAGGAATTTTATGGTTGGATAGGCCAGTCTCAATTGATTTCGATCTAATTTCCAAAATGATAGGTCTTCCCATAGATGGTGAGAAACCTGCACAATATCTGGATGACAAGACCAAGGAGAAATCCTTGGCAGAGGAAATGAAACAAACCTATGGAACAGAGAGAGGATCTAGGGGGGTCATTATAAATAGAATTAATGAACCCACGAGGAGGTTAGAAACAAATATTATGGCATGTAAATTGCTAAGGAAGTGTCGCAAAGAAGAAGCACAAGTAGAGGTCATAGCAACAACTGCACTGTGCGCAAAAGGGACTATATTTAGTTGGATTCCATACTTGTTAAATCTATTTCTCAATGATTACAAATATGCTCATGACTTAGGCACAAAGTTCCACTATTCGTGGTTACTCATACTTATTTATTTAGAGGGATGGAAACACCTCAAATACAATCTATTCTCTCAAAGACTTGGAAAATGTCACGCAGTACGGTACATAACATTGTGGCACACAACTATCGCAAAGGAAAGACAAAAAAACTCCATCATATTTGCAACATATTTGGAAGAAATATAGAAAAAGGTGGTCGAAAATTGAAGGATCCCACCTGAAGTGATAGAGGAATACAAGAAGATATCCAAATTCGAAGCATCAAGGCACACTATGTGGATCCAGGCAAAAAGGGACCTAGAGAAAGAGTGGCTACAAATGAGATACTGCGTCATAACATAGGAAGTGAAATGGTAAATGAAAGACTAGGAGGAATGGAAAGTTTCAGTGGATCTAACAAAATATAAGCAACCATCAGAAGTGGGATCGTCACAGAAGAAGAGTACCCCAACAAAAAATACAAGAAAAGCAGCAGTGCACACGAACCAGACAAGGGGGAGAATAGCAACAAGAACACTTAGACAGAAAAAGGTTATCCCCAAGCCTGTCACATAGAAGAAGAACTGTACAGAGGCCACTAATGGAGAGACACATAGAGAAGATAAAATCCTTGTGCAGGAGGGACAAGAAGGAGGGGACATACCAGATACCCCAATCACCATATACAAAACAAAGTCAAGGCCACTTAAGAGAATTATTTTATAGTCAGGATGAGCGCACAAGAAAATGAAGTCACATAAGGAGGTCCTCAGATATACAATAACATAAGATGATGTGGAATTAGTCACGGAAAGAGTACAAGACTGCACTGCAGAAGCATATGAAGATGCAGAAAAACAAAGAGAGAAGATAATGCAAGAGATGACAAAGGTCAAGTAGGCCTTGGAGAAGATACAATTCACCAAGGCACAACACAAAGAACAGACACAAAAGAAACAAACAACACAATAATAGGACATGCCAACATAGAGTGAGGAGGAGATAGTACAGATAACAACAATGGCAAGTGAAAATTTTAGAATTACTAAAGACATTGTTAGGGTCCTAACCCGCACATAGGTAGATCAATATATTCGGATGTAATAAAGGTCAATATTAATAAGGCCTTTCAATAAAATAGAATAAGGTGGATGTAAGAAGACCTAATAGAAGCTTCCGCTTCTAGAAGGATCTTCCTCTAGATGCTTTTCTTGATAGACATATTTAGTATAAGTAAGGGTCGAGGGTATGAAAACCCTAGATTGGAGATTATTGTAACAGAGTGTTGCTCGACTGGAGGTTTCCCCCTCGAAGAGGCCCGTGAACATTGCTTTCTGAATCAAAGTGTTATTTATGTTGTTGTTCTTATATCATTTATGTGTTATTGTGGAGATTATGCTGGTTATATTACTGTTATTCTTCCATTTCTAGCATTTTATTTTTGTTCTACATATTTATTATATCTGGTATCTTGCAAGTGGTATCAGAGCACTTTCCTTGGCAGAAATTGTGGGAATTTTTGTTTTCAAGGTAAAGACATATTCCGGCGTCTTTAAGCCATAGATATCTGTCATTACATGCATAAACCCGTGGTTGAGGGATTCATACACGTAGGAAATACAAGTGGTTCTTAAGAACACATATATTGGCCACCCTTGTAACCCTTGTTGATACCCCTTCGAGTGGTAGTGCATCAGATAGCACCTGTGTACGGATCAACCTAGATTTCCTGAAGCCCTCTTTAGATAAACCTATCAGTCGTCGGACTGCTATAGTGTCACCGAGAACAGCACTCGGGAAGATACTCTCTAGTACCTGGGCAGTCGGGTAGTACAGCTAAGGGTACAGTCTATCCTCCTTAGTTAGTGCCCTGAGATATTGGGTCGAGTACTACTGTTGGACCCCGCACGTATATCAGAGAGCTATAGCACAGGGAAAACCCTTGTCTATAGAACCCTTGAATACCTAACCCTTGGGGGACAAAAACATAAACAAATTAAAACAAACTAGATCTATTGTCGTGCAACTGTGTTCGGGTTGCCAAGTAAATACACATTTCTTTCTGGTTAAGAATTTTGGGATTTCATCACTGCAGTATTATTCAAACAGGAGTATAACTCCGTAGGTGTAAAAAAAAGAGTCTGGAATTTTTTTAACCATTATTTGAGACCTATTCCATTGGATTCATCTCTTCCCCCTTACCACATTCATCCATATCATTTTTCAGCAAATTTTTTTACCCCGCCCGCCCCTTTTCAGTTCACCCATCCTCATGGCCCATACCCGTAGCCAAGATCTGGAAACTCACTTCAACACCTTTCAATCTGGTTTCCTCGAGACCCAAAAAGAAGTGAAACAACTCAGTGCTATTGTTGCCTCCATCGATTCATCCATCAATACAACCATAAATACAACCATGTAGTCCTCAATGTTGGAAGTCAAACAAGAACTGACCACCCAGATTGAATCTGTATTTGCATCACTCTGCACCAAACTGAAGATCCCTACAGATGACCCTTTCTTTGATGCACCTCCAAAGACCGAAGGAAAACATTCCTCCCATTCCCATACCTTTCAGCCCCATCACTTTCAACGTGACCTATGCCTTCCGCGAGTGGATGTGACCAAATTTGAAGGCTCGGACCCCACTGGTTGGGTAACCCAAATGGAACATTATTTCCCTTTATACGGCATCACAGATGACTTGGCCAAACTCTAGTATGGTGTTCTCCATCTAGATCAAGAACGTTGGCAATGGTGGCAATTGAGAAAAACTTCTCGTCAAGTGTATATTGCTTGGACCCACTTTGTGACTGAGATTTATGAATGCTTTGACATGAACACCAACCATTTGGGACATTTGACAAAGTTGAAACAATCTAGAACAGTAGAAGACTTCATAGCTTCCTTTGAGCACCTATATTTTCAAACAGAGGGCATGACTGATGCTTTCTTTCGAGAGTGTTTTATCAATGGCCTCAAGGAGGAGATTCAGGCTCATGTCCTCATGGATCGACCCTCGAGTTGGGTGGAGGCTACTAAAAGAGATAAAGAAGCACAACAACTTGTATCCTCTCAAAACCGAAAACCCTCCTTTATCCCTCGCCCTAAACCCGTCACTCCCACTACTCCCTCCGCCCCATTAAAGATCCAAAAATTGACCAGGGATGAAATGGATGAACGCCAACTCAAAGGCCTTTGTAATAATTGTGATTACAAATATTCCCCGGGCCACAAGTGTAAGGAACAAAAGCTTTTTATGGCCATCTCTGAGTATATTTAGGAAGAGGATGTTGAAACTCCCCTTGTGTCTAAGTCACCTGAAATCACTGAAATAACCCCTCCCTCAGACCCTCCCGAAGTAGAACCTGTCATTTCTCTCAATGCTCTCACTAGCTTCTCTGCTCCCCAAACCCTCAAGTTAATTTATTACATCAAGCATCAGAAGGTCATAATTATGGTTGATAGTGGAAGCACCCATAATTTTATTCATCGCCGCATTTCCCAAGAAACTCATTGCTACATCCATGGTGTCAACAATTTCCAAATCATGATTTCCAATGCTGGTTCCATGAAATGTGGAGGGCGCTGTGAAAATGTGTGTCTCCAAATCAGTGACTACCACCTAAAATCCCATATGTTTGCTATCGACATGGGTGGTTGTGACAATGTGTTGGGTACCGATTGGCTAAGAACTTTGGGTCCCATTCTCATGGATTTTAAGGCATTAATCATGCAATTCGACCAGGAAGGCCACCAATATAAATTCCAAGGCATCATTGTTGGTTCACCTAAGATCATTAGTTCCCATCGCATGGAAAATATGCTCAAAAAAGATCATTCTGGTGTCATTGCCCAACTCCATGCCATACAATCAACAGAGACACCCCCGGTGTTGCATGACCTCCAAGCCCTCCTTTCTAAACATAAAATGGTATTTTCCACTCCCCAAGGACTCCCTCCTTCCCATGGTGTTCATGATCATTCCATTCCCCTTGTACCTGAAATCCTTCCTCCCAATATTCGTCCATATCGCCACCCCTTTTCAAAAAAAAAATGAAATTGAGATAATGGTCCAGGAACTCCTTAATACAGGTGTTATCCACCCTAGTACAAGCCCTTACTCTTATCCTGTAGTCATGGTCCTGAAGAAAGAAGGTTCTTGAAGAATGTGTCCTGACTTCCGTGCCCTCAACAAACTGACCATTAAAGACAAATTTCCCATTCCTGTCATTGATGACCTCCTGGATGAATTGAGTGGCGGTCAATTCTTTACTAAACTTGATATTCTCTCGGGCTATCACCAGATACGTATGAAAGAGGCAGACATTCCCCAGATGGACTTTCGCACTCATGCAGGCCACTATGAGTTTTTGGTCATGCCCTTTGGCTTGTGTAATTCCCCCTCCACCTTCCAAAGCCTCATGAATCATGTCTTCTGTCCCTTTCTTTGTCATTTTGTCTTAGTTTTCTTTGATGATATCCTCATCTATAACAAAACCTGGACATACCATCTTACTCATGTGGATCAAGTTCTCCATCTCCTCTATCAACACCAAATTTTCCTGAAACAATCTAAATGTGATTTTGGTGCCTCAGAAGTGGAATACTTGGGTCATCTAGTTGGAAACGATGGCGTCAGGGAGGATCCAAAAAAGATTGAAGCTATACAAGACTGGCCGCACCCAAAGACTCTCAAAATCTTGCAGGGATTTCTGGGCTTAACATGGTATTATCGCAAGTTTGTTAAGAACTACAGAAAGATTGCAACACCTCTCATTGCTCTCCTCAAAAAGAACTCTTTCACTTGGACTCTAGTCGGTGCTCAAGCTTTTCAAACCTTGAAGACGACCATGTGCACCACTCTGATTCTGGCCCTTCCTGATTTCACAAAGACCTTTGTGCTGGAATGTGATGCCTCAAGGAAAGGAATTGGCACTGTCCTTATGCAAGAGGGTCGACCTTTGGCCTTCAACAGCAAGCAACAGTCTGAAAGGAATCTGGGCAAACCCATTTATGAAAAGGAAATGTTGGTTATTATGCATGTCGTTGATCTGTGGTGCCCTTATCTCTTGGGGCAATGCTTCCAAATTAAGACCGACCATCAAAGCCTCAAGTACTTTATGGAACAACACATTTCCTCCCTGGAGCAACAAAAATGGATGACAAAGCTCTTTGGATATGATTATGAGATCATTTACAAGAAGGGAAAAGACAATGTAGTGGCGGATGCACTGTCCCAAAAATGTGAAGAAGAAGGATCCCTCTTTTCTCTTTCCTTCATTGTACCCGATTGGCTCCAAGCTGTGCGCCAAGAATGGCTTGAAGATCCCAAAAGTTTGCATCTAATCCAGCAATTGCAGACCAAGGCTCTAGCTCCCCCAAGGTACTCTTGGCTACAGGATGAGCTTCGATACAAAGGTCATTTATATTTAAGTAAACAATCAAATATTAAATCCACGGTACTTTCTGAGCTTCATGCTACACCCACAGCGGGGCACTCAGGGTTCACCAAAACATATGACAGGGTCAAACGTTCTTTTTTCTGGGATGGTATGAAACAGGACATCCATAATTTTTTCGTTGAATGTGAGGTGTGTCAACGCAACAAGGGAGAAATAGTCAAATCTCTGGGCACACTACAACCACTTTCGATTCCACCTGCTATTTGGAAAGACATCTCTATGGACTTTATTACTGGCTTACCCAAATCAGGGAATAAATCAGTGATAATGGTGGTTGTGGATCGCCTTTCCAAGTATGCTCATTTCTGCGCTCTTCAACACCCATTTACTGCATCCATGGTGGCTCAAATTTTCATGGACCAGGTCTTCAAGCTTCATGGCATGTCGCACTCTATTGTTTCTGACGTGACCCAACTTTCACAAGCAATTTTTGGCAAGAACTGTTTAAGCTACAGGGCATCCAATTGCATCTCAGCACAACTTATCATCCCCAGACTGATGGTCAAATGAAATTTGTCAACAAGTGTTTGGAAACATATATGAGGTGTTTTGCCTCTGAAAAACAACATCAGTGGGCTCAATGGTTACCCCTAGCTGAATGGTGGTACAACACTTCCTACCATACACCTACTCGCATGACTACTTTTGAAGCGGTATATGGATAGAAGCCACCTTCAGTTCTCTCATACTTACTGGGTACCTCAAAGGTTCAGGCGAATGAACAAACACTTATAGTTTGAGAGGATATTCTTCGTACCCTTAAAGAGAACTTGGTCATGGCACAGAATCACATGAAGCAACAAGCAGATCAAGGTCTCTCTAAATGACAATTTGCAGAAGGGGATCAAGTGTTTCTACGACTGCAACCATACAAGCAAACTTCCCTCAAGGCCGAGCATTGTCAGAAGCTAGCACCCAAATTTTATGGTCCTTATATAGTTCTCAAGCATGTGGGACAAGTCGCATATCAGTTAGCTCTGCCTAGTCAGTCGAAGCTACATCCTGTTTTTCATGTTTCATGCTTAAAGAAGGTGATTGGAACTAGGTGCCAAATTCAAACCAACCTTCCAGAGTTAGCTGAAGAAGGATCCATTTGGCTACAACCAGAAGCAGTTTTGGACCAGTGTGAGCATCGCCTATGTCAGAGAACCATCAAGGAAGTTCTAGTCCAGTGGAAAGATACGACTCCAGCAGATGCCACTTGGGAACCAGCTACCATTCTGCAGCAGTTTCCACATCTCAAGCCTTGAGGACAAGGTTGTTTTTAAGGGGGCATATATGTTAGGTTCCTAACCCACACATAGATAGATCAATATATTTGGATGTAATAAAGGTCAATATTAATAAGGCCTTTCAATAAAATAGAATAAGGCATATGTAATAAGACCTAATAGAATCTTCCGCTTCTAGAAGGATCTTCCTCTAGATGCTTCTCTTGATAGACATATTTAGTATAAATAAGGATCGAGGGTATGAAAACCCTAGCTTGGATATTATTGTAACAGAGCACTACTCGACTGGAGGTTTCCCCCTCGAAGAGGCCCATGAACATTGCTTTCTGAATCAAAGTGCTATTTTTGTTGTTGTTCTTATATCATTTATGTGTTATTATGGATATTATGCTAGTTATATTACTGTTATTCTGCCATTTCTAGCATTTTATTTATGTTCTGCATATTTATTAGATATGGTATCTTGCAAACATGTTGCAAATGGATGAAGAGATGGTGCAGAAACATGTCAAGGACATGGAACAGATGGAATTGGTATTGGATAAGATACCAAAAAAATAACTATATAAGTTGCATATGAGAATCGTACAGGGAGTACAATCAAAGGAGAGAACATATGTGACACACTTGGAGATAGAAAAGGTAGAGAAGGAGGTGCTAGAGACATTCCTCAAAGAAGTGTAGATTAACCATGAGGAGGAAAAAAAATGCGGAGATAAATTGGATCAAAGACTTGAGGAAGTCTTCCAAATGATCCCAAACAGTGCACTCACAAGAGAACTTAGCCTAGAAGAAAATATTAAGAGGATAGAATAGACGATGGATGGGTATAAACAAGAGATAGTAGAGTTGGTTGGGAAGTTGACACCAACCATCCCTCTAGAAATTCGATCAGATAGGAAGCAACAGGAAACCTAAAAAAATGGAAAGTATTGTGTTGGAAGTAAAATAGGTATCAGACCTCAATGAAAGGACTACACAGATCTGGATGAGATTGGCAGAAGATGAAGGAATATAGCAGTTGGATCAGTGGGAAGAAAATATGAATGTCGCAGTCCAGGACTTGAAGTAGATACAAAAGATGATGAGTATTTCAGATAGGCTAAAAATCAAATAGGAGATGAAAAATTTGAAAATAGATTTGAAGACAGTCCAAGGGGAAAGACAGAAAAGACAAGCTCAGTTGGAGCCCCTAGAGGAGCAAGCAGAGAAGATGATAGAATAATTGGAGACAGAAAAAGGTAGAATGGAATAGGTACACTCAGAGAGAATGAAAGTGTTGGAGGAGCACATAACAATGTAGGTGGTGGAAACCCTGACAGAGAAGAGTTTGCAGGCCAAGACACAAGTAGATGCACTCACGAAGAAGTTCCAGGAATTGGAGAAATATGTGTAGGTGGCACACACTGCCTAAGTGGCTTGGGATGAGCCACATGTTAGTGTTGGGGACATGTTCGAGTAGGAAATCTTGGATATCAATGCAGTAAATGAGGTAGAATGGACCAAGGAAGTAGTGCGCACCAGGAAAGAAGGAAAACCAACGCGACAAATGGAAAAGGAAGAAGCATTCTAGGAAAGAAGGAAGATCAACTCATATTGAAAGAAAGGAACTGTTGGATTAAAGACCAACCACACAAAATACAGTTAGAAAGTGGAAAAGTGGAGTCCACTTAGAATTAGGGTTTTGAGTCATGATGTCACGGTTTTTACCCACTTTTTTTTGTGTAAATAGAGGATGTATGAGGTATATAGAAGTTTCAATGTCATTGGTGATATCTCTATCTTGCGTTTTGGTGAGTTTAAGTTTAGTTTTGGATAATATTTGGGTCACAATAGTAGTTATGAGAGCTGGAGAGATTAGATGGAGTCAATTGTGAAAGATATGTATTGTATCTAAGGTTCAGGTCACAATCTATGGATCTTGGTGCAGTGTTGGTCAACCTCATGCACCATTATAAACTTATGATGTAATGCATACAGTGTTATTTTTATGAAGAATAATAATAATAAGTAGAGGATCTTTGTGGACGTATCCCAAGGCTGGTGAACCATGGTAAAATCATATGATTTGATGTGTTGAATGAGGTTTTTGTTGTTTCTGCAATTATGAATGAATGATGAATGAATATATTAGCATTTTGTAGTGCACAGTACTGATAATGCATAATGGAATAATTGTTAGACATAGATAAATGATATATTTAAGTATACAATGTAATGAATGCCAAAGTAGAAGAAGTAGAACATCCCAAATCCCTTCCATGACTGCAGACATCTGCATCCTGTAGTCACCCATAATCCATCTTGGGTGAGACTACATTGTGCACTCTATGCATGATGTAGCCTTCTGGTTTACCAAAAGGTTCGATGGTGAATAAGTTTCTTTTGGAGAATTAATGTAGAACCCGGGTCAACCCAGACATCCAACACCTAGGCTCATATGAATATTTTCTTTTCCATCTTCCCCACTTGTCTATTGTGGAACTCCCAAACCCAGTTGTTGTGTAGGGTTTGGTTCTTCATCCCTCTGATCCATATCCATTTACTCGACTATTGTTTCATGTTCTTTGACAACTATTGGACTGACTAGTTCAATCACAGGTGATGGTATCTCATCAACATCGATGACTCCTTCATGTTGACTAGGGTTTTCAACTTCTAGTGCTTGATCCTGCAGTGATCTGATGGTGTTGCACGTATTTATTGCAGTGCGGTTGAGAGCTCCAACTTTTGATGGCACCATGATGCAAAATCTTGAAAATACCACTCTGAATCTTCATTGAATGCTTTGAAAATAACTGCTCACACTTAGTTTTTCATCCTTATCTCTCTTCTGCTATAAGACACAATGAGTTGTGCTATGTAAGTTTCCTACTTTTATATCTCTTGTGATTAATTCTTTGATGCACCCTATTTTTTCGTTCACCGATTTCTGTCTTTTTGACCACTTTCTTTTCTGGCACACTGCTTTCACCTTTTTATATCACGTGTTGTCTTCAGATTCTATCATACCATTTACTAACTTCAACTATGTGTTGTATCCTTCAACTGTCTATCTACCACTTATCCATCTACTAACTTATTCTTGTTTTTTTTCTCATTTTTCAACTTTTTTTCTTCTCTTTTTCTCTTTCAATTCCTACTATATACAATATGTACAACTCTAATTCTCTGCGCAGCATCTACTAAGGTTTAGCAGGTCGAATGTCCCTATACAGTTTTAGTTGACTAACATTCACCAATCCTTGAATATCCTTGCTTGTTAATTCCCGTAGTTGCAAAACACTTATGTCTATAATAGACTTTATCTCATATGGCCCTATCCAATGCATCCTAAACTTCCCTGGGTGTTGCAAATATTTACTGTCATAGAGGGGAACTAGATATCCTTCTTTTAATTTATTCTTCTTAATGTGCCTATCATGCCAAGATTTTTACTCTTCTTTCTATACCTCATGATGAAAACCAACTATAATCTTGTATTCTTCTAATTCCATGATTTGAGCCAATCTTTCTTGAGTTGTGCCTCATTATGTCATGTTTGTAATAGCTGCAATGTGTGGAATAGGTATCAAATACTCCAAAGGGACTAATTCTTCATGTTCATACACCAATATGAAAGGTGTATGCCCTTTTATCTTCCTGCATGTAGTTCTATAAGCCCATAGTATTGATGGTATCTTCAAATCTGAATCATCCATGTTCACATTGCAAATCTCGATTAAGGAATTCTCCAATATCTTGTTAAATGCTTCCACTATTCCATTAGCTTGAGGATGGTAATGAGTGCTCTTCTAATGATGTATCTCAAATTCTTTTGTCATTTCCTAGATAATAATGTTGATAAAATGAGTCCCATGATCACTCATCATAACTCTCGGGCATCCAAACCTTGTAATCACTTTCTCAAACATGAAGTGTGTTGCAGTCTTTGTGCCACAATATTTTACTTCTGCTAGTTCATCCCATTTGGTCAAATATTTTGTTGTTGTAATGATATACCTTTCTACTGATGTTCTAGTTGGTGGATTTATTGGTCCCACAAAATCTACTTCCCACTTGTCAAACAACTTAATAGTTACTTGAGGTATTAGTAGCATCTCATCCCTCCTATATGGATTTTCTACCCTCTAACAGACATCACAATTCCGAAAATAATCCTTTGCATCCTTGTGAACTATTGGCCACCAAAGTCCTGTGCGAAATATATTATGCACAATATCTTTCCCTACATAATGTCCTCTAGTTATTCCTTCATGTTCTTCTTCTAAGATAATGGGATGTTCATGCTCCATGACACATCTCCTAAAAATGTTGTCTGCACCAAGTTTGTATAAGTGACCTGCAATCAATTGGTATTTTTCATCTCTAACCACCATATTTTTCTTCTGCGTAGTATTATATTCCTTTGCGGAAAATCCTGTACTCAAAAATTCAATAATGTCAGCAAAATATTCATTAGCAATCTGCACTAAAAAATAGTTGTGCATCAGGAAAATTGTCCTCCAAACCTCTTGGTTCATCCCCATTGGTTATCTTCAGTGGTGCAGCAAAATATTTTGATTATAGTTGTGTATCTTCTACTTCTCTTTCCCCTTCAACTTTTGTAATTTGAATATTGTGTGGGTTTTCTTCTACCGGATCATCTTCTATGACGTGTTAACAATGTAGTAATTGTCTAATTGTTTTTCGCTTATGGTTATGATAAGTTGTCACAAATTTAACTTCGGGTTCTTCAAAAATCCTATCTCTTACCAACTTCAATGTTGTGTCTATCTCTGGACTCTCATGTTCAAATTCGAAAGTGATCACAAAATTTTGTTGCATCTCTTCCCAATTTGCAGTTTCTCTACGTGGTTCCAATTATGTGTACCAATTCCTTGGGATTCCTTCCAATGTATGAATAAAGTGATGTGGCCACTCCTCTAGTGATACCAATCTCCATTGGGTTACACATATGTCTACATGTTCGCTGGGTTGTCCAATTCCATCATATTTCTCCACATATGTGTTCTCCTGTTATGCGACAAATCTGATGCGCAATAACATTTTTCATTGATACCAGTTATTAATATTCTCTTTATGAGTACCCCACCAATGTGAAGGTGTATCTTTCAAAGCAATATCCAAAACTGGTAACCTATGACCTTCAAAAACGTCTAACTCAAACTTTGTTAAAAATTATTCTAAATCATTCTGACCATAAAAAGTAGGAGGTTCTCTTACCTATGTACCAACCCATCCGAGTGCACACATCATTCTTGCACATATTCTAGTGGATAAATCATGCAATCGTTATTTCCAATTCTCTAGAACTGTATCTGAATCTAAAGCATAAGAACTAATGCTTCTCCAGCTAAGCATACCACTTGATATTGGGTTAATGTAATCCTCCTCTCATGCAGTAGTTCTATACAATTGGTTTATGTCTTCTGTAATAAAATTTTCTATCGTAGGTTCCAAATACCTTCCTCCTTCTGAAGGATCCAATGGTGCAATGAATACATATTCTCCTAATTCAAAAATCATCTTCATGTTATTCAAGTTGATGATAGTTTGATTATCAAATTCCCAATCCAGTCCCAATAATGTTGGATAGGGTGTAGTGTTGTCCACTATGTCAATCACTTTAAATTCTTCCATAGTGCACAAACCATATAAATCTATTGGTATTCCCTTCAATCTACCAATTTCTACCACTCTATGTTGATTTTATAGCTTCAAATGAATAGGTGAATATCCCAGTGTAGGTTCCTGCATAGCTTCCCATGTCTTCTTAGGCAGAACATTTACTTCAGACCCCAAGTCTAATATGATATCACCCATGTTAAAATTTACAATGTGTGTATTCAATTTGAACTCCCTACTTGTTCTTCTCTTCTTATGGACCTAATTAACTATCTTCTATTCTAATTTCATCTCTTCCCCAGAATTTCACTTCTCTAATAGACTATGTAATGCTTGTAAAGAGTTTTTATCATTCAAAAACTTCACACAAGACCCCAAAAAGTTTCTCATATTACTTACTTGTTCTAATGGTTGGTCTCTGTTGGTCTAATCAAATAGGTGAGGCATGTCATACACTTGTACATCCTCTCCTAGATTTGTACCTAAAGTAGACAAAATATTCTCCTTCAAAATCTCCTGTCTGGCCTCCTTGAATGTCTCCTTCTCCTTGCGCGCATCAAAATTATGTTGACATGTTGTGTTATGTATGAGCCACTATTGTTGGTCCTGATCCTTCTTTTTTGTACATTCTCTTATCTTGGATCCGCCTCTAGTAACTATATTGATCTTCTTCCCATCCTCTTCTCTGGTTTCCACAACAATACATCGAACATTCTAATTATCCTGGTTCCTTTTTTCCTGTATCTTTGTCAACAATGTTGGAAATTATTCTATATCCAGATCTGTTGCGCGACAATACATACATGTCATTGGTGGCTGTGGAAAATACCTTGCATAATGTCCATGTTTCTAACAATTGTGACAAGTTACTAGTCCTCTAAATCCTCTAAATCCTCTTCTTCCACGACCTCCTCCTCTGAATATTCCTCTGTTACCTTGATTATCTCTACGTGGTGTATTATATTGTGGTTCTTGATTGTATTTATGTTGCACATTATTATAATGTAGTGGTGCTGCAAACTGTTGCACGTTATTATACTATGGTAGTGTTGTAAATTGTTGTGCGTTATTATATTGTGGTTGCATTGTAAAATGTTGTGCAGGTTGTCCTGTCATTAACTCATCCTGTACCCTATAAGTATATGAGGTCCGCTCCTTCATTATTTCCAAAGTTCTATAATCCTTGTATTCATGTCCTACAAACTTGTAGAAGTTGCAGAATGTACTCTTGGGTATTGTTTGATTCTTTTACATCATGGGACAATGATAGGGATCATGTCCATGTGTTCTACATATTTCACACCATGGTACTCCTGTGGGTAAAGGATTTGACATTCCTACTCCCAAATATTGTTCAAAGGTTAGGAACTCATTCTTACGATGTCCTTTTTTTCTGCATAATGTGCACCACACAACTCCCCTCTTCTCCTTACCTTTTCTTTGATTCAACTGAAATGTTAGGTTCTTTAGATCTACTCTCAACTCTTCCATGACTAGATTTGTATGTTTATACTGATTTTCCTCCAATTGCAAGGCTACTTGAAAACCCTTAGCCTAATTTTGGAGCTTCTGCTTCCTCAATGGATACTTCAATTGTGGCAATAACGAATTAAAAAATAAGTGTCTATGTTGCATATATGTGATAGGATACTTTAACTTACCTTTTAGTCTCTTGAACTTTTGATCAACTTCCCAAACTAAATCTCTTGTCTTATATTTGATATCTATCATCTCATTCATGAACTGATCCTCTGAACGTGTCCAATGGAATTCATTGATTAATGCCTTCTTCACATCTGTGATGGTTTCAAGTGCTCCTTGTGGACCATTTACTGTGAGACCCATATACCATTCTAGTGCACTTTTGTATATTCATATGTGATCTACTTAGCTACCCAAATATTCTCACAAATAAACAAATTCTTCGACCCTTCTCCATGAAAATATGGTAACCGAATAGTTGGATCTGCTCCTTCCATTGTGAATTGTTTTTTACTACAACCTCTGCCTGGTGTAGATACTTGACTAGTACTAGTTGAACTTGTACTTCTACTTGAATTTCCACTGGACCCTCATCCTACTAAAATCCTTCTACCACTAATTATTTGTTTTATGAATGGTTCTTCTTCTTATGATGTCTTAGTCACACATGGAGTTGTGGGTTCCACACTAATTTGGATCTGAAATGGAGAGCCTTCTTCTATGCCAAACCCCTGACCTTTGGTTTTCCTCTCATATGTCACACACATGATTTCCTCAATCTGCCCCATTCCATGAAGATCCTCTACCTCTTCCTCATCACTGTCCAAGCCCTCCCACTCAGATACTTCCCTCTTTTTACTATTGATCTTATACTGGTAGGGTATTTCACTACGCATCACTCTTGATCTTTCCATTATCTCCTTGGTATGTTACTCATCCATCATGATGGGGTCCATTTCTTCCTTCTTCTAGCCTCTATCCAGAGCCCTATCCATAATTCATATCTTCCTTAGTGCTTCCCCCAGTTACCCCATGCACACAAAGTGATTTAGTTGTCTAACTCCATTGTCATCACTCCTTTATCATGCAATAAAATATTGATCGACATGTAAAGTGATTGAATGTACCTTTCTCTTGGTCCCTTCAAAAAAACCTACTCTGCAACAATGTAATACTTCGCAATATCAACTACAATCTCGGTAATGAATCCTGCAAAAATGTTGTCTAACCAGAAATCCACTGCATAAGTGAATTTATTATTGACTCTTTCCAACCGTGCAATAATATCAGTAGTCCACTCTACTGGTCTTATCTGATTAGTTGGGTGATTATCCTTCAACCTCAATATCCACTCTTACAACAACTCTAGGAAATAAAATAAAAATTCCTCACGAATATCAGTAAACACATACCTCTGCAAATATTGGTGTGGTGTATACCCGGAGCTTCTATTGTCTTTCTGCACAAACTCAAGTTGTTTTATTTCCAACCATATTTCAATCTCCTTATTAGTTGGACTACATGGCCTAAACATCCCCTTCTACCATTGCATTCTCTTCACTGTCCTTATCATCACTTCCCTTCCAATCCGATATTATGAGTTCCAACCCTCAACGGAACCATTTGTTGGATGTATGGGATGACCAAGGTTTTACCTTAGTTCTCCAACAAAACCTTAGAAACCATTGATCCTTCTGGAGACCAGAAGGCAACACTATGCCCAAAGTGCACAATGTAGTCTCACCTGAGATGGCTTATGGGTGACTATAGGACCCAGATGTTTGCATTCATGGAAGGGATGTTTCTCCTCGAGATGTTAGGAATATTACTCTACTTTTCTCTTTACTTCAATATTCATCAAATCTACCATTCTATAACCATATTCATTCATTAACATACATTTTGCAGGAAATATCAGACTAATCTAGTGAACGATGCATTTTACTACTTAACATATTCATTTATCCCACATAATAAAAGTAAAAAAAATAAATCAAACACACATTCCACACAAAGATCTGGCATTATCTGTTTCTTTATTCATCTTCATCAATTCCTTGCATTGCACGCATTACATCAGAAGTGCATAAATGCACATGTATAGGTGTGGTGATGTTGACCAATGTGGCACCAAGATCCACATCTTGCGACCTGAACTCAATTACAATCCATGAGTCTCCAAAAATGACTCAACATTAGCTCCACAACTCTCAACCAAAAATTAATAACTGCGACTCAAAACTCAACAAAGACTAACTCTCATAACATAGATAAGTTCCTCTCCTCATGTATTACACTACATATTTATACTACCAAAAAAGGTAAAAAAAACCTTTACATCAAAGACCAAAAACCTAACCCTAAGTGGATTAGGTTTGTCCACATTGTAACCTCTTACACACAGCTAGTCCATGATCCAACCGTTTCCTCATTGCATTTTTCTTCTTTCTGTATTTTAATTTCCTCTTCCTTGTGATGCTTTTCCTTATATTCTAGTGTGCACTCATATTCTAGACCCATTCTCAATTGCTTCAATGATTATTGTGCATTTCCCCAAAATAGCATGTTCCAACAATCCCTATCCAATTCGACCAAAACCACGTGACACATGGCACCACCATGGGGTGATACATGGGCCTCCTTCATCGTGACACATGGACCACTCACTAGGTTCCATGTTGACAATCCACTTTGTGACACATAGCCCCAGACACTGGATATCGGGACTTTCCTAGCATGGTGTAACTTTGTATACTTTCGATATTCGATGTCCCAATGATTATGAGATGATTGATTAAGTTAATATAGGGATTATCAAATCCCTCGATTAGACACAATATCTATGGATGAGATCTCTTGGATGGTAGATCTAACGATCATTGTTTAAAAGCACCAATGCAAGGTTGTGTGCCCGACTCGACCCCACATGCCACTCGTTCTCGAATTATCCTTCACCACATAGAATCCTCGATCGTTTTATCTGCCTATGTGGATTCCATGTCATGCGTTATTTCACTTTCTTGTTCATTCCTATACATAATAAATGGATTTGGAACCCCACCAGGAACCGAGCCACCACACCATGCCAAACACTTTTAGGTTAAAGACAAATTTTGGGGTCTGGGATTCGAATAACCCCACTTGACCAAGATAAATGGTGGATATCCAGTGATCCCTAGTCAATCTACAACCATGAGAACTTCTTAGAACCCCCCAATTGGAGTACCCTAACCAGGGATAGTCTGACAACCCTGCCTCTGATGAACGATCAATATTTCCACTTGGCATCTTCCCTTATTATATCAATACTATGGCCTAATCCAAATGTTATACCCTGAAGCTCCTTTCAAAATAAATCTAATGGTAGATATTTCTCCCCCAACTACTTCCCAATGGATGCAACGTTTGACAACAACTTGGATCCTTGACAAATCTACGTACTTGAGGACCCTGATTAATGGCCAAGATCTTTCAATACTCCTCCAAGTAATCCAATGGTTGGAAAGGACCTTGATAAATGGAATTATTTGGATTTAAATGAAATCCAATCAATGTCCAGGATTAACTCTCTATGCTAAGATCCACGGTTACAATTTCTACTGAGGAAAACATCGTTTTTTGAAGTTTATTCAGTCTAAAACTAGACTTCAACAAATCTATTTTTCGCCCTAATGTCTTTCAAATATTATTTAGTCCATCCTTACTCGATGTAATTCATCCAATATAACTAAGACTTTTCCCATCACCATATAGGACAAAAATGTGTCCAACACACTATCCAAGCTTGGACAAGGGAAATTCCATCCCAACTATTGAATTCCACTCAATTTATGTTTTCCAATAGATAAATCTTTTTGTGAACAAAGATGGGTAACTACCCCACTTGATATATATATATATATAAACAATTGGAATGTATACAGAGCATGTAATTTACAGTTTCTAGGTATTGCAACTACAGCACTACAATGCTAGACAAGTATAATTTCCAAAATGCTCATGATAAATACAATTGTAAATAAAACCAGGGCATAAAGTAAATAAAACCAGGGCATAATTACTTTATTATATCTCCTTAACGATTCTGATAGAGACTTTACTAAATCAAGTTAAAAATAACAATGATTCATGACAAGAACTCATAATAATTGCACAGTAATACCCAAGATAGGATTTCATACATTCTCATTCAATGGTAAATTAAACAAGCACATAGTGGACACTTATCTGATATAAATTAACCACCAACTTCATGAATACCTTTGACTTTCCTCCCAACCTTAGACTATGTTTCCCACAAACTGACAGCAGGTCACCCCCAAGCTAGGGATTAAACTCCACTTGGGAAAGGAAATATTATCCAAGTAAGTCTATTAGCAACAACAATATTTCCATTCAGGTGACAAGTTCAAAAAAAAATCTATAGTCTCTAGTTTCCCCACATTTTTTCCCACCCAAGAAGTGTTCCCCTATGGCTACCCCACTTTCCTTCCAAGATTCAACAACAAGTTGGACAGGAAGATTCAGATTTATGTAACTACAACTTGGCACCTATGGGAATCAAATTCCCTACAATTCTCTCACCTACAGAGAATGCAAATGGGCCTAACAACCTGCCTCTTGATATTAACTCCCAACAAATCATCCTTAAGTGTTCTTCAACCAAAATGTAAGTCTAGTAGCAACACTTACAGCAACAAGGATATGGTACAAATCATGGAGAAGATAACACTCCCCCGAAACAGATGGATGGAATGAGAAATATGCACTAAGTTTTACTATTTTCTTTTCATGCTCTTGAAGTTCCACTTATCACTACCTCAAGTTTCCTTTGAACCACTTAGTGATTCATTTGAACTTTCTAAAGACTTAGGAAAAAATCATGTCCTTACCTTTTTTCCTTTGATGGAAATATTTTATTACTATTTCCTTTTTTAAATCCCCATGTCTTAGCCCCCATTTCCAATCTAGTGGAGTTTAGTCCCCCAAACTCTTCTTGTCAGAATGGTCTTCATGCAGTTGTGTTTTTCTATTAAATTTAAAGTGGAAATACATAATATAAAACAAGATCACTAGCCAAAAGAAATTCTTGTCTCACTAGCCTATGTACATATTTGCAATTACATTTCAACTGGGGTTCATCCTAGGGGTATTACATTCCCCTCTCCCTTATTTATCCATTGTCCTAATTGAAACACACACACACACACACACACACACACACACACATATACAAAAAAAAGTTCAAAAAATTGCAAAAGGATGTGGGTATTCTACCCACATAGCATATTTGTGTTCCCGGGTTGCTTCTTCAGGGACATACCATGTCCATTGGACCTTTACCATATTTATGACTTGATTCTGGATTTTTTTGGTTTTCTGGTCCAAAATTCATACTGCTTGTACCTATAATTCACTCTCTGGCTCTACCTGAATCACATTCCAATAAATGACATGATTAATATTAGGTACATATTTTTTGAGTAATGATACATGAAAAACGTTATGAATGCTCATGGATGATGGTAATAAAATCATATAAGTTATAGAAGAAATCCTTTCCAAAACTTTTAATGGTCCACAGTATTGTGTTTCTAGCTTTGAGAACCTTCCCAAACTTAGGGAACTTCTCCTTGCTTTTACTTTCAAAAATACATGGTCTCCTACTGAAAATTCTCTAAGGGTTCTATGCTTATCAGCATAACTTTTCTACCTGTCCTAGGTAGCCTTCAAGTTTTGTTTTATCTTCATCATTTGATCCTCCATATCCCATGGTAAATATGATCCAACTATCATCCTATCAGCTGGATTGTCCCAACTTACTGGTGTACTGCATTTGCTTCCATAAATTTCCTCAAATGGACTCATCTTTATATATGCATGGTATCCATTGTTATAATAAAATTCAACCAAGTTTAAATAATCCTCCCACTTTGAAGGCTTATCCATGAAATACATTCTCGGCATGTCCTCTATTATTTGGTTGACTTTCTTTGTTTTTCCATCTAACTCATGATGGTAATTTGTACTGAAATTCAAATATGTTTCAAATAATTTAAAAAAAAAACTTCCAAAAATTCAAGGTGAACTTGGGATCTTTATCAGATACAATGTTTTTTGGTATCCCGTGAAGTATTTCTATTTCCTTCAAGTAGATATCAACAATATTGGATTCCTTGTGATTTTATCTTCACTAGAATTAAATGGGCAACTTTGGTGAGCTTTTCCACAACTACCATAATTGAATCATGTTGTTTGGAAGTCCTGGGTAGTTTAGTAATGAATTCCATGGTTACCACTTCCCATTCCCACTCAGGAGTTGGAAAAGGTTGTAGTAAACAAGTTGGGTATCTCTGCCTAGCCTTGACCTTTTGACATTCAATACACTCATAAATGAAATCTACAACCTCATTTTCCATACCTGGCCAATAATATAGCTTTTTGACAACTGCAATTGTCTTTTGGTATCCTCAGTGTTCAACTTAAGGAACCTTATGCATTTTTTATAAGAGAAGGTTTTTCAACTCTTAATTATATGGCACACAAATTATTTCCTTGTACATAAGAATTCCCTCCTCTCTCAACTCATAATTCTCAATTTGTTTCTTCATTTTTCCTAGCTATAACTTTCTTTTCATTTCTTCATACCTATGATCTAACTTTGCCACCTCTAAAATTTGGTTTTGTAAGTCATATTTGTACATGTTGATGGATGAAGAATGTATGCCATGTACTCCTATGATGAGTGCATTTKCCACCTTATTCTCTTTACCTTTGATGTGTTTAATATCAAAGTCATATTCGATGAGGAATTCTAACCATCTTCTTTTCCTGACGTTCAAGGTTGGTTGTCTAAATAAGTATTTCARTCTGTTATGATTTTCTCTCAACTCAAATATTCTACCCATAACGTAGTTCCTCCACATTTTTAAGGCATGAAAAATATTGTCYAGCTCTAAAAAATGAGTGGCATACAACCTCTCATGTTCCTTCAACTTTCCTTATTCATAGCACACCACATGGCCATTCTGAATAAGGACCCCATCGAGCTATCCTTTACATGCATCAGTGCATACAACAAAATCTTCATTAGGATCAACAATTTTTAGACCAGCAACAAGGAAAAGGCATMTACAAGGTCTCTTGCTCATGCAGGAAATGTCACATTGGGGAAACCGRACAATCATTTCAAGTAAGAATCAAGGAACATGAAGCAGACATCAGAAATGAATGCACTCGCACTTCAACCTTAGCAGAACACTCACTTAAKACCAAACACCATGTTTTCCTTGAGGATACCAAGATACTAGCAAAAGAGGACCATTACTACAAGAGACGCTTAAGAGAAGCTCTAGAGATAATCAAACACCCCAACAACATGAACAGAGACGGTGGCCTGGAGGTAAGTAGATTTTGGCACCCATTAATCAACCAACTTAGGGAACCTCATAGATCGAATCAGGTTTGACACCGCCTCACTTTCTTGCTTGTTTGTGGTTTACCTTTGAGTCAGTTCATAGGTCTAGAAGTCTAACTAACCTTATATTACCCACTTTTAAATTCTAATTATAGAAACCTATTACTACACTTATCACTAATTAAGCTATATATAACCCTAAATGACACTTTATATACTAATACTCAATTTTACCTTTCCAACCCTAGATTATCTTATACACTACTAATTACACTCCCTAATCACTTAAGACCTAAATTATAAATCAAACCTACCACATAGTATCCTAAGCCAATTAAAATTTTGTAAACCCTTAGTTTATATATTTATATAACATTATCAAACCTCATAATGACTTAAAAAAACCATAACAAATACATATTTTTAAAAAATTTCTAAAAACCTTAACTTATATATACACAACATTTAATTTTAAACTACTATATCCTATAGTAACCCTAGTTTTATTACAATCACTTAAAACCTAATTCTTAATTAAACATAATACCTAGACCTAATATATATATATATATATATATATATATATATATATAACTTTAAAACCTAATTATTAAATTAAACATAATACTTAGACCTAGTTTATTTATATATAACATTATCAAACTGATATACAAAAAACATAACAACTACACAATCTTACACTAATTTATCCTATAGAACCCCTAGATTTATTATAATCACTTCTAAACTAATTAAACATAACACTTAGACCTAATAATAATACAAAATCTTATTAAAACATAAATTAACCATATTTAGTAAATTTCTTAAAACCTTAGCTTATATATATATATATATATATATATATATATAACATTTTACACTACTTTATCCTATAGAAACCCTAGTTTTATTATAATCACTTAAAACTAATTCTTAAACTAAACATAATACCTAAACTTAAAATTCACCCTATTATATCATATTAAATCCATTTAAGAAACCCTAGTACTATTAATAAATCAATTAAAATCAATCTTACACTTAAAAATCAATCATATTAAATCCATTTAAGAAACCCTAGTACAAATACACAATCTTACACTTAAAAACTATAATCACTTAAAACTAATTCTTAAACTAAACTTATAATCACTTAAAACTAATTATTAAACTAAACTATAATCACCTAAAACTAACTCTTAAACTAAACTTATAATCACTTAAAACTAATTCTTAAACAAAACATCATACCTAAACTTAAATTCGCCATATTATATCATATTAAATCCATTTAAGAAACCCTAGTACTATTAATAAATCAATTAAAATCAATCTAATTCTAACCTTAGACCTTTATATTTATAACTCAACACTAATAAATTCCTAGACTTATATATAATATTATCAAAAACCTAGAATTATGAAATATTATCAATTATTATTAATTATCATCATTTATTATCTCTAAAGTGATTTTAATTTTGCCTTAGTTCTAGAAATAGGGTGTTACAGATAGCCGACTTATTTACAATCTCAAAATTGTCCTGCATCTACTATTAATTGACCAAGATCAGCAAGCTTTGAAACTAATGATTAGTCCTGATGATGAATCCCGATTCGGATTCGAAACGTCAATGACAAAAATGACACCAACAGTGGATTATCCAGCAAAAAACTTCGAAACTACTCACCACAGAAATCTAAAAACAGTAATTTTCAGAATAGCTTCACTTGTGATTAATATTTTCAAATGTTGAAAGCTTCTTTCACATTCATGTGTCCACTCAAATTTCATACCTTTATTCTAAAGAGATGTGATTGGGTGTGCAATTCGGGAAAATACTTCAATGAACCTCCTATAATAACCTGCAAGTCCTGTGAAGGACCTCACCTCAGAGAAATTTCTTGGTACTGGCCATTCTGTGATTCCATTTATCTTTTCAGGATCTACATGTATACCTTCCTCCGATATGATATGTCCTAAGAAATGAATATGCTTCTAGTAGAAAGACCATGTACTCAACTTAACATATATTTGATGTTCTCTTAACACTTGCAACACCATCCTCAAGTATTGTTCATGTTCTTATTCATATTTTGAATAAACAAGGATGTCATCCAGAAAGACAATGACAAACTTGTCCAAGTATTCTCTGAAAATAAGATTCCTTAAACACATGAAAATAGTTGGTGCATTTGACAATCCAAATGGAACCATTGTGAACTCGTAGTGGCCATACCTTGTTCTGAAAGAAATCTTACTAATTTCCTCTTCTTTAATCCTCACTTGGTGATATCCGGATCTAAGATAAATCTTGCAAAATACCCTTGCATCTCTCAACTGATCAAATAGGTCATATATCCTCGACAAAGGATATTTGTTCTTTATAGTTACCTTGTTTAGCTTCCTGAAATCAATGCAAAGTTTCAATATTCCATCCTTATTTTTCACAAATAACATCGGTGCACCCCAAGGTGACACACTTGAGTGTATATATCATTTCTTCAATACTTCTTCAAGCTACATTTGTAACTCCTTCAACCCCAGTATGTTCATTCTGTAACGAATCTTGGATATAGGGGCTACTCTAGTAATTAAATTACAGTTATAGGGTTGAAACTTCTATGATAGTCATAACTCTTGGGATCCCCTGTAATTTTCACAAGTTTCCTTCCTCGTATAAGAAAGTAAAGTCTTTGTTGTAACAATCTAAAATATCATTGTACTTGTCTAGACAGTTGTTACACATTATTCTGGTCACCCCAGTATTCAACTAACGACATGTGATTAACTCACTTCCATGTTCCCTGAAAGCATTAAAAGAGAATTTCTCCATGAGAAAAGTGGTTTTCTTTTCCTCCCTCAAAAACTATGACAAGGAAGATCGTCGCACCCTGATCTATGTTTGTGGTGAAACGATGCTTGATCGTTGCACGCTGCACAAAATATGGACTGTGGCGTTGTCGCAGATTTCCTGTGCATAGGGTGCGATGATGATTAAGAAAGGGAAAAGTCAAAATTCACAAATGTTTTAGAAGGGAATCTTCTAGAATATGAGGTGGCCTCCAATCAGTTTGGATCTTACTCACTTTTTTTATTTAGTGGGATCATCCTAACCTCCTCATCCATCCCTCTTTCACCCTATATAAAGAGGGATCTCTCATGGAAAAGGCTAAGGTTGAAAAGGCTAAGGCTTGCATATGCATGAAGAGTTATGCTATAGATTATACTTGAGATAGCTTTGCTTTATCTCTCTTAGTCAGATTGTGGATATTCTTCATCAAAGGAATTTGAGCAAAGGTGTGTGTGTTGGAGAAAAGATCCATTGAAAGGGAGCTTGCAACATCAAGGCATGGGTTGTATTCTCCACTTTCCATTTTAATTTAATGCAGCAATACACTTCTTCCCTGTAAAGGTGTTTTGGATTTTATTGTATAACTCCTTGATATTATACATAGAATTCATTGGAATGTATGCATCTTTGTTCTCTCTCTCTTTGTTGGTTTGTTCTTCTTAAACAAGTTCACCATCCCACAAATCCAAATATATAGCGACAAGGACGACACTAGCGAGGATCAAGCATCATTTAAATGGTATGTCACTTGTCCCTCTTTGAACTAGTTTATATGACAATGAAGTCTAAGGTGAAGTTTGTGTTTTGCCTTCCTATGGAATTTAGGGAGATTAGTTTGTTTCCGCACTTACCCATTTGTCCGATAAAAAAATTGGCGACCATACTGAGGATTCCGACCTCTTTTGGTTTTTTGCTTCTTATTTCCTTTTAGCCTGCCTTATTTTGATCAATTTCATTCTCTGATTATGTGGGTGATCCATATTGACTCTCTGGTCCTGAAGGTTCATTGAGAAATTTTGTCATTCTTCCCAATTTTGTTTATATTCAGAGATTGTTGCATTGTGTCCTATTTATAGCCTATGACGATTCTTCATCGTCGCACTCTACTTGTGCATACCAGAGTGACGACGTCGCACCGTGCCTTGCTGACAGCCTGCGACGATCTTAGATCGCCACACTGTACCCTTCTGTAGCATGCGACGATTCCTGTAGTAATTGTTGGGTGATAGTCAATTTCCTTTTCTTTGCCCAGATTTGTCTTTACTTCCTGGGATGAACTTTTAGTATTGGTGAATGATTGGTTTAAATATTTTAAGCATGGATTTGATTGATTTTCAAGGATTGAGATTCTTCTTCATGATATTTGCAAGTTTTATTTTTTGACTTCTTGTCACAAGGGTATAATCTCAAGACTTTGTTCCTGGGTTCTTGTTTGATAAGTAGTTTTTTATTTCTTTTGAGTTTTGGATTGATTTTAACTTTTGGATTGTTGTCGATTAAGAGGCAATTTTTGTTTGCATTCGACAAAAGGTTTTCTTATCATTTCATTTTTTGCTTGCATTGTGAGTTTGATTTAGGAATAGTGTTGAGGATTGCATTAGTCTTCTTAGACCATTCTTTATTTGTTGGATTATGTCTCTATTATGATTTGAAAAAGAAAGGACTGAATTTTATTCTTCTTGTTAGTAGTCTTTGTAAGAAATTTTTTCCATTCAAATTTTTGTTGAAAATAGAAAATTGGAAAATTTAATAGCTTTGATTGTTTGGAATTCATATCATTCAAAGATTGAGAATTTTTTCTTCGTAACTTTTGTATTTTGGAAAAGAGAAACCTTCTCCCTATTGTAATTAGAGTTCATCGAATGAAACGATTGCATTTCATCTCTTCTTGCATTATATTGGGTCAAGTTCAAATACATCATTAGTTTCACTTCTGTTTCCCTTTTGAGTAAACAACAGCCTTTAAAATACAACGTAATTTCTAAATCTATTAACAACTTTTATTTTCTATAACTTGTATACACCAACATTAGTTAGGATAGCATTTTGGAATAGGTTGTGAGGCACACTCTCCAAAGCATCAAAACACACAATAGTATCTTTTGGTAGGGAGAGTACAAATCCACTTGCTACATTTTGTTCTGGGAAGCCCTTCTAACACAAGGGTCAATCACAAGGTCGCATTAGGACCAGAAGATTTAATCATCCTGCTTTGTTGATATTAGTGTAGAGATTGCGCATATTATTGGGCGTCACTTGAGAAGAAAATCCTGTGGGGACCTTCTCGAGTTGATTTCAGTCTTGGATACCTTGCCCTTGCACGTGGATCGGACTATCAAATGCTTCCCCAGGAATCATTGTCGTAATTGGTAAACTTAGTGGCCTATCTATTTAGAGTCTTTACACGAGGTAACTGTGGAGGGGAAAGTCTTCACGGTACCTGGAATTGACGTTGGCCAAAATCACTCGAGCTCCTTGGAGGGTATACCCATGATTATGTGTGGGAACTTGCACCAAGGTGTAAGTCCGTTAAGCAGGTCGTCAACATAAATTTTCCACCCGCTTTATCCCAACCCCTTCTTGTCTTGATTTTGCGATGTTGGATTTCATCACCAACCAGTGACTTCTAAATAACAAAGTTTGTTTGTGTGTTTGATATCTAGATTTTATTAGTGAGTGATGTTTGTTTCTCTATTCGGCCATGGCTTTCTTTCATTCTTTATTTGGTGCGGCCAACATCGGCCCTCGCCATTCACTTAGGATGCAAGGGTTACCTCCGAAAGATCTGAAAGAATATAGTCCTTTTCTTCCTAACTCATCAAAGGGTTCTCCTGAAGGAGCAGTCAATAATGACGTAGCCTATGAGATTGGAATTTCTACTCCATTGGAGGAATATATACTTCCTGTAAATCCGTTATTGAGTGTTGTACGAGATCTACTTTTTCTCCGGATAAATTCATCAGGAGATGTTGTTGTTGAAGATTATACTAGAATACCTATTGGAACTCATACATAGTCTTGTGTAGACGATCCACCCTTTCATAGTGAATCATTTAGAAATATAGTTCATACTTCTAGAACTTTTAATCCTAGCTCTTTTGTCCTTGTTTGTTCTCTTTGGAGAACCTCTTCGAGACACGATATTTTTGAAAAACTAGCAATGAGTCACTTACGCCAGAGGACCTCTAATCAACCTATGTCATCACATACGCCTATGACCTCCACTGCTTATACAATACCCTTGGATCATTTTACTGGCACGACCAGTAATGTTGTCACAATCTCAGACCAATTGTTGATTGGTTCTCATACAATTCTTTTTCTCCAACTCACTAGCTCTACCATGGTCCCACAAATTACGCCTATTTCTGCCAAAAGTGCGGTAATCACCAAAGCTCCTATTGGAACACCATTTCCTCTTAGATCAAATATGTCACTTCCTCCTGGGTATCACACTCTGAATACTTCTATTTCTAATCCTGCCTAAAATCCATCTGGAGGGGATAATATTTTTGTTCCTCCTAGGTATAATGCTGCTAGTAGTTTTCTTCCTACACCTACCAAGGTTCTCTTTGGGGGGGCCTAGAATTACTCCTCCACCTTCACTTGGTGGATCTAATTGTCCTGGCCCCATTATCTCCAATCAAGTTGGAGGCACAATTCATTCTGTCGCTTCTGGTTTTCAAATTCATGTTGGAGGTCAACATCAAGTTGGGGGGCCATCTCAAGTTGGGGGGAAACCTCAAGTTGGGGGTCATAACCCAGTGTACGGGAAGTATACCCATGGATTACAGTCTCAACCTTGGAATTTTCCTTTCCAAGGAAATAAAAAACCATCTGGGGGGGAAACTCCTTGTTGGTTGGTTATCTAAGCTATACCTTTAACATTATTGACACATGTTCAGGTCTACTAGGGATCCAACAAATCCTCTAAAACTATCGGCCCTCCTAGTAAACCAGAAGGCAACGTAGTACACAGGGTGCACTGCGCAATCTCACCCGAGATAGTCTTAATGGGTGACTGCAGTACTCAAGTTCTTGCAGTCCAAGATTGAATGGGGATATGTTAGTGCACGCTGAGAGTTCTATTTAACTATTAAGAAATATGTTGGTATTCTCATTCATGCATGTAATGTAATCTGATTCATTAATTCATTCATACATCATTATAACATCCACTCATCAACAGTAAAATAGATACAAGCATTCAATCACATAACACAGGTTTTACCGTGGTTCACCCCCTCATGGGCAACGTTCACAAACATCTAGCTCTCAAAATCTTCTATTATGGTAGTTCCAAAACTACAGAGTGGCGCACTTTACAAATCGTCCTCAGTCAGGTAAAGATGTATTATGAGTCGGACTAGATCACACCAAGATCCACAGCCAGTGATCTAACCCTCAATATCTACCCTTCAGACCCTCTACAACTCAACAGCTTACAAAATCAGGTCATATGATAGAGTATTCCAAACTAGTTACTCCTTCTCATGCAAATAACACTCTATCCAAACAGGACTCTTCCTCTAATGGAAAAAAATATCCTCTACCTCCTAGGTATCTATTTATATATGTTTCCGGCTCATGATCCATTACAATGTATTACAAAAACCCTAAACCTAGCATCGTTAGGCATTCCATGCATGCATGTGTGCTTCTCTTCCTTCCAGTTGTTGCTTTCCTCATGCATGCCTTTCTTCCCAAAATAGCCTTTCTTTTTTATTCAACCTACTTCCAACAGGCCCCCAACACTGACATGTGGCTCTTCCCGAGCCACCTAACCCTTGTGTTCTTTGCCGATCTCTCTTGTGATCTCTTGGAACTTCTCCATGAGGTCTGTTGCTTGCGTTTGGGCCTGTACGGTATTCTCCTTGAGTGCATCCAACATCTGCACTGCAATCTCTTCATTGACCATTCTTTCACATTCTTCCTGGTTTTTGTGTCATATATGTTTTAGCTTCCTCTCCCTATGCAATGACCTCTGTTTCTCGCTCCTGGAGAGATTCCATTTGATGCTGGCACTCCTTTTTTTGTGTCTATGAAACTATGAGTTATGCTTGCAGTTTCTTCATGTCCTGCGCTCCTTTGATGCACTCTATGATCGGCATTGTCTTATGCCTCTGCTTGCGGTCATGGATAGCTACACTTATCATTTCTCTTTCCTGGTCCCACTGCTGGACCTGTTGAGCCTCCTCCAGCTCCGCCCAGAGTTGTGTTGCTTTCTCAAACAATTCAGTCGCCGCATGGACTTCTCGTTCTATCTCTTTTATTTGTGTTGTTGCCTCCTATTTCATTTTCTCCCCCACCTCTGGTGGAGTGGTAGGTGTGATCTGCTCCCAAAGATTCTCGATCTCCTGTTGGTATTGATCGATTGTTTTCACAATCAAATCAATCTTCTCTGTCACTGTGAGTTCATCCATCTGCGCGTTCTTTGGGATTTTATCATAGACTATGACCACTCTCTGCTCCAGCCCCTTCACGCATTCCTTCTCATCTTTGGTCTTGAGCTTGTCCTGCTCAAGTACCAATTCCAACCCGTCCCAATTATCCTTTGTCTCCTGCAATTCCACTGCATTTTTGCATGCACGAGACTGTACCTCTTGTGTAACGCTAACTTACAGTTTATACAAGGCCTTGGTTAGTATCCGCGTTAATACCAAATATAGTTGAGCCAAGTCCTTTAGGGGTGTCTATCCCACGATTTCATCCACGCGCAACATGCTTGGTGTGACGTGAAATTTTGAGCTTAGTTGTGTTTTCATCTAGATCATGTCCTGCTCGCTTGATCCAGCTTCACCATCTATCTGTGACGCTGGCAGGGTTGTTTCTACGTTGTTTCTGGTTTTTTGCGCTTCCCTGACCTTCCTGAGGAGTTGTCGTATGTGTGCCAACTCTTCTTCAATTTTTTCCCTTTGGTGTGCAACATTCTCAAAATCCTCGACTGTGCGATCCTGGATCATTTGAGCCACCATGTTCGCATCATCCTCAGTGATCGTGTATTATGGGGGTGTTTTGTGTGCCTTCGCCTTCTTGCGTGCACCCCCCGTCTGGATGACTGGCCTCTTAGTCTGCCCTTTCTCTTATGGAGTATCACTTGATGTAGTTCCTTGTGCTACCTCCGCCTGTTTATGTTGTACCTGTGGTGCATGTGTGTTGTTCTTCTTCCCTGTTTGGACGCCTATCTTGGATGTCTCCCCTTTATTTTGTTGTGCCTTGTTCTAACCTGTCCTTGGTTTCTTGGGAACTATTACCTCCTCAGCATGTGTGTGTTCATGTCTTACCTCCTCATCATGTGTGTGTTCCTGTCTTACCTCCTCCTCCTCTATCTCTGTAGGTATTTCTTGAATGAGGACTGGAATCCTCTAGTCATCTTCCCAATCCTTAATGGCCATTTTTATGTCCACCTCCATGATACAGTAAAGAAATTATAGCCATTGATTGTCAGGATATTTTCGCGCCTGGATCCATATCGCATGTCTAGTGGCTTTGAAGTCAGCTATGCCTTAATATTGTGCAACAACTTTCGGTGTTACCCTCCAAGTGTTAGCAATGGTGTCCTGTATGTCGCAGAGATAACCTTTGAATATAGTTGCATTCACTTTTTTATTCTTGGCATCTGAATCATCTCCAAGTGATAAGTACCGCGCTCCATGGCAGGGTTTGGGTCTAGTGGAAAAAAATGAATACTTCAGCTCCTTCCATCCCATCACGACTATCAAGATGAGTAGCCATGAATAATGAAATTTTGTCCCCAGATCCTACGCATCCTTGCAATCATCTATGAACATATTCAACAAATAAGGGGTGAGCTGAGTGTGGTGCCCTCAACACATTGTGATGGAGTTGTGACAACCCCGATCGAAACTTCCTCCTTGCGACATTTCCTTAGCAACTTGCATGCCACAATTTTTGTGGCCATTCTTATCGCGATGTCACTAATACGCCTGATAATGATTCTGTGCGACCCCCTTTCGGTGTCATATTTCTTATTCATCTCCTCGGCCAGTGCTTTCTCCTTTGTTTTGTCCTCAAGGAACTGTGTGGGATCCACACCCTATGATGGAAGCCCTGTGATGTATGCAATGAGCTCTACGTTTATTGAGATGATCTGTTCCATCCATAGATATCCACCATGTGTGACCGCCATCAACTGTTTGATGCAGTTGTTTGCATACTAGCCTCTCTCAAAGTGTGGTAGATCCAACAGACCTATAATCCTAGTTTTGTCCAATCTTGTTTCCCACTGGACTGGTTGATTGATTGGTTCCCCAAAGGGTCCTATACCCACATTATGTAGGTAGACTTGCTTGGAAAACTCTGGGAACTTTTCTGTGTTCGTTACATCATGGTATGAGTACCTCAATTTATCTACATAGCCTAACAAGTTTGTTGGTACACGTACCCCTTCTGGTATGCGCGACAAGACAATGGCTATGATGTGTTGCCTGTGCGGTGACCTAGGTACCATCTCCTTGCACTTTCATTGTGGTGGTTGACTCGAGGTTCCAGCCTCCATTGTTCGTTCTTCGGCATACTCCTCTGGTCGGTCAGTGACATCTTCCACTGCTCCCTCCTGTGGCTATTTTGACATGGTTGTGAGTGATTTTTCTAGCGCGGTCATTTCTTCCTAGTTCGGAGTCATCCCATTGACTCTCGGGGATTCTATAGGGTTTTCGAGTTTCACTTGGGTGCCTGCGTCCTCATCTTGTCAGCCCTGTCCCTCTTCCGACATATCAATGTCCATGCCCATTGGTGTTGTCTRTTGGGTTTCCTCCACAATGGGTGTGGGGCTTCCTAGTGTTGTATACGACGATGATATTTCATCCACATTGATGACTTTTGGGGGCTGAGATGATTGTTGTTCGCTTCCCTGTGGTTGCAATTGTGCTWTGATAATACTTCGGGGTTGTCTGGCAGTCTGGCTCAGTTCTCCCTGTTTGGGTGGTGCCATGGTGGTAAAGTTKTCATTCGTYGAGCTCAATGGCCTCTACAACCTCTGCAACCTTCACTCTCTACTTCRTATTCTCTATCGCTCTGTGCCTTTTCCAATTTCGCAATAACMTTTCCGCTCCCGCATCCTTTCTTTGTATTGGCATCGTGTGAAGCTTGTCGGAGACGTTACCACGTTTATGCTTTTCTTTAATTGAACYGTCGGTTCCTTCCTACTTTCCATTGATTTCCCTTTTCATCGCCAGTTGGCGCGATTAATGTGGCGTCCCATCAGTCGTTTATGGCATTCCATTCCGATAACTTCCATCAATTGGCGCTTCTTTTGTCGTATCTGCCTTTCCCACTTGTTTCCACTTTGTAGTGACCGTTTTCCTTATCTCCATCGAGCTAGCATTGTCGATCGTGTGTGATCCTTCGATTTTCATCGCATGCTTCTTCTATTTTTGGTGCACTATGCCTCTGTTTTTACCTTTTGATGTCCTGCACTATATCTTGTATTTTTTATTTTTTTTATTTTTTTTACCGCATGGTGACTTTCAGGTTGCGGGTGGTCGATTGTCCTTGTACAACTTCAGTTAGATCCCATTGATAATCCCTCTGATTTTTTTTCCACCTAAGTCCTTTAATTGTACATATCCTCCATATGTGACAATTTTTACTTCATATGGTCCTAACCAATGCATTCTGAGTTTTCCCGGATGTTGAAGGGATTTACTGTCATACATAAACACTAAGTCTCCTTCCTTGAAATTTTTCCTCTTGATATGTCTGTCATACCAATATTTGTCCCTTGCTTTCTGAACTTGTTGGTGGAACCCTGTTAGGATCCTATCTTCCTCCATGATCATCAGTTGATTCAACCTATCATGTATTGTGCCTCGTTATGTCATGTTCGTAATCGTTGCTATGCGCAGGCTGGGTACCATAAATTCTAATGGCACCACTGCTTCCTGTCTATATATCAATATGAACGGCGTGTGTCCTATCAACTTCTTGCCTGTGGTCTTGTATGCCCACAATATTGTTGGTATTTTTAGGTCCCAATCATACCTATTAACGTTATAGATCTTTGTTAGTGCATTTTCAAGGATTTTGTTAAAGGCTTCTACTGTTCCATTTGCTTGTGGATGATATGGTGTACTCTTTTGATGATGTACTTCAAATTCCTCAGTCATATCCTTAATAGTACTGTTAATAAAGTGAGTGCCTTGGTCACTGATCAAAATGCTTGGCCAACCAAATCTAGTGATCACTTTCTCAAATAGAAAGTGTGCTAATGTTTATGCGTTGTAGTCTTTGACTGGTGTTGCTTTCACCCATATTGTCAGGTATTTTGTCGCAATGATAATGTACCTTTCTCCTATCCTCTTTGTTAGTGGGTTAATTGGTCCCACATAATCTATTTCCCATTTGTTGAATACCTGCAAGGTTACCTGTGGTCGAAGGGGCATTTCGTCCCTTCTATTTGGTTTACCAACACTCTGACACACATTGCATTTCTGGCAATACTCTTTTGAGTCTCTGTGAATGGTCAGCCACCATAGTCTTGCGCGCAATACCTTCTGCACGGTGGCTTTGCCTGCGTAATGTCCTACTATTCCCTCATGGGCTTATGCTAAAATCCTTGGTCTTTCATGTTGTAACACGCATCTTCCCAAGATGCTATATGCGCCCATTTTGTATAAGTGTCATGCAATCAACTGATAATCTGTAGCCCATGCTACTAGGTATTTCTTCTGTGTGGTGTTATATTCATGTGGCGTAGTCCCTGTACTCAAGTACCATATTATGTCTATGAAGTATTCATCGGTGATCTGGACTAAAAATAACTGTGCGTCCAAAAAGTTGTCCTCTAAATTTGTAGGTTCCTCTTCGTTTGTGACCCTTGACAGGTGGTCAGGTCCTGCGTTCAGCTTCCCTGGTTTGACTTTTACTTCAAAATCAAATTCTTGAAACAACAGTAACCATCTGCAAATTCTTCCCCCCAACACTAGCTTGTTGACTAGGTATTTGAGCGTTGAATGGTCTGTGAACATCTTAAAAACATTTCCCAGTAAGTAATGTCTGAACTTTTGTATCGCGTAGACCATAGCTAGGCCTTCCCTCTCTGTAGTGTTGTAGTTCTACTCTGATTCTAACAGTTTTCTACTAGAAAATATTATAGGATGATCCAATTCTACTGCTCCTAGCTGCGGAAAAATAGCTCCAAGTGCTATGGTCGATGCATCTACATGTACGTGGAATGTCTTCTCCCAGTCTGAGATGGTTTTCTTCGCTTCCCTGTGGTTGCGATTATGCTCTAGTACTACTTCGAGGTCATCTAGCAGTTTGGCTCGGTTCTCCCTATTTGGGTGGTGCCATGGTGGTAAGGTTGTCGTTCACCGAGCTCAGTGGCCTCTTCAACCTCTGCAACCTTCACTCTCTACTTCGTATGCTCTATCACTCTATGCCTTTTCCAATTTCGCAATAACCTTTCCGCTCCTGCATCCTTTCTTTGTATCGACATCGTGTGAAGCTTGTCAGAGACGTTACCGCGTTTATTCTTTAATTGAACCGTCAGTTCCTTCATACTTGCCATTGATTTCCCTTACCATTGCCAGTTGGCGCGATTAATGCGGCGTCTTGTTAGTCATTTATGGCATTCAATTCTGATAGCTTCCATCAATTAGCACTTCTTTTGTCGTATCTGCCTTTCCCTCGAGATTGGTCCAATATCTAGGGGGGATAATGTTCTATCGAAATTCCTTCCTTTTGATGCAAATTATATGGCACCTAATAATAGGGTAGTCACTTAGACCCTCACTTGGTTTTTCTATTACTATTGTTTAGAAGATGTGGGTGCTAGAGAAAATCGTACACCATTGGGAGTCCATTTACAACCTTATTTTCTTTATCATAAATTTAAAAATAGTGTTTTGTGTGACCATCATTAACTGACCTACCTAAAGAAACATGGCTTTGATTAATAGATTTGATCAATTAGATTTGATCATAAAAGAGAAAGGCACAAGATTTCAAATACCTCTACTAACTCAAACAATGTTACTGAGCAAGAAATTGTAAAATAAATTTAATTCCACCAAATATGTCTTTATCAACATTTGGAAGATTAAAATTTTAAAAATTATATTCAAAGGTTTCCACTAAAGTTCTCCACTAATCTTTATATTGTAAGAACAAACCAGAGATGTAAAACATATGATTCATCTATTCAAAACATTTTATATATATATACTCTCAACAAATGGATTTGTTTCTTCTATTATTATTTTGTTCAATAGTTCCCATTTTATAACCAAATTATTTAGTCATTTTCATTTTCTACCGTGTCCAACCCAATTAATGAATTGTTTCTCCATTCATGATGTGGAGGGCACATACCAAGTTTGAGATTAAAAAAAAAATGGGTTATTCATGGGCTCGCACAACCATTCCTATTACATGTTCTGCTCCAACCTTCACCTTTTTGGGATGTTCCTCTTTAACATTGATTTTTATTAAATTTCCTTTAACACTATTAAAGGGCTTTAGCTGAATTGAAACTTGTCTAGTGGACCTCTACTCATTTGCACCCACCACACACTTTTATGATGTTTACAACAATTCAAAACTAATCCGTACACCAAACTTATTTAATATGGTTTAAGTCAATAAAGTTAGATATCCAAAAGTATGTCGTTTGATTTAACTAAAATCAAAGAAAAGATGTTGATGACAATCTATGAAAATCCACACTGAAAGTAAATAAAATATAAAATATGTTAATTGTATGCGAGAGAATGCGAAACATTATCTTGCCTACTTATTAAAATATTAAATATGAAATATATTTTAAAATATGAAATATATATGGATATACACCTCTTCCTATATTAAAATATGAATGGTGAATATTAAAATATGAAATATATATGGACATACACCTCTTCCTATATATATGTTGGCTGTTTAACATATTTTGTTGAGTTATAATTTAGTGGTCGACGCCAGGTTTTATTATGTAATTAATCTAGGTTTAAACCCAAATGATGATGTAAAGTTTTTTAAGTTTTTTTTTTTTTTTAATTAATGTGTAAGGAAATGTGTTTGACCTCTCGCAATTGGTTTATCTTGGAAGATTAGAAAGTCTTGGCATGGTCGACGTACACACAATTTTCATGTTAAAATATACATAATTTTTTATTTGGAAGATTAGGTTGTGTTGTGTTTATTGCATTTTTTATATTTTGAATGAAAGGGAGGTGTCTATTGCATCTTTCATATTTTGAATGAAAGGGAGATCCATGTAATGGAGATTCTGTTTTTTATTCTTCACTATTGGAAAGAATAAAGCATGAGCACAAACGTAAGAACAAAAGAAAACATAATCTCCATCAAACCAGAAATTCAATGAGTTTAGCAATTTCAAATTAAACATTGTCATGAGCACATCATTGGTAGCATTAACATCCACATCCTTCAATAAAATACCAAGTAGCGTGTACGCCCAACTTTGTACTCTTCGGAGATCGAGAGGCACTAGGTAAAGTTCATTGTTTGATTCAGTAGATATGCTCTATTTTTAAGCGCTTCCCCAATGATGCATTAGTTATAAATTGTGTCTATCTCAGTAATCAATGGTTACTATATTCTTCTCACCGAGGGAGTTCTTATGCTATAAAATCATATCTTACTAGCAAAATTCATTTAATGTGAATTGCATTGATCTCACTATTTAATTTGCTACACTACTCTTCCCATCGAGGGAGTCATGATGTTATAAATTCACAACTTTCTAGCATAAAATAGAGCCTTTAGTCAAACTATTACAATAGAAGCATGTGAATATTGAATACTCTATTGTTCTCGTTGGGGGAGTCTCGATGTTATAAATTCACAACTTATTAGCATAATGCACTCATTTATAAATTGCATCAATATCGTTATTCAAAAATGGCTACTTTACTTTTCCCATTAGGGAGTCTTGATGTTATAAATTCACAACTTACTGGCATAAAATAGAGCCTTGAGTCAAACTATTATGCTAGAAGCAGATACATATTAATTATTAATATTCACAAGAGAGCTAACCGAAATTTTTTGGACATTCTCAAATTCAAATAGCACACTAAAATGCTTTAGATGTTCTCAAATTCAACTAGCATGTGCCAATTTTGATTAAATCGACATAATATATAGTACATCGTAAGGTGTTCCCCCCTTCTGAATCCCATGTTTGATGCAGGCATGTAAAAACATCCATGACCATCCATATCCATTGGATGACATTTGGTCCATTCATATTGCTCCACTTCTCTCTTTGGTTATCAACCTTCCTCAATCTATGCATCAAGTTGTGTTCACCAACTGCCTCTTCCTCAAAGGTTTATCATTATGCCCTAGTCGATTATCTTGTCAATACATATGGTGGGGAAAATTTTCATACCTACTTCCACATACAACTAATATCTCTACAACTTGCCAAATTTATCCCCCACGGTGTTTATGTTGGACATTGTCACTTCCTCTGAATTCCATTCCTCGTCATACTGCTAGGTATGCATCAAATCTATTTTTACCTACTCTTGTTCCACGATTAAAGCTGATTTTCCTTGACACAATTTCCTTCATCCCTCATGTAGTGGTTAAGATCTCCATCGGAAATAAGAAACAATTGAGGTGGGCTTGTAATTCAACACTGTGATAATTCTCATAATTGTTTCTAGAGGCCCCTAAGACATCTAGACAAATGTTAGGAGCCAATAATGCAAATCCATATAAAAAGAATGTAGAATGTGGATTAAAAAGGATGCAAACAACACTATATTGTTGAGATTTTTTATAAGAATTACTCTCTAATCGCTCTTCAACATTTACTATAGTTAGGGAAAATGTTGTGTAGGAAACATGTGGGAAGGAGGTGGAGTTCATGGAGTCGATCTAAGAAGCATGAACTTGTGATGTTCCATCCCTATTGAGTGCGAGAATTTATCATCCCTCCCACACAGATTACATTCCAATCTCTATGTCGATGCATTGAACCACATTGATCATCAACGAAGAGGACTCATTCGATAGAATCTTGCACTACCTTTGGGAGATGGACAGATCAATATGTTGCAAACATAATTCATTAGTCTACTGGTACAAATTCATTTGAGACAAACACAAAAAAGCTCTAAAAGAGAAAGTGATTATCGAACTTGTTCATAATATCCCTGATAAACTTATTTTGGATGTTGTTGAAAAATAAAGGCCATGAGGACATAGGTCATCCCCACCACCTATGGGTGACACCCACAAATGTATGACATGGTGGATTGGAAGGAAGGCCATAAGGTGGTTTTGTTTTTCATTAATGAGAGAAAAAACCACAACAAATAATAGCAGTGATTAAAAGTCTCCCTGTACTACTCTGTGAATAATCTCATTTTTCATATATTATTATCACTTGCGTGAACATCATCATTTTATGTGACTAGATAACTATTTAACCCCTTATTCCTCCATCAAATTCCAATACGTTTTTTTGTTTGTCATTTAATACATTATATTACAAAATAATGAGAGGCTTTTGAACACTAACACACCTTATTATATTTATAGTTTTCTACCACAAGATATTTGCTTAATAAATTGCAATTGGTAGCATTAACTACTTTTCTTTCAAGACCCCCATTCTATTATATTTTCATCAAGGTGCTTAATAAATTGCAATTGATACCATTAACTGTTGTTCTTTCAAGATCCCCATTCTATTATATTTTCATCAAGGTTCAGAAAGTCAATTCTTTCACCATTCAAAGTAGCTTAATTGTACATTATTAAGCTATCTTTTGCAATCACATTATTTATAATTTAAGCGACATGGAATAGAATCTCCAACAAAGGAAATATTGCTCAATCTAATTTAATATGTTTGCAATTAAAAAAATACCATATTGAAAACAACCACACATAATCAATAACAATAACAAGGAGGTAATATATACCCACAAATCATAAAAGGATTGAAAACAACTAGAAGGAAACATAGTCCACAAAACAAACAAAACATAGTCCTCTCCGTTGATGATGGTATTTTAAAATCCTTTAAACAAGGGGTGATGGTCGATGAATGGATTCTAACACAATCTCCAATTATTGATTCATGAAAGAAGCCTTCACTAATTCCCAAGGTCTAAGGATTCAATCTACATTAATGATGTCGAAGGGATATATTGTGATTTTTACATGGAAGCAAGGTGCCTTAGAGTTTGAATTACCCACAAATATTCTAGAGTCTATCCAATTCCTTTTATAGATGTAGCCATAGTATCGGCATTTACTACTCTAGAAAACAATGGGAAAGGTTGTAGTTGCAAGTTTTACATAGCATCTGCTACCCACCAGTGCTTTGAACCATGGGCATGGGTACAATAAGACAATATTTGGACATTATCTACTCCTTCTTGGAAGCAAAATAAGAAGTTGCAACCCCACTGCATATGGAATCTTCTTTTTCTTTGTTGGTTGGACCTTCATTATGTCCCTATCTTTGATGTTTCTCATTTGACAGACTAATAATGAGCCCATTAAAGAGATGATGGACAAATAAATCCAGAGGAAATACATGCTTCCCACCAGGGCATCGGGAAAACATTATCTTCCCTCCAAATATTTCACCCATATTGAGGTTGCATCATTGTGTTGTTGAATCTTGCAGCACTAACAGATTCAACGTTGCAACTTAAAATGCCTCGAGATTGGTCCAATATCTAGGGGGGATAATGTTCTATCGACATTCCTTCCTTTCGATGCATAATTATATGGCACCTAATGATAGGGTAGTCACTTAGACCCTCACTTGGTTTTTATATTACTATTGTTTAGAAGATGTGGGTGCTAGAGGAAATCATACACCGTTGGGAGTCCATTTACAACCTTATTTTCCTTACCATAAAGTTAAAAATAGTGTTTCGTGTGGCCATCATTAACTGACCTACCTAAAGAAACATGGCTTCGATTATTAGATTTGATCAATTAGATTTAATCATAGAGAAGGAAAGCACAAGGTTCCAAATACTTCTACTAACTCAAACAATGTTACTGAGCAAGAAATTGTAAAATAGATTTAATTCTACCAAATTTGTCTTTTGATAGAGACATTGAGACATTTGGGAGATTAAAATTTTAAAATTTCTATTCAAGGGTTTTCACTAAAGTTCTCCACTAATCTTTATGTTGCAAGAACAAACAAGAGATGTAAACCATATGATTCATCTATTCAAAACAATATATATATATATATATATATATATATATATATATATATGCGTCCTCTCAACAGATGGATTTCTCATTTTATAACCAAATTATTTAGTCATTTTCATTTTCTACCATGTCCAACCCAATTAATGAATTGTTTCTCCATTCATGATGTGGAGGGCACATACCAAGTTTGAGATAATAAAAAAATGGGTTATTCATGGGCTCGCACAACCATTCCTATTACATGTTCTGCTCCAACCTTCACCTTTTTGGGCTGTTCCTCTTTAACATTGATTTTTAATATTAAAGGGCTTTAGCTGAAGTGAAACTTGTCTAGTGGACCTCTACTCATTTGCACCCACCACACACTTTTAGGATGTTTACAACAATTCAAAACTAATCCGTACACGAAACTTATTTAATATGGTTTAAGTCAATAAAGTTAGATGTCCAAAAGTATGTCGTTTGATTTAACTAAAATCAAAGAAAAGATGTTGATGACAATCTATGAAAATCCACACTGAAAGTAAATAAAATATAAAATATGTTAATTGTATGTGAGAGAATGCGAAACATGATCTTGCCTACTTATTAGTGTAGTGGTGAATATTAAAATATGAAATATATATATGGATATACACCTCTTCCTATTATATATATATATATGTGTGTGGGAGGTGTTTAACATATTTTGCTGAGTTATAATTTAGTGGTCGAGGCAAGTTTTCATTATGTAATTAATCTAGGTTTAGATTTTATATGATGATGTAAAGCCTTTTTCTTTTATGTGTGTAAGGAAATGTGTTTGACTTCTCATAATTGGTTTTTTTTGTAATTGGTTTTTCTTGGAAGATTAGAAAGCCTTGACATGGTTGAGTCACACACAATTGCCATGTTAAAACATACATAATTTTCTATTTCGAAGATTAGGCTGTGTTGTGTCGTGTCTATTGCATCTTTCATATTTTGAATGAAAGGGAGGTGTCTATTGCATCTTTCATATTTTGAATGAAAGGTAGATCCATGTAATGGAGATTCTGTTTTTTATTCTTCACCATTGGAAAGAACAAAACATGAGCACAAAAGGAAGAACAAAAGAAAACATAATCTCCATCAAACCATAAATTCAATGAGTTTAGCAATTTCAAATTAAACATTATCATGAGCACATCATTGGTAGCATTAACATCCACATCCTTCAATAAAATACCAAGTAGCTTGTACGCCCAACTTTGTACTCTTCGGAGATCAAGAGGCACTAGGTAAAGTTCATTGTTAGATTCAGTAGATATGTTATATTTTTAAGCGCTTCCCCAATGATGCATTCGTTATAAATTGTGTCTATCTCAGTAATCAATGGTTACTATATTATTCTCACCGAGGGAGTTCTTATGCTATAAAATCATATATTACTAGCAAAATGAATTTAATGTGAATTGCATTGATCTCACTATTTAATGTGCTACACTACTCTTCCCACCGAGGGAGTCTTGATGTTATAAATTCACAAATTTCTAGCATAAAATAGAGCTTTTAGTCAAACTATTACAATAGAAGCATGTGAATACTGAATGCTCTACTCTTCTCGTTGGGGGAGTCCTAATGTTATAAATTCACAACTTATTAGCATAATGCACTCGTTTATAAATTGCATCAATATCATTATTCAAAAATGGCTACTTTAATTTTCCCATTAGGGATTATTGATGTTATAAATTCACAACTTACTAGCGTAAAATAGAGCCTTAAGTCAAACTATTATGCTAGAAGCATATACATATTAATTATTAATATTCACCAGAGAGCTAACCGAAATGTTTTGGACATTCTCAAATTCAAATAGCACACTAAAATGCTTTAGATGTTCTCAAATTCAACTAGCATGTGCCAATTTTGATTAAATACACATGATATATAGTACATCGTAAGGTGTGCCCCCCTTGTGAATCCCATGTTTGATGCAGGCATGTAAAAGCATCCATGACCATCCATATCCATTGGATGACATTTGGTCCGTTCATATTGTTCCACATCCTCTCTCTTTGGTTATCAACCTTCCTCAATCTATGCATCAAGTTGTGTTCATCAACTGCCTCTTCCTAAAAGGTTTATCATTATGCCCTAGTCGATTATCTTGTCAATACATATGGTGGGGAAAATTTTCATACCTACTTGCACATACAACTAATATCTCTACAACTTGCCAAATTTATCGCCCACGATGTTTATGTTGGACATTGTCACTTCCTCTGAATTCTATTCATCGTCGAGTTGTTAAGTATGCATCAAATCTATTTTTACCTACTCTCATTCCATGATTGAAGTCGATTGTCCTTGACACTGTTTCCTTCATCCCTCATGTAGTGGTTAAGATCTCCATCGGAAATAAGCAACAATTGAGGTGGGCTTGTAATTCAACACCGTGATAATTCTCATAATTGTTTCTAGAGCCCCCCTAAGACGTCTAGACAAATGTTAGGAGCCAATAATGCAAATCCATATAAAAAGAATGTAGAATGTGGATTACAAAGGATGCAAACAACACTATATTGTTGAGATTTTGTATAAGAATTACTCTCTAATCCCTCTTCAACATTTACTATAGTTAGGGAAAATATTGTGTAGGAAACACGTGGGAAGGAGGTGGAGTTCATGGAGTCAATCTAAGAAGCATGAACTTGCGATGTTCCATCCCTATCAAGTGCGATAATTTATCATCTCTCCCACACGAATTGCATTTCAATCTCTGTGTTGATGCATTGAACAACATTGATCATCAACGGAGAGGACTCGTTCGATAGAAGCTTGCACTACCTTTGGGAGATGGACATATCAATATGTTGCAAACATAATTCATTAGTCTACTGGTACAAATTCATTTTAGACAAACACAAAAAGGCATAAAAAGAGAAAGTGATTATCGAACTTGTTCATAATATCCCTGATAAACTTATTTTGGATGTTGTTGAAAAATAAAGGCCACGAGGACATAGGTCATCCCCACCACCTATGAGTGACACCCACAAATGTATGACATGGGGGATTGGAAAAAGGTCATAGGGTAGTTTTTTTTGTTCATTAATAAGAAAAAAAGCCACAACAAATAATAACAATGATTAAAAGTCTCCTTGTACTATTCCGTGAATAATATCATTTTTCATATATTATTATCACTTGCGTCGACATCATCATTTTATGTGACTAGATAACTATTTAACCCCTTATTCTTCCATCAATTTCCAATAAGTTTTTTTGCTTGTCATTTAATACATTATATTACAAAATAATAAGAAACTTTTGAACACTAACACACCTTATTATATTTATAGTTTCCTACTACAAGATATTTGCTTAATAAATTGCAATTGGTAGCATTAACTACTTTTCTTTCAAGATCCCCATTCTATTATATTTTCATCAAAGTACTTAATAAATTGCAATTGGTACCATTAACTATTGTTCTTTCAAGATCTCCATTCTATTATATTTTCATCAAGGTTCAAAAAGTCAATTCTTTCACCATTCAAAATAGCTTAATTGTACATTATTAAGCTACCTTTTGCAATCACATTATTTATAATTTAAGTGATGTGGAATAAAATCTTCAACAAAGGGAAATATTGCTCGATCTAATTTAATATGTTTGCAATTAAAAAAATACCATATTGAAAACAACCACACATAATCAGTAACAATAACAATGAGGTAAGATATACTCACAAATCATAAAAGGATTGACAACAACTAGAAGACAACATAGTCCACAAAACACACAAATATCGCAAAGCTATGTTAGTACTAATTATGAAGATGTTCCATGTGAGATCGTTTTTTAGTTCTTACCATTCACCATTTTTTCTTTGTCTTTACTTTAATTTTTGTATTTTATTTTTGTTCCAAGAAAAATGTTTCGAGAATTATGAAAATGTTTCATGTGAGATCGTTTTTTTAGTTATGAGCATTTACCATTTTTTTTTGTCTTTACTTTAATTTTTGTATTTTATTTTTGTTCCAAGGAAAATGTTTAAGAAAATTCTCGAAACAGTTTATCACATTGACAAATGGTACCTAATGTAAATACACCAATAATAATTATAGTGTTTGATTTAGTAAAGATATTGAATTAAAAAAAAAAACCAACTTAATAGTAAATCCCAAAACCTTATACATAAAGCTCAATACTATATATATATAAAATAATGGTTATATGTACATAAGTTTGTATAAATATATTATTTCTCAATGATATATCAAATATAAATATATTATTTCTCAATGATATATCAAATACAAGAAAACATGGCTCCATGTGACCTTTTACATCATTTCATTAATAAAATTGCAAACTCCTCTAATTACATATATTTGCTCAAATCTTTTCTTCTAATTATTAATTACCTGCATATTATATCATATGATTATAATTGAAAATAATAATAATAATAATTTTTCTGTTTAGATGAAAAATTATATATTATAGACTATTTTCCAATATATTTTTAGAAATCTCTTTTAAAATGAAACTTAATGTTATTCTAATATTAGTAAGTATTTGAATTAAATTGCTCTTAGGTGTGAGGTAAAAATAAGTGGTTAATAGTATCTCTTTCATGTATAGGGTTAAATCAAATTCACGTATAGGGTTAAGTCAAATTGATTTTTGATATTATATGATCAATTTTTTTTTTGGCAACCTCAACAATCATTAAATAGGGTTGTTAGATATCTTTAAAATTATTCTTTTTTGGTTATAGAATAAGATCTAAATTTGTTTTTAAATGGATAAGAGTTCATCTTCCTCTTTTCCAGAAAAGAAAATTAACACAATTATATTGAAAATATATAATTTTTTACAGCTCGCTTCTCCTGCCACTATATGAAATAGCTCAAAAATAGTGTTTAACGGTACTTTCAAGGATACTGTCCAAACAGGCAGGAGAAATTTTTTTTCTCCAAGACTGAACATAAAAGACTTATCAAACTAGGACTCATAAAAGAGTTGAACATCCCATACTATTCCAGAAAAGAAGTGGACCAGAACTAAAGAGACTCTGAGAAAGACAAACAAAAAAGGAAATACTAGATAGATACACCTGTACAAAAATCTTCATCAGTAAATATGGATGGTAAATGAAGAGTTTTCTCTTCCATCAATCCACTTATAGGTCACCAGAAATCCTTCAGGTTCGGATAGAGCTTTTTTGGATTGTTCATCAACGACTCTGTTGAACTCACGATGTATATGATGGAAGTTTATGTCATTGAAGTTTTCCTTTAGAATAATAATCCTCCTTTTCCATCTTTCCAAAGCACATACTCTGAGATTTCCTTTATTACTTAACCATTTTATAATAACCAAGGAATCACCACAAACCTTAAGCTTTTCAATATCATGATACTTGGCTATATGTAAGGTTGCCCAAGCTCCCATTAACTCCGCCTTTGTATTTGTACCTTGACCACATTTCATATACCACTTATAAATTATTGATGCTAATAATTTAATAATCCCACACGCTCCACAACATCCACCATCTCCTTGGGCCGCACCATCAAAAAAAGCTACAGGATAATCTATGTGACCAGAGACCAAACATGAAACAACACGGATTTTTGGTTGCTTTATAACCTGCTTGTTATAGATGCTCATAATTTTAATAACTACTAAAGTGACAGTTGGCTTCTTCCCCTCGAAAATGGCCTCATTTCTAGCAATCCAGATGTTCCAAAAGTTAATGCTGCTAGACTCAGATTTCTTGAATTTGCCTCTGTCCAATTAAAAAAACACTCATCAAGATTATTCCCATTCCAATAGTATATGCCTTTTGTATGTCGCTTTAAATTTTCCCAAACTGCCCTTGTAAAAGAACAGATGATTACAATCTTTTGTTTCCTTTTTACACATTATACATCTTCTTGGCCCACTCCAACCCCTATGAAGAAGATTATCCCATGTCGTTGTTTTATTATTAACAACCAACCAGATAAAAAGTTTGATCTTTAGTGGAATATACCATTTCCACAGACGAATCTTCCAGCCAGTGATCAATGGGAGATTCTGAGTTGTTTGGATAGCTTCATATAGATTTTTAACCGAAATAACACCCGAAGAGTCCCCCCCTATCCAGACCAAATCATCATCATCACCTGTGGGTATTATTCTAGCAGCCTAAAGTTCCCGACA
>ML777672.1:87749-169930 GCA_009831015.1 Picea engelmannii
ATGATAAAGTAAAGTGACAAAATCAAGAAGGAATATTTAAATGATAAAGTATTGGAGAACTTTCTATTCATGGAAAGTGGTTAACCCTAAAATAAGGAAAATAGGTTAAGTGACCTAGAAATGGGTTAAGTAACCTAAAAATGCGTTAAGTGACCTAGAAGATGAAAGTATAAATAAGAGGCTAGGATCTCTTGTAAAATGTACATTTGGTGAGAATCCTTGTGGATCAATGGAGAGCTTCTTGTGAATATCTTGTGAAGTATTGATGGAGAACTTCTTGTGAGAGCATCCTATTGGTGAGGATCTCTTGAGCATGATTGAAGATCTATTCTGAAGAAGAGAGCGAGAGGAGGATCTCATGGACGCATCAAATTTTTGGCAATGTCAGAGATCTTGACGGAAAAAGTCTCGGAATCACAGAAAACCCTATTTTCTGATGCCCACGCGGGCTATCTGTGTATAGGGTGTGTGTACATGTGGGCCGGCTATGTATAGGATGAGTGTACATGCGGGATGATTGTGTACAGGGAGCATGGACTAAATAACCTCATGGAGATTTGTGTTTGAGCTGGTGCCAAGCTCTTGGATGATAAGGTAGGTTCTAGATCTGCATTTTATGGCCTCAGATCTATCACTAAGACACTTGTATGGTTACATTATTGTCTTGATAGATGCTATTGTTTGATATGTTGTGAATGCTTAGGGAATTCTTGGTATGGCTTCTATGATGTGGTTCAATTTGGTTGATTTGGTTGATGGAGTAAGCAACACTCTTGTGATTCAGTAGTGACATGATTTCTACAATATACTAGCTATTTATACATGATTGAGATAGCATTCATATTGATTTGATGTGGAGCATGAGCAAGCTATTGGAGAGAGCTTGGAAGTGTTGTGACTGGCTATGGGTCAGTTTGGACAGTGGAAGACAAAAGGGTTCTAAGCATATGAAGAAAAGAAAAACCCTAGTTTCTTAGAAGCAGACGCTTGTGACATTATACACTGGTTGCGTTCAAACACGCGTTGTAGTGAGCTAGGGCATGTTCACACGTGGGCTGCACTACTGACAGGTCATGTACCTGTTGACAGATTGATATCTGTTGAGGATTGTTTCCTCATCTCAGTTGGTGCTGAGAATGTAAGATGAGTCTTGCATATAGAGCTAGTGCTCTTGTAGAGTTGTACTCTATTCAGTTGTTGTTGATAAACCCAAGGATTGTAGTTTGTAATAAAAAGAAAATTACATACATCTTGTGTTCTTTGTGTTCATTGTGATGATGACTTGTTGATGATATATTGTCGATATATGTTGCTAATATGTGCCTACATCTAACTGGTTATAAATGAAAACAATGGGTAATGAATAAATGTTGAATGCTAATTGATAAGTGTTTGTGCAAGAGGGAAGTTTTGGGAAAAAGATCCCCACACTCAATACACAAGACTTTAAGAGAATTTGTTTTTCATCCTGCACCTTCTTAGTGTCACAAAGATGACAAACTATTTCATTCCATGATGTCTTAGGATTTGTCCAACACTCTATTTCACTATGGAGCTAGTGAGAGTTCATTCTTATTTTGGCAATGCTGATTTTCTTCTTTAAGTTAGCTATAATAAAATATACTTTTGTTCTTCTAGATTGAGGTTGATAAGATCTTTATAGTACCTTAATTTATCTTATCCTCTATTTCTTCATTACACCACAATTTATCCTTAAATTTAGATATTCACGACAGCTTTAATAGTATCAATATTCTTTAAAGTGATCTCATCCTCTATTCTCTAATGGTTTAGCCAAGAATTAACATCTTTATGACATCCCTCTTAAGTCATTGGTGAGGTGATTTTGATTGGAGTTTAAAGAAATCCTATGAAGCCTCTTGTCTTTCATGTTATTTATCTTGTGCTTGTACATTAAGTACCTAATCACAACCATACTCTCAATGGGTGAAAGAGCAACTTCTAAGATGAGGATCAAATAGGGCGTATTTTTCTTAATTTTAAGATTGCAAAGAATATAACACTTTTCGATTTACTCAAATTTCCTCCAAGTTCTTTAAAGATACCATAGCCCAAAATTTCACATCCATATAAGATAACATGAGTAAAGAAAGTCTCAAAGAAGAATTTATTTTTTTCCCAAAACTAGAACTTTGTTGATTTATATTGTTCTCAATATGAACATAGGCTTTCCAACCTCCATTAATCCTTTTTTTCAGTGGTATAGGTCCAATTAATCCTGTGATTAAGGTCCACTCAAAGATATTTGTATGAATTAACTTCCTTGAAATTATTGTTGGCATACACCAAATTAGCATAAGTGATATTTTTAGATTTGAGTATCATGATATCCTTTGTCTTATCAATGTTCACTGACATACCAATGCTAGAACATAATTTTTTGAGAATTCTCGATTTCTTGTCGAGATAAGAATGACATCTCCTCATAAGAGAAATAGTGTTAGCGTAAACAAGAAGGATGATGAATACTCCAGTGAAAGTAGTGCCGACACAACTTTTTTTTACAAAAAAGATAACTTGTCAATGTAAATGCCAATAATAATAAGGGACAAGGGACATCCTCACTTAACCTTTATATTACAACTAGTTTCTTTCAACCAACCTTTATTGTTCATGAATTGTTATAGATATATTTTCCACCCTATGGACACATAGAGAACCCATAAAAAATGTCAAGTTGAACCACATATTTTCCCTTCAATTTGACCAATTTTGAGGGTTGCTGGGATTCATTTCACTGGCAACTCATGACATGTTGTTATGTGAGCTACTTATGACCCATGAAACTGTCAAAAAACTAGTTTTCGACACACTCGAGGAAATTGGCAACATGATGAGTTGTGAATCTCGCGAAGTGACCTTGTAAATGTAGTCAAAATTTGAGTTCTCCATGAGATGAGCATGAGTTGAGACACTAGAAGACTCACCCTAAACCTCATTCACTAATCTATATAGAGAGGCTTGGTCAAGGGAAGAAGGAGGAAGAATTGAGAGCAAGTCTATGCTTCTAAAATTTTAGAAGAGTGAGAGCAAAAGGAAGAGCTGAAACAAGAGCCAAAGAGGACTGCAACAAAAGGCTTAAAGGATTTAAGCTTTATGTAAGGTTATTTATTTTATCAATATAGATAGAGTGTTACTTTAGCCCTTCAATGATTATATTTTCAATTATATGATTTGTGGTTCATTATTGAATGAAGTAGATCTGATTGGATTCAATCTTATTTAACACCTAAAATGATTCATAGATTGGTATTTGTTTGTCACTTGTGTGAAAGAAGCCGATCATAGGAATCAGAGTTGGATCTATGGAGTTTCGTTAGTTGGACACATAAGGAAAATCGTCGGTTAATAAGGTACACATCTCTTCCATTTAGTGTAAAATGAAAAGAATATGATTAGATCTAGGATAATAATATTATCTATCAATTGTCTGGCTTGGGTCAAGGGCGGGCCCAAGGGAGAACTCTCTTATCTGCAAGAGGGAAATATTTGTTAACATGAACTTATCAATAATTTTATCATATATCCTTATCACAACAACTCTTGTTAATCTGTAAACAAAGTCCTGTGTTAATCTCAAGATAAAGCCCTAGATATTTAGTTATTAACATTCTATTATTATATTAGTGTTGTCGTCTAGACCCTTTAATTGTAATTGTACCCTTTGTGTCCTATATATACCAAGGAGACCAAGTTTTAGAGTCATCTCATCTTGTACATTTGTTTTATTGTAAAAGGAGGTTTCTCCCACGAAGAGGCTTATCTTTCATTCTTCTATCTAATTCCTAAGGTGTGGAGTTACCTCTCTTTCTATTTCCAGGCTATTTGGATTCTTTTTTACATAGCATTTGGTTTCAGAGCATACGATTCTGGGGATTTTCTCCTTGAAATATTTCACCTTGTAATTTTCACTGTATTTTGTTTTTGTGGGGGGGGGGGGGGGGGGAGTTTTAGATAGAAAAAATTCTAGGATCCTAAAGAGACATGGTGAATTACTTGTGGTAAAAAATTGTAGGTTTTTCTTCACTATACTTTCTCATATATAGCCTCTGGAAGTTAGGTTTTTTTACTAGTCCTAAAATTAGTCTCAAATGAATCAAAATTGATTTTTTTTCTATAACCTTTTTTGATTGAATTTTTAGATTGGGAAATTTCCAGAATCCTAAGAAGACATATCAAATTATTTTTGGTAAAATTTTTAGGTTTTGGTTCATCATACTTTTTGAGATATAGCCTATGGAAGTTAGAGATTTTGACTAGTCCTGAAACAAGTATCAAAAAAATCATCTTGGAATTTTTACTATAATATTTTTTAGATGGGATCATATTGTGAAATTTGTAGGAGCCTTAAGATAAATAGTGAAGTAATCGTGGTAAAAATTTGATGTTTTTGTTCAGTATACTTTCTGGGATATAGCCAGTGGAAGTTAGGGTTTTTTACTAGTTCTGAAATTAGTCTCAAATGAGTCATCTTGGAATTTTTCCTATAAATATTTTTGGGTAATGTTTCTGACTATGAAATTTTTAAGAGTCCGAGGAGACATCGTGAAGTATTTTTGGTAGAAATTTTAGGTTTTATGTCACTATATTTTTAGAAATATAGGTTTTTTATTAGTCCTAAATCTAGTCTCAAACAATTGTTCTTGGTATAAGTATCATATATAAATATATAAAGGTCAAAATTCATTGCCACTAGTTCCTTTGGAAATAAGATAGAACATGGTATTTCATGTAAATATTTCAGAATTAGATCAAAAAAATTGGACATGTTTCATGCCATACACGTTCGCTCTCTAGAAGGATCCAAAATCAACAAGTTTTGAGAAAGTTACCATAACTTTTTCTTGGCACACTAGAATTATATCGAATATAAGGCATTGTAGAGAATACATACCATGCTACTATAGATACAATTTTAGACTCAAAGGGGAGAAAATTGGAGAGATGCATCAGGAGAAAGGTTGACCAACAAGATAGTCTCCAAATTAGGGTTGTAAAAGGTATGTTAATTTAAAATTATCATAAATTTTGATTGGGATGTCTCATTGAGGTGATTCAAAAGCCAATGGAAAGAGGAAACATAGTATAATATGTTGGAAAAAATAATAATGACCATTTTGGAACATCATTGTCAATATTAAGGTTGGAATTTGAGCTTTATGGTTGAATCCCAAGTACAACTAATGGAAATAACTTACTTTAGTGGAGATAAAGATAAATATGAAATCAGTTTCATCGAATGATTGAATATGGTAAATGAATATATTAAGACTCCTTTTGGGGCAAGACTTAATTTTTATAGTGAAGCTCAAGAGTGGTGGAGGAGATGTGATTTAGATGTATGAATGTATTGGGGTATTTAGAGGAGGTTCTCCTATTGTTTAATGAGCTATTGTGTAATTAATCTCTATTATCTATCTTGGAGTTGTGGTCCATGCTCACATTTTCTATACATAATGTGTACTATGGTCCCTTCTTATATTTTAAGTATTTGTAACATAAGATTTATGCCCCTTAGTGTACATGCTAGAAAAATTGAAACACCATCCCTTTGCTCTTATTTCATACATTTGTTGAGGTGTCAAACTTGTAGGTTGAGTGAGGTTAGGAGAGGGAACATGGTGCTCTCTATAGATGTTATTGACCACTCTTCTAGTAGCCATATTTTTACTTTTAAATTTCTTAGCCACACTGAAAGTATGCTCTAGGGATTTAGGTTTGAAGAGATGCACCTCATGTTGAATTATTTCATTTAAAGTGTCCATAAGGAGATCTAACAAATTATCCTCTGAAATATTCTTCACCCTTAGACTTAGTTTTTGGAATTGTTGAATGTTCTTTGTAATTGGACATTTTTGGGAGAGATTTATAAATTGACTAAAGAATGTGTTGCTCTTGTTGATTTTTTTTAGATTCAAGAGGTAATTCCACTATAGGCCAAGGTGTCATGCATGTGGGAATCTTTGTTGGCACCAATTTTGACTTTTGTTTCAGTGAAATCGACCTAGAAATGAGGCTAGGGCGTCATGGGAAAATTGATGAGCTTTTTGGGTTTATATGGGGGCGCCACACCCACAAAGAGGACTAAAATATTCTAATTAATTGTTGAGTTTAGTAAGGGCTCCTAAACCCACTCATTGGACTCCTATATAAAGGAGATGTGTGATTGTGACATTAGATCATCATGTAGAGAGAGTGGATACATGATGGAGAAACCTTAAGTGAGTATGCACTTGTGCTAGGAGGATTGGTGATCTCAACAAATGGAAAGTTTGGAAGGTGGTGAATCTATCCCAAGAGATGGAAGCGAAGAAGGTTGCACGTGTGGAGAAAATGTTTTGTACCATATGCAGTTTGTAGGAGGATGAAGCGCATATATACACATGTTGTAGATGGACGAATTGCGTAGAGGGTATATGTGATTTGCAATGGAGAAAACAATGTATGTCCATGGATTTCGAGTTGGTGAATCATGTATCTGAAGTTTTTGGGTAGCTATAGATCCATACATGCCGACAATTGATGACAACATGTCGTACATGTGGTCTACATCATATTCGTGTGTAGAGGAGATTTCTGGATATTGTTGAGATTTGGTTTTCTTGTTTGTATGGTCATTGGAGAACAAGGTTGTTCTCAGCTTTGGTTACTTTGGAGGAAAAGGTTGTCCTCATATTTTTGGTGATATTTAATTGGATAGGAGGGATAGTTTTTCCCTCATGATTTTTGAGGATAACAAGATTACAAAACTGAAATTGTGTCTCATGTGTATTGATGATTCATCTAGGATATTCGTGTTTCTGCTACATATTTTTTTTTAGAAAATAATTTCAGTGTAAAGTTGTTCAGTTATAACAGCTAGAGTTTTACTATTAGATCACTAGGAAGCAATTTTCAGATATAAAATTAGTTACATAGAGTTGCATGTGAAAATTGACATGGAATCAGAGATTGGGATTTGAAGAGAAAGGGGTCATCTTGAGACACTTTCTTGTCTACAAGACTGGAAGAGTGGTGTACTTTTTATTTTTCTTGTTCTTGTTCCAAGTAGGTCAAGATGGTGAATACATTGAAGCTTAAGGATAGGTTGGAAGGGGAAACCAACTTTGGACTTGAAAAGAAAGGGTTATTCTTCTGTTGGAAGAGAATGACCTCAAGGAGCATGTTGAGGATTTTGTTCTTAGCCCGACTTATCCAGTAGATTTGAAATTCCACAAGAAGAGGGAAGTGAAGGCCAAGAGGGTATTGCTAGAGTCCATGAAGGACCACTTGATTCCTCACATTGCCAAGAAAGAAACTGCCAATGATATGTATGATTCTTTGGTGGGTCTTTACCAAAATAATAACACTGGTAGGTGTTGTGAAAAATCTTAACCTGTGGATAGGTTAAGCTCCCCTTAGCTAGTTTTTCTTCAACTATGACAAAATAGAGCAAGTGGAAATTAACATCCCTTGCTTATGTCTATCCACATATGAAAATGAGAAGAAGGAAAAGGAGATAAGAGTGCACCTTTTTCAAAGGTTGTCTTCTCTTCTCCTTATTGCTCTAGCGTTGGATCCATTCCTAACTTGAACACGATCTCCCTACACTTAGATATAATGATCTTCCTCTTCTACTGCTTGCACAAAGATAGATGAAAGTAAATATAATGAACATTGAAATGACACAAGCATAAACATTCATATGTAAACCGAATGAGACATAAATGATGGAGAGTACTTACAATCATCTTGATGTTGAGAAAGCTCCCTCCAATGCTCCTCCTATCCAACCCCTTTTGTGCACTGCCAGAATGTTACTGAACTATCGATGAATGTCATAAGAACAGAGGTTTGATACTCTTAAGAACTCTCCCTTTTACCTTTGATTGGCATCCTTATATAGCAAATGAAGGCCCAACCAACATGGAGTATTTTAGGAGTATGGTTGAGGATATGGCTCAACTAATTAGGATCTTCAGCCTAGGATCAAGTAGATAGATAGGACTCGAATCCATTTGACCCAAACAAAATCCAACCTCTTGGAACCTTCCATCCAAAAAAGGTGGAATTGGTTGTAACCAAATTGGCGCTCCCCAAAGGATCAACACAGAGATTCACCAGTGCTCCACCACAATTAAGAAAGGAGTGTCACTGAGGGACTGACACTCCCTATGTATGGACAGGGGGTGTCAAAAACTCAAGGTAAAAAGTGTTTTTTTGACCTTCAAATGATGAGTTTTCTTAACCAATTTGTCTAGGGTACATAACCAACACTTCTTCATGATGATAGAGTGTATTTTGGCCTCCCTATGATGGTTTTTCTCCCCTAATATTTCTAGGGAACATGACCAACACTTCCACATGATGATAGCATTGTGACATTCAATTATGACACTTTGTAGAATATAATGGCGACACTTAGGAATGTGGAAAAGAAACACCTACATAAGTGTGACACTTAGTAGAATGAGATACATAAGTGTGCCACTTATTAGTGTGGAAATTTGGTCTGTAATAGTAGGATGCTACACTTGAAGCATAAGCTTCTGATTGTCAGGATGACCAGTGAAGACACAATTGTCAATTATCTTATGAAGATTACTCATATATGAGATCTAATCATAGCTATTGGTGATACAATGCAGGATGTTGAGTTTGTGAATGTAGCATTTAGTGGTCTAACCATGTCCTGGAAACCATTTGTGTAGGGGATCTATGCACAAGACAAGTTGCCAGAATTTGACAAACTATGGACAAATTGTATCTAGGAGGAGACCCAGTTAATATCTAGAGATGATATGGATGGTGTGGTAAAGAGTAGCGGTGATGAGAACCAGGCCCTTATAGCCCACACTAAGAAGGGAAGAAGGGTTTCTCCAAATAGAATATGTACTTTAGGGAGAAGGGATTCTCTTGAGAGGGAAGCATCTCCAGAGTCAAGACGGAATAAGGATCTTAGTAAGATAAGTTGTTTTGAGTGTCATGATTTTTGGAACTATGATTCGCATTTTCCACACCAAAGGGAAAGGGGAATAAGGAGATAAGAATCAACAACAAAGTTTGATGAGGTTGCAGATAGGATCCAAAGGGAGATCATGTTGGTTTCTTCCCTTTCAAGTATTGTCTCTAGTAGGGAGAGATTGTTGGTGGATAGTGGATCATCTTTCCATATGACATGTGCTAGAGAGATTTTTGACACTCTCACAGAAACTAGATTAGACTTATATGTGGAGCTTGGTGTGGGAGCTACGCATTTAGTACGAGGATACAATATTGTATTGTTTCAATTGAATTCAAGAGAGATAATGAGGGTGTCAAATGTGTTGTGGGTACTAAAACTCAGGAGGATTGTCCTCTCAATATCCAAGATTGAGAGGAAGGGCTATCATGTATTGTTTATTGATGGACAAGTATTCCTTTGTGCCCATACGATCTAGCTTCATATCAGTAGTTGTTCTCGGAGTTAGGTAAGGAAACCTATATAAGTTGGGGGGGCATCCTATGAGTGTTATGGATACCAGGAGCAGAGAGACAGATGAGGAGGAGCAGGTGGCTCCACGAGTGGTGAGGAAGGTGACCCCACCAATAGTACCATCTCAGAGGGATCTAGAGTTCATAGGGAGTCAACCCTCAAGATCCAAAAGAAAGTAGAAACCTCTCAAGACTGTGCAAAGGACAATGGATAGGGAAAACATGGCCCCATAAGATGTGCAGACTTAGAGGGACTCAAGTTTTAGGAGGAACATGAGGTCTCAGAGTGTGTTTGATCTTAGGGAGATTCAATTGGCTAAGAGGAGAGATGGTCATACAGAGGGAGTTCCCCCTCAGGTTCAGGTGGGAGAGAGACATCTTCCAGGACTAACAAATAGGTGTCATGGGTTGAGGAGGCTAGACATGAGATTCAAAGGCAGGAGGATTCTAGGGCATGTGAGACCTCCATAGAGGATACACTTGTCTCGACAAGATTTGATACAATGACAGAGGAGGAAACTAGTCAAGGATTGGGGAGTAGGATTTTCTTTAGTCATAGAGGGAGCATCCAATGAGGCATATTACACAACAGGATTTTCTTCAGTGATCAAGAATGCGACCAGTCAGACAACCTTTTTCTAAGTGACTAAGGATGTGACCAATCAGATAGATTTTTCCTTAGTAAGCTAGGATGTGGCCAGTTAGACAGACTGGATAGAAGGATGTGCTTCAATGGCCATGCATTCATTCAGTAAAACAAATTTGACAACAAGACTTGTGACAATGAGAAAGTTCATAAACACATTTTCCATAGTGATAGAGGGAGTATCCAGTTTGGAATACTTTTGGCATACATATTAGGTGGTAGATCCAGAGCTATATCTATTATGTGTGACAATAATGCATCCATATGTTGGAGGATGGGATAGCTCCCTCGCTAAGAGGGAGTGTTGATTTTTTTGTAGCTTCACAAGGTATTCCCACTAGAGGCCAAGGTGCTAGCCATGTGGGAATTTTTGTTGGCACCATTATTGAATTTCATTTCAGTGAAATCATTCTAGAAATGAGGCTAGGGCCTCATGGGAAAGTTGATGGGATTTGTGGTTTTATGTGGGGGTGTCACATCCACAAAAGGACTAAAATATTCTAATTAATTGTTGAGTTTAGGAAGGGCTCCTAAAATCACTCATTGGACTCCTATATAAAGGATATATTTCATTGTGACATTAGATCATCATGTAGAGAGAGTGGAGACATGATAGAGCTGGCATCAGTGATTCTACACTTGTTCTAGGAGGATTGGCGATCTCAACAAAAGGAAAGTTTGCAAGGTGGTGAATCTGGACTAAGAGAGAGAAGTGAAGAAGGTCGCACATGCAGAGAAATTTTTTTGTACCATATGTGGTTTGCAATAGGATGAAGCACATATATACGTGGGTTGCATACGAATGAATTGTGTACAAGGTATACGTGATTTGTAGTGGAGAAAACAACATATGCCCACAAGTTTCTAGTTAGTGAATCACGTATCTGGAGTTTCTGGGAAGGTACAGATTTGTACAAGCTGATAGATGACAACAACAGGTAGTATAGGTGGTCTATAGTAGATTTGTGTGCAAAGGATATTTCCAAATATTGATGAGGTTTTATTTTCTGATTTGTATGTTCATTGGAGAACAAGGTTGTTCTCAGTTTCAGTGACTTTGGAGAACAAGGTTGTCCTCAATTTTTTGGTGATATTATATTAGCTGGGAGGGATGTTTTTTCCCTCAGGATTTCTAATGATAACAATATTACAGAACTGGAATTGTGTCTCATGTGTATTGATTATTCATCTCTGATCATTTTTTTATTTTTTTTTGCTGCCTATGTTTTTCAGTCAATAAATTTAGTGTAAATTTGTTTAGTGATAACAACTATGGTTTTATTGTTATATCATTGGGAAGAAATTTTCAGATATGAAATTAGTCACATAGAGTTGCATGTGAAAATTGACATCTCTTAATATCCCCATAATTTTCTATCAATTAATAAAGTTATTGGTACCAAAGATTCTAGAGACAATATAATCTTTTTTTCTTTCACAAAGCCACTGGTACCAAACAAATTGATAAAGTTAAAAATACAAGGATGCAAGAGATAACTTTTGTAAAGTTGGCACTTGGTGTAGATCAAACAATTGTTCCATTTGGAATATCCATGTTATAGAATCTTTATCATCAAATATCCTCATATAAATCATGGGAATTAAGTAGATCCTTGGTGCCTAGTTCAACACCTGACGATGTGGATCTTGTAGTGATGAATAATCATGATTCTAGGACTCAATATTTATGTTCTCCACATTTTCACGATTTCCTTGTGTCTTGATATATCCTTTATGGAATTTCCTATCTAGGGTATGTAAGATCATGAATGACATGGAATTTTGTAATTGTTCCATCTTTTGATCCATTTCCCCTTTAAGAAAATCTTGTAAATATGAAAAATCGACCTTTTTCAACACATTATCACCCATTTCATTAAATTGGTTCTCCAATTTGAATAGTTGATTGTGAATTTGAAATTACCCACAAAAAACAAAAGGAAAATATGGTGGTAGATTCACTTTCAAGGAAAGAAAAAGACATGGAGGGTTTGCTGTGTGTTATTTCCATTCCACAATTTGATTAGGTGGAGGAATAAATGATAGAATGGAAGCAATATAAGAAGGTATTAAAGATCATTCAACAACTACAAGAAGACCCAAGTGTATTTCATAAATTTATGTGAAAGAATAATTTATTGTGGTATTAAGATCACTTATATTTGTGTAATAATTCTCAACTCAAATAGAAGGTCCTTTTTTAATTTCACACTTCTCCTATAGGAGGAGATTCAGGGTTCTTGAAAAATTACCACAGGATCAAGAAGGATTTTTTCTAGGAAGGTATTAAAACGGATGTTCAAAAGTTTGTGGCTGAATGTGTGGTCTCCCAATATAAAAAGGTAAAGGCAATCTCCTAGAACCATTAGTCATACCAAGTCAATGTTGGGAATAGGTTTCAATGGATTTTATTATAGGTCTATCCAAGTTTGAAGGAAATAAGTCCATCATGGAACTAGTGGATCGACTCATAAAGTGTGCCCATGTTTTCTCTCTTTCTCATCCTTGTAAAGAAAGTACAATAGCCATAGCATTCAAGGATACAATTTAGAAGCTATATGTAATCCCCAAGATTATTGCAAGTGATAGAGATCCAATTTTCAATAGAAATATTTGGACTGAATTATTTTCTTGTTTGGATACTCAATTGGCTCGTAACTCCTCTTACCATCCTCAATCTTATGGAAAAACTAAGATTGTGAATAAATTCCTAGAAGGGTATCTTCAGTGCTTTGCACTTGATAACAAACACAATGGGTCAAGTGGTTTTCCTTGGTAGAATTGTGGTACGACACATCCTTCCATACTTCATAAAAAATATCCCCATTTATGGAAATTTATGGATATCATCCTCCATCCATCACATCACCCTTGAGAGGGAAAGAAAAGGTTCAAGAAATGGATGACCACATAGAGAACCAACAAGAGGTTTAAAAACTATTGAAGGACAACTTGGTTACAACACAAAATCAGATGAAACAACAAGTTGATCAACATCATAGTGAAAGGAAATTCAAAGTTGGGTGATTGGATATTTCTAAGGCTAGAACCATACAAACAAATGTCCCTTGAGAAACAAAAGAAGGGAAATAAATTAGCACCCAATTACTATATTCCCTATAAGGTGTTGCAAAGGATTGAAATTATGGCTTACTAATTGGAGTTGCCTCCATATTCATGTGTACATCAAGTCTTCCACGTTTCTTGATTAAATAAGGTAATCAATGACAAGATTCCAGTTCAAACTATTTAACCATAGATTAATGAAGAGGGGGAAATCATAATATAACCAAAAACAATACTTGAAACAAGGATTAAGCAACTACGAAATCAATAAATTATTGAGTACCTCATCAAATGGAAGAACCTACCAATAGAATAGGTGAGATGGGAAGATGAGTTCTCCGTGTAGAAACAATCACAACTAATCAAGTGTTGAGGGAAACAGTTTTTTGAAGGGGAGGGAAATGTCAATCCCTAGACAAAGCCCTGCGTGAAGCATAAATCCCCATGTTAATCCCTAGATAAATCCTTAGATATTGATTTATTACATTTGTATTGTTATATTATTATTGTCATCTAGACATTTTAATTGTTGGTGTACCCTTTGTCTCCTATATTTACCAAGGAGACCAAGTTTTAGAACCATCTCATCTTGTACATCTATTCTATTATAAAAGGAGGTTTACCCATTGAAGAGGCTTATCTTTCATTATTCTATTTTCAAGGTGCAGAGTTACTTCTCTTTCTATTTTTAGGCTATTTTGGTGTTTGTAGTCTAACAACTCCCAACTCAAAAGGAATCTTTCACTATTTTTTATCTATGCTAGATGTTATTTCTAAGCATTGTATCAAAAGATTTAAAAAAAATTGAATTAATATAATTTTCAAAGTAAAATATATAAATTAAATAAAGTATTTTAATTAAAAAGTGAAATATTTTATTATTATATATATGATGTAGTTGTTGTTCATTTTCCCCTCTTATCAAATAAAGGGAAACACATAAAATATATTTCATAATGTCATTTTTGTAATTGAACATGGTGGAAATGAAAGAATACCAAGGTCATTATGTATTTTCTAAGTCAAGGAGTCTGTAAAGTACCCGACTCCTTTGATGGGCCACGTTACTACCAAATCGACTAAAATATCAATTCAAATGCAAAAAATATGTGCACCATGGCATACATGCATGTTGTTATCATTAATTTATAAAAACGTGAATGAAAATGGTTTAAACATGCACAACAACAATTAAACACACACCACAATATTCAATGAGATCCTTTTTTCCTTTACCTTCAAAAATGCATGCTCTCCCACTCTAAATTCCATGCGTGCCTTGCCTTTGTCAACATAAATTTTTTTCCTATCTTATGCAATCTTTAAATTTCTCTTTCTCTTTATCATTTTTTCTTACATTTCTCTTAGAATTTATAGCCCAACAACTACTCTAATTAATGGGTTATCCCAACTTACTGACATGTTTCATTTCTTCCATATACGACTTCAAATGGGCTCATATTCAATTATGTTTGATACCCATTATTGTAATAAAACTCAACCAAATGAAGATAGTATTCATACTTGGAAAGTTGATCCATTACCTACATTCTTAGCATATATTCAATTATTTGGTTGACCCTCTTTATCTTCCCATCCGATTATGGATTATATGTTGTGATGAAATTTATATTTGTATCGAATCCTTTAAACATCTCTTTCCAAACATTGGAAGTGAACTTGGTATCTCTCTTAGAAACTATTTCCTTAAGAACACCATGTCTAATAGAAATTTATTTCATACAAATGTTTGCAATGTTTGTTGCCTTATGCCTCATCTTGACTAGAATAAAATGTGCAACCTTCGTAATCTTGTCCACCACTACCATGATTGAATCATGTTTCCTTGTTTTTATGGGAAACTTGGTAATGAAATCTATGGTAAAAAATACCATTTCATTCAAGAATGGAAAATGGCTATAAAAATCCCATTGGATGTCTGTACGAACCAATAGTTGAACTAAGCATCATTACTACATGGAAAACACATAAAAACAAACATTTTCCTGCTAACTAGTTTCTTGTAGATTACTAGCTATGAATTACAAATAGAGTTAAATATTGCCTAATATTGTAATTAAATGAATATACAACATGATAAAACTACATGAATGCAATTTAAATATCTCATTAGAGTAGCATATAAATCATTCTCAAACACAGATTTAATACACAACAATTAAACTCATAATGCAACATAGAAATAAGATAAAAGTCTTATCTTTTAAAACCGGTTGTGCAACTAACTACTTGGAATGGACATTCCACCCATAAAAATACTTGTTGTTCCAAATCTCAACAAAAAATCACCCTCGTGTTGAGGCTAGCAATCCACAAAAGAGGGTGGTCTCTTATTGTCCACTCACAACTCAAAAAATCCCAGAACCCACTAGTATTCTCCTACAACTATTATGATTTTCCACCATCTCTCTTCCTCTCAACCTACCCAACTGAAGGAATGCACACCTTCACTGATCCTAGTCCCTTGGGTGTCCCATTCATTTATCAATGTCTCTTTGGCACATCTGTTAGCACCAGAAGTCACCTTTGGATTGCTGCAGAGGTAAGCCTGATACCCATCAGTATTTTATGTTAGAGGTTGGTTATAAAAGGGTCAAATGGACGCAATATCAAGAAAATATTGTCTTAACTCAGAAAACTGGACTAATATGCACAAGAAGGTGAGGTCCGGTTTAACTTCAGTCAGTAGGTTGTAGTAAGGGTGAGTAGGAAGAAAAATTCAACGAAGAATGTAGAGGTCTGTCATGAACATCAGGTTTTCCAGCAGCCTAAGGAAGAAAAACTTAGACACAAAATCTTCTTGAATCCAAGTCTCAAATGAACTGAAAGGAATTATAACAACCCTATAATCAATCTTTCATCATAATGCAGTCATAATAATTCAAGTGAATCGGTCAATCATGAACTCTTTCAGTATTGGAGGAAAACAAGAGGGAGCAAGAAAGTTGACTGTCATTAAACAAGAAGTCTCATATTACAAAGCATGATTAGAGGACTAGAGTGTTTGTTAAAACTTTGCAAATCGAGAGCTTTGGTCTACCATCGACCCTAACAAAATATCAAAACTGAGTATTTATACTCAAAACAACTTGCTCCCTTCAGAAGCACACTCTAGTCATTTCATTCAAGTCTTATCGTCTGCATATTCTTCTGTCAGACTGCACTTGCATTCTTCTATCAGACGTAAGATTAGATCGGTATGGGCTTCACAAGAAAATCCATGACAGGGAATTTTCGGCTGACAGTCTTCCCTCCACAGTCATATTTTTCATGCTTTCCATTTATATGGTGAAACAAGGTTTCAACCACCTTCCCCAACTTCATTAACTACTTTAATTGGGATCAAGATGAAGCCTGACACCCATGAATTCTCCAGATGAGCTCACAACTCCTTAGAGTCAATTCTAGCACCTCGAGGCTACATGGATCTTTCTCTATGACCAACTCGAGCACTTTGGTTCTTTGTGCAACTCCTTTTCCTTTTCCCCATGCGACCACAGGCCATGACCTCGTGATTATCCATATGAAATCTCGATATTTCGCATTTCAGAAGCTTTCACTCCCCTGGATTTCAAAAGTCTTGATGCTTGCTCCCGCGAAATGACCCATTTGGATCAACAATTGAATTTGCCTCGAATCTGATGGCCATGATCAAATCCTCAAACAATCTCAGCCACCTGTTGCTTTGACAGGAGCCTTCTTTTCATTTGGCATCGATTTCCATACGACCCTAGGCTGTGATCGTGGGCCCAACTCTTAGGCGTGTTGCAATTTCTCATTTCATGAACTCATGATGTGCTCCATGCTCAAAACTCTGAGTCATGAAATCACGATCCCTTGGATCAGATGACACACGTCGCTTTGAAATGAATGACCCGGATTATTTCGCGACTTCGCGTTTCGCGAGTCCTCATAACTCAACCCTTTGACTGCTCCATCTTGCGAGTCGGTGAAATGTTGATTCTGTGCCACGCATCCCTCTGGTACCAACGACTAAGATCAAACTTGCAATTTCGGACCTTTGTTCGACACTAAACCTGGTGCAACTGCATGATCTCGATCACCCGATGGTCGTCGATCTAATCTATTTGATGGATCTCTGCCGTTAAAAACTGATCTTGCTTGCTTGCTTGATTTGAGTCCATATCATACCGCTCTAAGTGTTGCGCTCGGTGCTCATGACTACGGCCTATGAGAAACTATTTGGATAACTGACCGAGGGCTTGGAAAACAAAGGATCAACGACAGGGGAAAACAGAGAAATGGTCAACTTTAGGGAAAACAGGAAGGCTTAGGACCGATATCTCTCAAGAAATCAGACAAGGAAAACAAGTTGATCCAAAGGATGAAGGAAAAAAGAAGAAAGGCTACAAGATGAGAGGAAAAACATACGATCGGGTCTGCAAAAAGAGGAAAAACATGCGAGATTATAGACCTAGGTAGAAACCACAGACTCAAAAGACCCTGACAAGTTTATGTGCTAGCAACAGGTAACCAAGAATCTCTCTACTAGGAACTCAAGGGAACTCACTACCAAGAAATCTACTAGTGAACAACAACAAACACTTGCTATTATAGTGCAATTCACACATGAGTTCACTCTTCAAGCTTGTCAACCTGGTTCTTCAATATTTTGATCCAAATACACTCCATAATTCAACCTCCATGGTTGCTCCAACTCCAATCTCTTCTTCCCTACTCTCTACTTGTTATTCATGCAAAAACATTGGCTCTGTAAAACTACTGTAACTGACCATAAAACAATCCTCTCTTTGCTTTATTTCTTGACTTACACACTTCCCCAGGACTATTTTACTCAACCCCCATGCTCCCAATAACTATGGGATGTGACTTATTGATGTAGGATCATCACTGCTGTCATTAAACGAGGCAAGGTGGAAGACAACTCAACATCCAACACAACACACTTAACCAGTTTGGATTCCAAGGAGGGCACGCCACTTCAAATTTTGAAAGCATTGTAATTAAAGATATCATAATATATTGAAGCTTGAGCCATTTTATGTGCTCCAGGGGACTGTATTTTCCTTTAATGTTTGTAGGTTGTACACATTTTGAGCACCGCCTCATATCTGGATTGTAATATTTCATTTATTGTAATAAGCCTAGTAGTGGGATGCTTTAATTATGATATGAAAGAAATAAGATAGTCTAAAGGGAAGGCTAGAGAATCCCCCTCATGTATAAATCAATGTAATCTATGCCCAAATGAGGTTGTTGTTTTTATTTTTAGTAGTTGTTGAAAGCAGAAGTTGAGGGATGCTGAAACCCTTGTAAATATTTGTTGAAGGAATATAGAAGAAGAGAATTGCCTTCAGATTTTTGACCTTGCTTGTCATTGAGCAATTGGGAAAATGTTGTTTTATTTGTCTTTGTGTTTTATGTGTGTGTGTGTGTGCATCTAAATGGCTTGTTGAATGAATCCTTAATTTTTATTTAAGTTGCAATTGTTTCTCTTCTTAAATCTTGGTGCAGGGAGTGAAATTTCCCACACAAGGAGTGCGGAGGTCGAACTATTATAGGTTCAGAAGCTCAGGAGAGATTGTGTAAGATTATATAGAGCAAGCACAAGGAGTGCACCTATAATCCCAGGAGTATAAAATATCAGAAGGGAGGTCAGTGAAAAGAGTGCACAAAGTCAACACTTTGTTAAGTGTTGAATAAACTCGAGGAAAGAAAGCGCAAGCTGTGCACATGAGACTTCTTTAAGTCCCAAGCCAAAGATAGAATCGCAAAGCGCACACCAGGGTTTGTTTCTTTTAAGCATGAAAAAGATCAGGAGGGAAGCGCAAGGCATGTGCCATAGTCTAAGTCATTTAAGAGAAAAATCTTAAGGAAGAGAAATTGCTTTGTTTCAAGGTGAATAAATGAGATCTATTTGAAAGAAGAAAAAATCCCTCAGAGTTGTTGGATCCAGGTAAGAAGTGCAGATGTTAAACCCTTAATTCCTTCGGACTTCGCTGCTCCAAATAGTTTTAAGTCTTTGTTGTAAAGAAGGAAAAATCCCGGAAGGCTTGAAGCCCCAGAGTGAATCTATAATGTAGATAACATGGAGAAGTTTGAGTCATCGGATCCCTGAGTGGTTCGACGATTTGGCACTCTAAGAAAAGTTGGTAGTTGTTGTGTAAAGTGAAAAATCCCCCAAAGTCCTGAAGTCTGGAGAAAATCTAGACCGTTGGTTGTTGAGGATTGTCGGTGAAAAGAGTTATGGCATGAAAAGGCCCCAAGCCCCAAATCCCAGAGTCCATCTAAGTCGTTTGTTGATGGGAGAATGTGAACTGTGGATCTCCAGCCTTCGAGAGTCTGACATTCGATGGTTCAGGAGTCTAGGTGGTCATTAGGAGCTAAAATTCCTGAAGCCCAAAGTTCTAGAGTGGATCAAAATCATTTCATGTTGGGGAAGTGTGGACCGTTGATCCCTGGACCCTCTGAGAGTTCGTCAGTTCGACGTTCGGAGAAATTGTACTCTTGTGTTAGCAGATCTTCTAAATCTCAAAGTTTCGAAGCGCCAGTCCGTGAATTCGTCAGTTCGACGTTCAGAGGATTTGGAAGGTGTCAAGGGAAAATCTCCCAAATCCCGAAGCTTCGGAGCGCTGAATTTGTCTCTTTCAAAATCTTAAGCCCAATGTTTTGGCCCGAGGTCACGTGAAGAATCCACTGGAGTGAAAAGACCCTCGCGAACCTGAATTTTTGCGTAGTTAAGAAATAAAAGGACTATGTGTTGAGGAAAAGATATGAAATGATGTTACTCAAGCATTTTCAGATTCTGCTTGGCTAAAGAAAAATAAACAAGAATATCACTCTATGTTTATAGCCATCAAAAATAAAATCCTAACTCACAAGTATTGATTACAAGTGCTTAGGCTAGTCCTTTTCACCATTAAAAGCTTGCTGAAAAATTCATTTTATTATGATTCTCTGAATATAATAGTTGCTGAAATAAATCTAGAGACAGAAGTAAAGACACCAAGATGGTAATCAAGATAGATGAGAAATAAAGAAATCCTTTATTTCATTCCAATTCACCAAAGATTCATTCTTTTTACAAAATTTTATGTAGAAATTTTGGAACAAAGTCAAACTTAGACATCCCCGATGGAACATACAAAAGGACCTCTGACAGAAAATAAAAAATTGAACTCTAAAAGCTAGATCATCTTGCCACAGATTGCTTCCCACTCGACTCTGCACAATATCCTTTGTCAGTCATGAAAACTAATTCACAAACAGACAAGTCTACACAGACTAACAAAGGTAAATCAACACCTCCGAAAAACAAGTGTCTGAATGATGTAATTCAGCCCTGAATCTTGATGTCTACAATAAGACCCTTCTATCATAAAAAATAATTAGGCTTGTGATAAATTAAGGAATGGATGAAAATTGAACTATCTCAACATAAACTCAAAGAGAAAACCTTAGTATGTTTCTCCTTTTTCCCTCCTCATGTTCCTCCCTTTCCTTTTTCCTTTAAGCAAATTAGAATTGGTTGAAGTAGTTTAACTACCTCATTAGTTAATTTAACTAAAGACTCAACCAACATTTTAGTTAGGGGGAAAGTAATAATCATAATAAGGGTTATAAATAAATAATAACTAGTAGGTGGGACCCCTTGTGACTCCCTTTAGCTCATACCAATCGTAACATAACTAGTTAGTTAAGAAAAAAACCCTCCTTGTGACACCCATCATCACATTAACATTTGACAATTTAGCTCATTGATATTTGAAATTATTTTCAAAAAATATATTACTCATATATCCAAATAAAACATGTTGTCCAAAATTTTTGAAGTCAACTGTCATCAACAATAAATAACATAAAAAATAAAAAACCATATTTCCCACTCTGAGATGCAATCTTTCCTTGATTGCTATTGTCACCCTTTGATTTTCCTGAATTTGCCTTTGGTTGCGTTGAGCCTTTAGGCCTAATCTCGTTGATCATGTGAGAACAATCATCCCTCAAATGCATCCAGGAAGACATAGATTTATCAGAGCCATTGGAGGGTGAGGAAGGGGCAGTAGTGGCTTTTCCTTTGTCAAGGGCATGGTGCGCCTTGATTTTCAACCTTTTGCTAGCATGGGAGGACTGAACTAGTGAGTGGATAGGTGCACCTTGGACAATCTAGTTAATAGGCGGGGGAGAAGGTAAAGACAAATTGGGCCAGCCATGATGTTGGGATACCGTCGGGTGGACAATGTCCTACCGTCCTTCATTTTTGGGAACCTCGGGTTGCAATGAGACATGAGGGGGTACGAGAATACTGGGGGCTTGTGGAGATTGGAAGGGAGGCCTTTCAAGCCTAGTTTGGACCACTCCTTTCCCAATCCAATTGAAAAATCCATCCTGAAACAACTGGCCTAACTCTTGTGAGTCAGCGTCAAAGTGTATGGAGAATCTTGGCCTTCTTGGGCCTTTGTTCCAATTACCTTTCCCTCGGTTACCTCTGCCATGGCTACCTCTACTGAAAAAGTTCATTCTTTCATGCATGATTGATTATCATATATTCCTTTTAACAACCATACATGATAAATCTTTAAAAATATGTAATAGATTTTGGCTCAACAATATATCGGACTCATGCAATCCAATCCATATAAATTGTTTAACCATTGTCAATGAGCAAGGGGTGAACAAAAGGTCCTAGGATATGCGAGGGGTTTGTATTGAGAAAAACATGATATAATGAGGGGGAAAAGAAACATGGTTACTTCTCAAAGACCACAAACAATCATCTGTAATGCAAACCAAAGAAAACATCACTGTAATCCAACGAAGAAAATGCCTCTTTAAACTGCTTCAATACAAAATTCTTCATGACTATAATTAAATTTTAGAACATGGAGTGAAAAATAAATGTGGGAAGGTGATGGGATTGTAATTAGTGAAAAGTGAAATAATGATAGGGAAAGAGAGCGGTTACTGTTCATTAAATTTAATTAAGTAACCCATAAAACCATTCTGTAAAAGGAAATACACCAACCAAATGACCATTGTGACCCCAAAAACAATTAATGTGCATAGTTCAAACAATTTTGTGCATTAACTTGCTCACTGTTTAAAATAAAATACTTAACACAGTGTCATCAAACAAGACAGAATGAATTCCACACAACCTATAGGGGAGTTATGTTCTTCTCATTTATCCATTTAATATTTTAAAACAATTCCCAAATGAATAACCAGTCACTTAAGTCCACTATGTTTAGTATAAAAAAATCAACCACCTTCCGTCAACACAAACACAGAAAGCATGCCCGATTTAATCCCTCAATTCCATATACAATTAAATTGTAACGAGGTCATACTGCCGCAACAACCGTGCCTATCACTGCTAAAATGTATTTTATTCATTAAGCATACATAGTGGACAGTCAAACATAATGATCCATATTATAATTGCAAGGATCCTGACTTTCCATTTAAACACACAGACACCAATCAACAATTAAACTCACACTGTGCTTGGAATACACAGACCATTCAAAAAAACACATAGTATTAATGTGATTGTAAGGGTTCAACCACTCTGAATTTAAACATCCATAATTCTAGGCTATCAATCAATATAACGAGGTAGCAACAATATGCCCAATCTCATAACACAATTGATCGAATTACAACAAAACCATATTTGAAACCTGTGACCCTCTCTGATGACGCAATCAAATAACCATATCATATACAGTGGATGGAAGTGCCATAATCATCTCGATTTCAATAACCATTTGACCATTAAAAACACATAGTCACAATAATAATTGACTCATGCTATAGGAATGCCACACATACCAATGCATCACACACAAAGAATCATTAATCAATTATAAACTAATGTTGAGTTAACATTTCGATAATCTCAATGCCAAAGATAGTGACTGTGTATCAACCCCATTCTTCAATCAACCAATTTCAATGTTGAGCTTATCAATTGGACTGTCATAATAACTAATTGCAGTGACTAAGTACCAATAAGCAAAACATTGTAAGGATAATCAACATAGATGAGTTAACAACATAACATTATCGACGATGCATCACCAATTCATAACCATTGACTATGTATCCACCATGACATAATGGGTTTCCTTTATCAAAACCGAGCTTTGAGTAATCAAGGATTGACCCTGTGGACCAACGCAGGGATACATGGAGTCTCCCCCCCCAACATCGGGTGAGAACCTCTGAGACCAATGGTGCACGCACAGGGTATACCACAAACGTCTTCGCAGACATGGTGACAATTCCCGTGATAGGAGAGACTATGAACAGAGGATCCAAGATCAATTTTTACCTTGCAACAAGACTTAGAACACACATGTTATAACTATCATGGGTTTCCCAATCAACCCAAGAATGTTGAGAAAGGACAGGGCCGAGAAATAACAATTACCTTAAGCAAGCCCTTTGGAAAAACAACCATCATAGCCCACTGTGCAACATTAGTAACATGAACAAACTCATGCCCAAGTGAAGCAAAGTGCAGTGACACAATGCATTTCAAACCCAGTAAAGCCCATAACAACAAACGACTGGGTAAAGTGATAAGAAAATGTGGGGATGACCAGCCAATATGGACCAAAAAAAAAACCTTTAACCAAGACCAAAAAGGATGACGGAGGCCTTCATGGTTTTTAACACCCAGAAAAAATGTGACTCCAACATTACTGCTAGGAAACCCACACCAACCATCCATTCTAGAAAAATATCACCAATTTGCACAGTTTCTAGACTTAAGGAAAGCACAAACCCATACATACCAAGCCACTATCTATTTCATAACCAGAGAAAATTCATGGATGGAAAAAAGGCATACTTGTAACCAAGAGCACCTTAAAAAAGCGAGTTGGCCGAGCGGTTCTCCCTCTGCTTGAAAGTTGGAGCCTAACCACAACAAAAACAGTTGAGCAATATACCAACTAGCATGGAAGCCAGTGGAAAGAGTAAGGGTGACGTGTAGTAAATGCACGTTGCCTCCACCCCCAGTCAATTAATTCCTTAGTACACGCCATCAAGCTTCCCATTAACTCATTCAATTAAACCATGTATCAAAACCATCACCCACTAATTGCCAATAGTGCAACCCATAATCATATTCATCCATTTCCAACTTACAACACAAATCAACCAATTTTCATATAACTCAACAAATCGCATAACTATTAGCTTATTTCTAGGGTTAACAATGACCATTTAAATTTCAATGCATGTAGCATAAGAGCATAGTCTGATCTCTTCCCTTTGCATTTTGCTTAGGTTGCTTTTATTTCTTTTCAATTTCTCTTATGTGTTGTTGCTAACATATTTATTGCGTAGGTGTCACAGTAAGGAATTCATGAACATATATCAATGATAACAATGGATAACATAGGCCATCGTAACATGGAATTAGAGCCTAGATCAAGAGAAACAACACATAACATGCCTTATCCATCATTCAATTGTCGCAATTAGAAACAACACATAACAAGCCCAATCCATCGCCAATAAAAACAAAATCTCATCAACCATGTAAGCAGTGGTGAACAGTGGCACAAACATAAAATAAGAGCCATATATTATCTCCTAATATACAGGGGTTCCCACCTACTAGTGTTATTTAAATAATAGGCTTTAGTAATATTTTGCGGGTGAAAAAAGACTCGTTGCGATTTTAATCGTCAACACTATGGATATGATTCTAAGGGTTCTGTGGGGACCTGAGAGCCACTTCGAATCCTTTGTAAATCGATCCTAGACCAGGAGTTCGCGTGAGCCCCCAGGGGGGGAGGGGGGGGGGGTTGTATCAAGTGGTATTGGAGAAGGAATAAGCTCTGTGAAATGAATATTTAGATTTATGCCACCAAGGAGGTGGAGGGAAAAACCTGTGGTCAACACATCGATGAAGAAAGAAATGAGAAAACTTAGTGCAAGGTTGGATGCCATGGAAACAACACAAAGGAGAGCACCAGATATTGGTGATGTTAGTGAAACTGAAAGTGAATATATAGAAGAAGAAGAAGAAGTTATAGGAGAAAAAAAAGAAGAAGAGTGATTGTTGGGCATTGTTTTCAAGTTGGGAGCTAGAGCCAAAATGGAAGTCCCAATATATGAAGGTAATTTTAATGTAGAAGAACTGCTTGACTCGATAAGTTCTTTAGACAAGTATTTTTACTATGAGGAGATTGATGATGAGAAGAAAGTATAGCATCCAGTGACCAGATTGAAGGGACATGCAGTTTTATGGTCGGACGAGTTGCAAGCAGACAGAAGGAGCAAAGGTAAGTCCAAGATTAAGAATTGGGATAGAATGGTAGCTAAGCTCAAGGATAAATTCATACCCAAGGATTATCAGCTGAATCTTTTCAGAAAGTTGCAGAATCTGAGATAGAAAGGTATGTCGGTGAAGGAGTATACCGAAGAGTTTTATAAGTTGAATATAAGGGCAGGACATAGGGATAATGATGAAGAGAAATTTGATTGGTATATAAATGGATTGAGATATGAAATCCAGGATGAGATTAGTATGATGAAAATGAGGACTGTGGAAGATGCTTATCATTTATCCCTTAAGGCAGAAGAGAAATTGACAAGGATGCAGAGTCAGAGGAATAGGGGAAAGAGTCTTAATAGAGGAAGATGAATCACTAGAGAGAAGTTCCAGAAGTTCGGGGGAAAAGATTAAGGATTCAACAATCATACATATAGAGTATAAATTTCTAGAGGAGGATACTCTAGAGGAAGGAATCATTTTCCCATAGGTAGAGGAAGAGGCGGAGGAGGAGAAGTGAAGTGTTTTGCTTGTGGGAAAACATGGCACATTTCTTGGGAATGTCCTAAAAAGAAGAATGCAGGAGTAAAAGAAGCTCACATTTCTGAGGCACAAAAAAATAATGTGGAGACAGAGGTGAAGGCATAAGCATTTCAAAAAGGAAGACCCCTCATGATGAGGAAAGCTCTCATAAAGCCAGAAAAAGAGGTACGAGAACCAATTCATAGAAACAGTTTGTTCATAACGACTTGCAAAACCAGAGAGAGAGTATGCAAGGTGATAATAGACAGTGGAAGTATTAACAACTTGGTATCCAGAGAGATTTTTGAAAATACAAAATTGGAGACGACGATACATCAGAGTCCATACAGGGTGTCGTGGTTGCAGAAAGAACATCAATTTATGGTAAGTAGACAGTGTAAAGTTGAGTTTAAAATAGGTAGTTATAGGGATGAAGTTTTATGTGAAGTCATACCTATGGATGTTTGTCATGTTCTATTGAGGAGACCCTGGCAATATGATAGGAATGTCATACATGATGGGAGGAATAATACTTATACCCTTGATAAAAATGGGTGTAATCATATGTTGTTGCCAATAGAAGATAAAGGAGTCAAAGAGGAGGCTAGTCCTACTATACTTCTCATGAGTGGGAAGGAACACTTGAGAGAAGTTAAGAAAGACCAACAAATGCATTTTGTTGTTATAGGTAAGTCAGGATTCATCCTTACAAGCACTTCTATGAATGATTTTTCTGTGAAAGTTCAAGAATTATTGGATGAATTTGTTGACATTGTGGTGGATGAGTTACCTCATACTTTACCACCCATTAGGATTATCAGTCACCATATTGACCTTATTCTAGGAGCAAGTTTGTGAACAAAGCATCATACAGATTGACCCTTCGAAAGAATCAAGAGGTCAAAAAACAAGTCCAAGAGTTGTTGGATAAAGGTTTGATTAGAGAAATCTTGAGCTCGTGTGTAGTACCAACTGTGTTGAGTCCAAAGAAGGATGGAGGTTGGATAATGTGCATAGATTCTAGAGCCATCAAAAACATAACCATCAGGTATAGATTTCCTTTACTTAGAATAGATGATTTGATGGATTGTTTGAGTGGAGCTAGTTATTTTTCCAAGATAGACCTGAAGAGTGGTTATCATCAGATAAGAATGAGAGAGGGAGATGAATGGAAAACAACATTCAAAACAAATTAAGGATTGTATGAGTGGCTTGTTATGTCGGTTGACTTAACGAATGCACCAAGTATGTTCATGAGGTTAATGAATGAAGTGCTCAAATATTTTATTGGGAAGTTTGTGAATGTTTATTTAGATGATATTCTAGTTTTGAGTAAGACTGAAGAGGATCATTTAAGACACTTGAAGATGGTGTTGAGAAGGATGTAGTGAGAAAATTTGTTGGTGAATTTGAATAAATGTTCTTTTATGAAGACAAAACTTGTGTATTTCAGATTTGTAATCTCTTCAAATGAATTGAAAATGGATCTAGAAAAGGTGAGGTCTATAAGAGAGTGGCCTTCTCCAAGAAGTCTGTTTGAAGTAAGAAGTTTTCATGGGTTAGTGAGATTTTATAGAAAGTTCATTAGGAATTTCAGCAATGTTTGTGAACCCATGCTAGATACTATAAAGAAGGAGCGTGGTTGTTTTTATTGGACAAAAGAAGCCGAGAAAGGATTGAGTGTGTTGAAGGAAAAAATAACATAACAACCTATTTTGGTTCTACCAGACTTTAAGAAGACTTTCCATGTCAAATGTGATGCAAGTGGGGTGTTTATTGGCGTAGTTTTAATTCAAGATGATAAGCTTGTTGCTTATTTCAGTGAGAAATTGAATGATGCTAAGAAGAAGTATTTGACATATGAAAAGGAATTTTATGCTATAATTCAAGATGTGAAAAAGTGGAGACATTATCTCATGCCGAAGGAGTTTATTTTCTATACTAACAATCATTCTTTGTAGTTCATAACTAGACAAGAGAAATTGAACCAAAGACATGCCAAATGGGTAGAATTCATGCAGAATTTTACTTTTTTTATTAAGCATATTAATGGGAGTGCTAACAAAGTTGCAGATGCTTTGAGCACAGGATGTTTAATCTTGTAGTAATTCCAAGTGGAGACTTTGGTATTTGAACACCTCAAGGAGATGTACCAGGAAGACCTAGATTTCAAAGAATCTTATGAAGCATGTGAAAATACTTTATTGAGGGATAGACATCAATGGATGGAGAATATGATCCAAGAATGACTATTACTCAAAGGAAGTCGATTGTGTATCCCAAGATTCTCAATGAGGAATAATTTTCTAAAGGAGAAACATAGTGGAGGATTGGATGGACACTTCGGCCATGATAAAACATATGTGCAATTGAATTCTTCATACTGTTTTCTAGGTATGAGGTCTAATGTGGAGAAGTTCATGGAAAGATGCAGAATTCACCAGTATGCTAAAGCAAAGAAACAGGACACAAGATTGTACCAACCATTTCCTATTCCAGACAGACCGTGGGATGATGTAAGTATGGATTTTGTTCTAGGATTGCCAAGAAACCAGAGGGGAAATGATTCAATATTTGTGGTGGTTGACATATTTTCAAAAATGGCACATTTTATACCATGTCACAAAACCAATGATGCTACCCACATAGTGAATTTGTTTTTCAAGGAAATTGTGATATTTCATGGGTTACCCAGGAGTATAGTCTCAGACAGAGATACCAAATTCGTGGGATACATTTGGAGGACTTTGTGGAAGAAGTTGGGAAAAAATTGTCTTTTAGTTCATTATATCACCCTCAAATAGATGGAAAGACTGAGGTAGTGAATAGAAACTTAGGGAATCTTCTAAGGAGTTTGGTAATTTAACATAACAGTCAATGGGATCAAGTTTTACCTCAAACTGAGTTTGCATAGAATGACTCACCAAACAGGAGTACTGGTAAGAGTCCATTCTAGATAGTATATGGAATGCATCCAAGAGGAATTTCAGAATTGAGAGATTTGAGACAGACTGAATTTCGAAGTGGAGGAGTAGAGGATTTTGTTGCATAGATGAAGAAGTTGCATGATCAAATCAAAAGACAACTATATGCTAACAACTAGAGATACAAGAACAAAGTAGAGCAGAGAAGAAAAGAGATGCATTTTTAAATTGGAGATCAATTCTTGGCACACCTGAGGAAGGAAATATTTCCAAGAGGGAAATATAATAAGCTAAAGATGAAAAATATAGGCCCTTGTAAAATCATGAGAAGATTTGCTACAAATTCTTATGCGATTGAATTGCGAGAGGACATTAGAATTTCACAAATAGTCAATGTAGAAGACTTATACCCTTACAAGATGGATGCCACAAAAGGGAGAGATGATCAATAGGAGATTATGTGGAAGCGACAAATACTTGTAGTAGAGAAGCTGCAGATAGTGAAGATTTTGAATCAGAGAATTACTAAGAAAACCAAGAGGAAAGTTTACTATGAGTATCTGGTTAAATGGGAGAATCATCCAACAAAAGATGTCAGTTGGATAACTGAAACTGATATCCAAAAGCACAGAAAGATAGTGGAGAATCTCATGAAAAGGAGTCTATGAATTTTTTTGTCTAGAGTATTATGCAGGATCATCACTATCGCCATTAAATGAGGCAAGGTGGAAGATGACTCAACATCCAACGCAACACACTTAACCAGTTTGGATTCCAAGGGGGGCACATCACCTTAAATTTTAAAATCATTGTAATTAAAGATCTCATAAGATATTGAATCTTGAGCCATTGTATGTGCTCCAGGGGATTGTGTTTTCTTTTAATTTTTGTAGGTTGTACACATTTTGAGTGTCGACTCATATCTGGATTGTAATATTTCATTTATTGTAATAATCCTAGTAGTGGGATGCTTTAATTATGATATGAAAGCACTAAGATAGTCTGGAGGGAAGGCTCGAGAATCCACCTCATGTATAAATAAATGAAATCTATGCCCAAATAAGGTTGTTGTTGTTATTGTTAGTATTTTTTGAAAGAAGAAGCTGAGAGCTACAGAGAGCTGATGAAACCCTTGTAAATATTTGTTGAAGGAATATAGAAGAAGAGAATTTCCTTCATATTTTTGAGCTTGCTTTTCATTGAGTAACTAGGTAAACATTTTGTTATTTATCTTTTTGTTTTATGTGTGTGTGTGTGTGCATCCAAATGTCTTGTTGAATAAATCCTTAATGTTTATTTAAGTTTCAATTGTTTCTCTTTTGAAATATCGGTGCAAGGAGTGCACAGTTCCCACACAAGGAGTGTGTAGGATGAACTATTACAGGTTCAAAAGCTCATGAGAGATTCTGTAAGATTATGTAGAGAGAGCACAAGGAGTGTGCCTATATTTGCAGGAGTATAAAATATCAGAGGGGAGATCAGTGAACAGAGTGTAGAGAGTCAACACTTTGTTAATTATTGAAGAAACATGAGGAGAGAAAGCGCAAGGTGTGCGCAGGATATTTCTTTAAGTCCCAAGCTAATGAGGGAAGCACAAATCATGCGCCAAGGTTTGAGTATTTTAAGCGTGAAAAATCTCAGGAGGAAAGCGCAAGGCATGCACCAAAGTCTAAGTCCTTCAAGCGAAAAATCTTAAGGAAGAGAAATCACTTTGTTTCAAGATGAAAGGAAGCAATCTGTTCAAGAGAATAAAAAATCCCTCACATTCATTGGATCTAGGTAAGAAGCGTGGACATTAAACCCTCAAGACCTTTGCACTTCGCTGCTTCAATTTTTTTTGAGTGTTTGTTGTAAAGGAGGCAAAAGCCTCGAAGGCCCAGAGTGAATCAACACCATATATAATAAGGATAAGCATGATTCATTGGATTCTTGAGTGATTCTGTGCTTTGGAATTATGGGAAAAGTTGGTAGTTATTGCGCAAGTTGAAAAATTACTCAAACTCCCGAAGGTCGGAGAAAATCTAGACCGTTGGTTTTTAGGGACACGTGTACGCAGATTATCATGTATTCAAAAGTTTGACTATCTGGAGGATCATGGGTGAAAAGTGTTCTGGAGTGAAAAGGATTGAAGCATCGAAGCCTGGATTCAATCTAAGTCATCCATTGACAGGCGAACATGAACCATGGATCTCCACCCTTCTGGAGTCTGACATTCGGTGACTTGGGAGTCTACTAGTGATTAGGAGCTAAAAGTCCCAAAACCTGGAGTTTCGAAGTGTATCACAGTTATTGGATATTGGATAAGCATGGACCATTGATCCTTGAACCCTTAGGGAGTTCTCTAGTTCGACGTTCGAAGGTATTGAAGTGTTGTGTTGTAAGATCTTCCAAAGGCTGAAGTTCTGGAGCACCAGTCCGAAAATTTGCTAGTTCGACATTGGAAGGATTTGGAAGGTGTCAAGGGAAAAAATCCTGAAACCCCAAGCTCTAGAGCATCGAAGTTGCCACTTTTGAAATATTAAGCCCCAGGTTTTTTCCCGAGGTCACGTGAATACTCCGCTGAAGTGAACATACCCTTGCGAACATAAATTTTCGTGAAGGTAAAGAAGAAAAGGCCTATGGATAGGATTCTAAGGGTTTTGTGGGGACCCGAGAGCCACTTCAAATCCTGTGTAAATTGATCTAGACCGAGAGGTCGCGCAAGCCCCAGGAGGGGTTTTCATCACTTCTCACACCCACTCTCTTACATGCATTCAATGATTGGATTTGGGGACACTCAATTAGAAATTACAATGTTCATATACCAATAGTGATTTTGGGAAGTGGTTTGAATCAATAGACATGGGTAATTCCCCCCTAGACCCCTCTTATATATTCTCTTAGACCATCCCCTCTCTTTTGGATTAATAAGCCCCCATATCTATCCACGTCCCCCAACAAATGACATCACATATTATTATTAAAATTCATAAATACAATTTGCATATACATGGCATGGTCATGGCCACACATTATATCTACATTAATCATTAATTAAAATTGGGATTATAGTGGTGATTTTACATTCACCACCCCCCATAATTGTGCACCATTTTTGGTGCACACTATGTCGATACACATGCACAAATTTACATCATAATACTAAGAAATAAAAAATATGCAATTTTACAACTCCAACAACAATTCAAACCAAAATATCTTATTCATCCCAACCCACTGACCAAAGGAATGTACCCACTTCATTGCTCTCATTCCATCGATATATACCATTCTCTTATCAATTCCCCCAACATAGGTTGGCTAGGACTCTAAGATGTGGTTCTAGAACTCTAGCTGTTAAAATGGAGTCTTGCATTCTTATATTTTATTTTCTTCAAAATTGTCAAAAACTTGTGGGTATTCTTCTCAGATGTTTTCTTCATGCTCTCATGTATCATATTCAAGACTGTAGAAGATCCATTGAACCTTTACCATCCCTATGGTTTTATTCCTGGGCACTTTGACTTTCTGGTCTAGGATTCATACTAGTTCCACTCAAAAATCCCCTTCATGTTCCACCTAGATCACCGTCCAATCAATTATGTGGTTAGGGTCAGACACACATTTCTTTAATAATGAAACATGAAATACATTATTCACTGTCATATATGTAGGAAATGATATCATGTATGCAACTTGATCCGGATTATTTTGAGAATGACATGAAGAAATAAATATAGCAGAGATATAACAAGAAAATACACAGAGATTTTGCAAGAAACACATAAATATAGTGAAACCCAACTTCTATTAATGAATAAGAGAGAAAAACAATGTAGAACACAAACTGGCATAATGGGGTAGATTATCTCTAAAAAGAAAGAGATGTTGGCTACGCTTCATTCGAAACAAGCTTTACATCACACTCCATTGCATGCTTAAAGGGCCTCCTTCACCTCAATTATATATGAGAAAGTGAGAGGAGAACAATTCCCATGATGCATGTGGGATAAATTGGACTAAGTTTATAAAATTTCATAAGCATGTAAAGAACTACGAATTCTCGGGTGGTCAGCCATCCCAGTACTACTCTAGCCTAAGCGCACTTAAATGTGAAGTTCTAATGGGATCCAGTGCATTAGCTCTATGTTGTATGCATGTACATATTATTACTAGGAAATCATTACATGATGTAACAAATGAATATAACATTACATTACATTCCCCATCAAAAGGGTAAATATCATGGTTTATCAAAACTATAGGCTTGAAATGTTGATTTAGTGGAAAAGGTGGATGGACACCGAGGCCCACCTGGATCATTTGTTGATTTAGTGGAAAAGGTTGATGGCCACTGAGATCCACCTAGATCATTCCTTACCCCTTAGGAATCAATGGTCCTCATTGCATCAAGTTCCCTCGAGAGATTGGGAAAATTATGTTGAATCAGAACCTTGGTGAGTCATTTGCATTGTTGAAGTAGATGTCCTACTTGTACTTTTCCTATGGAAGGGTTTCATGAACCTGTTGGAGGTGTTGGATCCATTCAAGAGATCTGGCTACATGATCTTGTTAGAAAAACAGGATCGCAGAGAAATAAAATAAAACAAATGCAGAAATAAAACATAGAAGATACTCAATACAATAGAGACACAGATATACGTGGTTCACGCAGTGTGGGCTATGTCCACTAGAGAAATTTCGAGGTCCTTCCTTTATTATTATCCAACAAATGAAGGGATACAACCTATAGAACACCCGATGTAACTTCCTCTTCTTTCTCTCACATTCTCCTCTCTTAGAATACAATATTCGCAATAATCCACAGTCGCAATACATTTCCCTCATAAAAGAGGGTTTCCTTCTAGGAAAAAAAACCCTAACATAACTTCTACCGTCATATCTATGACCTTATCATGAATGGTCCAGATTTACAATGAAATTACAATATATATTTAGAAGGCAATTTTTCCTTTAGGGGATTCTCCCCCGAAGCCCTGCCAGGGGCTTGCTTTCCCTCAGACGCCACAGAGGGGGTTAACCCCCCTCTACACTCCCCTATGTGGAGGATCGTACATTCTTCTGGGGTGTAAATTCTTCATGGGGTATAAACACAACTGAAAACAAAGACCTCTGAATCAGGAAGATAACTAGGCTCCACAACCAACGATCTCCCACTTGGAGACTGATCTCAACAACTCCACCACTGTTGTATCTGTTGGACTATGAACCTTATTGGACCTGGAAAATTTCTCATCTTCACCTTCATGATTGAATACCAACTAAAGCTAAGCAGGAACTCAGTTTCTCCTTGGTTAATACATTTGTTAACATGTCTGTAGGATTATATCTAGTGTGTATCTTTTCCAATTTCAAATGTCCATTTTCCAATATGGATCGTATGAAATGGTACCTAAGTTGTATATTCTTAGTCTTCGAACAGAAGGTTGATTTCTTTGCAAGATGAATGGAACTCTCACTGTCACAATACAACCTTCTATTCTCCTACTTCTTTCCCAATTCCTCCATAAACCTCTGTAACCAAATAATTTTTTTACTAGCCTCTATAGCAACAACATACTCTGCCTCTGTTGTTGAAAGTGAAACAACCTTTTGCATTTTAGAAATCAAACTTGCTGTTATTACACCTATAGTAAAAACATACCATGTGGTGCTCCTCCTGATATCTTTATCACCTTCCAAATCTGAATCAACATATCCCTGTAGAATAATGTATGAACCTCCAAAACATAATGCATGAGTAGAAGTACCTCTCAAATACTTGAGAATACACTTTACTACCTCCCAATGTTCTTTACTTGGATTGTTCATATACGTTCTCACAACTCCCACTGCATGTGCAGTATATGGTCTTGTGCAAACCAACACATACATCAAACTGCCAATTGTTGATGAATAAGGGACCCTAGACATGTATTCTATCTCATCCTGTGTCTTGGGACCCATTTCCTTAGTTAATTTGAAATGGTTGGCCAAGTGCTAGCCTGATCTGGTCCCCATACATCTGTATGCACAAGCTCTAACCTTTCACTCTTCTCTTCTTTTCCGACTCTGAGAAATCTGAGTCTCTTATGTTTTCCATAAACACAATGCTCACAGAAATCCAAATCAATTTGTTTAAGATATGGAAACAAATTTCTTTTATGAAGTATCTGCATCCCCTTCTCACTCATGTGTCCAAGCCTATGATGCCATAGTGTTGTATCCACTCCTATAGAAGCTAAAGAGATAGAAGAGTCAGTATTACTAGTACATAAATGCAATGTACCTACCTTCTCTCCTTTTTCTATCACCAATGATCCTTTGGTGACCTTCCACACCTTATCTGTAAATATGGATATACAACCTTCACTTGCCAACTTCCCTGTTGAAATTATATTTTTCCTTAGATCAGGAACATGTCTTACCTCTTTCAACAACCATTGGTTTCCATTGCTTTGCTTTATTTTTACCTTTCCCATTCCAACAATTTTGCATGGTGCATCATCACCCAAATGAACCTATCCAACATCACCTTCAACACAATCTAGAAAATGTTTCCTATGGGGTGTTGCATGAAATGAAGCCCTTTAACCTATTACCCAAGACTTAGAAATATTATCTACAGAAAGAATCAAATCATCTTGTAACACATCACCTGTTTCTTTGGAGCTCTGCAATCTTTCTTCAGATGTCCTTTATTCCCACAATTCTAGCACTCTATCTTTCCAAATATGGATTTGGATCTGCCCTTCCTATAATTCCTGCGGTTCCCTAAGCCCTTTACTCTATCATTTTGTCTTCCCCTATTCTCCATGTTTAATGCATTACTTGATGTCTCACCTATGATTTTCCATCGCATTTCTTCACTAAGGATAAAACCAACAACATCATCAAAATTTAAAGTGTTTTAACCAAAGACAAAGTTACTTACAACTATGACCAATCCGTTCCAGCTTTCGATCAATGCGCACCAGATTAGAAGAGCCCTGACCTCATAATCAAAGTCCACTTTTACAGAACTTAGTTGATTAGTAACCGTATTAAATTCATTTAAATGATCTGCAATAGACCCACCTTCTGACATCTTCATATTAAATAATCTCTTCATTAGAAATACCTTATTGGACGCCAAGGGTTTTTCATACAGTTTATCCAATGCATCCATCAACTCCTTTGTTGTCATTTATTTCGAAATACCGAAAGCCATCGACACTTCCAGGCTCAACTGTATCGTTCCTGGTGCCTTTATGTTAAGAAATTCCCATTCTTTGTCCTTCATGGTCGTTGACTTATTTTTTATTCTACCCAATGGTAGGAATAGATCCTTCTGATATAAATAATCTTCCATCTACATCTTCCATAACTAGTAGTTTTGGCCGTTAAATTTCTCGACCCTAAACTTTCCATCTTCCGCCATTGATCCCACTCAAACCAGGAACCCTCTTTTTGTCAGAGTTACCTTTCGCTCTGATACCAATTTTTATAAAAACAGGATCGCAGAGCAATAAAATAAAACACATGCATAAATAAAACACAGAAGATACACACTACAATAGAGACACAGATATATGTGGTTCACCCAGTGTGGGATACGCACACTAGAGAAATTGTCAGGTCCTTCCTTTATTATTATCCAACAAATGAAGGGATACAACCTACAATAGACCCACTGTAACTTCCTCTTATTTATCTCACAATATCCTCTCTCATAATACAATATTCACAATAATCCATAGCGGCAATACATTTCCCTCATAAAAGAGGGTTTCCTTCTAGGGAAAAAAACCCTAACATAAGTTCTATCGTCAAATCTGCGACCTTATAATGAACGGTCCATATTTACAATGAAATTATAATATATATTTACAAGGAAATTTTTCCTTCGGTGGCTTTAGCTCTGAACCCCCGTTGGGGGCCCGCTTTCCCTCGGACCCCGCAGAGGGGGTAACCCCCCTCTACACTCCACCTTATGGAGAAGTGTACATTCTTCCGGGGTGTAAAGTCTTCATGGGGTGTAAACACGACTGAAAACAAAAACCTATGAATCAGGAAGCTAATCAGGCTCCACAACCAACATATCTTCCTTGGTCTGAGTGTGGGAGGACTCTATCAATGAAGATACAACAAGAAGAGTTATGTCAATTGGGGATAATGGTTGGAACCCCAAGCACACCTGAAATGTGTTGTGGCCAATAGAGATATGTTGAACATATGGAAGGATATCATTCTCTTCATGCTCCTATAAAATCTTGTTGACCTTCTTCTACTGGATAGAAACATCTTGGGATGAGGTTGTAGTGGTCACAATGAACGTTTATTCACTGTATGACTGGATCGTGAAGAGGGAAAAATTTGTGGTCTGAGAGATTACTTTGCGACATTTTTTTTTTGAGATCGATGAAGTGGCAGTAGTTGGAGCTACCTCCGGTACCCTATAGAGATGGCCTCCCAGAGTAACAATGACACTGCGGGGCCGCGACTCATAGATAGCATGACATTTCCACATATATGGTTTTCCTAAAATAACATCACAGACTTCAAGTGGGGAAACATCACACACTACCTCATCCTTGAAGGGATTGATGTCATAGGACATGCGACATTGTTGGCTGACATGGATTTCTCATCCTCGGCTCAACCATATGATGGTGTATGGTTGGGGGTGTGGTATCATTTCCAGCTTCAATCTCTTGACAACCTCAATTAAGATCAAGTTCTTATGACTCCTGCTATTAATAATAAAATGTTGCGGGGTCCTCTTTACCCACTTATGTGAGTGGAAGAGGTGCTCCCCCTCCTCAAGATCCTCTAGTTCTTCTTGTTGTATTGTTGTGGCCACGATGGTAGTAGTGGGTTCTGCATAGATGATTTGTTTCCCTTTATTTTTATTTGAACCAGAGTCAAGTTCCAATTCTTTTTATTTGATCTCATCCACCAATTATTGTTTTAAGTGACATTCATGCATGTTGTGCCAGGGGATGTTGTGGAACTCACACCACTTTCCAATTTCTTCTTAGACTTCACATTACCCTTCTTTGCATGTGTATTGGACTGGGTCTCTTGAGTTTGGCCTTCCTTGCTCTGTCCTTTGTTCCATGAGTTAGGGTTTCCTTTTCCATGATTCTATTGTGGTGTATTTTCAAACTCGAACCCTCTCTTACTTTGTTGCTTGAATTTATACTCAATGTTTACTTCATATTGATAAGCAACACCCACTAAGGAGATGTCCAATAAATCCATCTATGTTTGGATGTACCTATGCATACCACTGCAATACTTGAAAACCAGGTGCCACTCAGAGTATTTGATACCTATATTTGAGCACAAGGTATGAAAGATGTTACTGTACTCTGGCACCTTCTGATCTCTTTTCTGATGTAGATTCATTCATCTCATGTACTGGTCATCATAGTTTTTGAAAGGGTAGAACTCCTCCTTTAGGGAATCTACAAAGGCTACCCAAATGGGTTTTGTTTTGAATGTTGTAGATTCATTCGTGGTGCACCTCTCCCAGTAACCTTCCCACCAAGATCTGACATGACGAATGGATTTAAGGAGTGTGAAGGTGATATTTTCATTGTCTATAAAATTTTGGATGGAGTAATAACCTTCTAGCAAATTCAACCATTTTTCTAGAGCATCTGCATCTATTTGGACTTCAAATAAGGTGATATGAAAATTTACTTGTACCTTTAAGGGTCGCGCACCTATGAAATGATTTCTTGTCGAATATTCCTCAGCCGCTTCCATGAGTAGTCTTCGAAGGATCTGAGTGAAGTTGTCCATCATCTCATTCCTCTGTCACACGAGGGCTTCCTCAAGCAACGTAATTGAAAGGATCTCATACTCTATCATATCTCTTTTATTTCACCATGGGAGGTCACTTGGGATATCCAGAGAGGTTGTCCTCAAGAAAAAATAGCTCGATACCCAAATCTCTATACCCTGACCTCATCGGGGATGTGCTCTAAGAAATGACAAGGAGCAGACTGCTCTAATACTAGTGATCCAAATTATTTTGAGAATGATATGAAGAAAAAAATATAGAAGAGATATAAAAAGGAAATACATAGAGATATTGCAAGAAACACAGAAATATAGTGAAACCCAACTTCTATTAATGAATAAGAGAGAAAAACATTGTAGAACACAAACTGGAAGAATGAGGTAGTTTATCTCTGAAAAGAAAGAGATGTTGGCTACACTTAATTCACAAAAATATTTACATCACACTCCATTGCATGCTTAAAGGGACTCCTTCACCTCAATTATGTATGAGATATTGAGAAGAGAACAATTCTCATGATGCATGTGGGGTAAATTGGACGAAGTTTATAAAATTCCATACGCATGTAAAACACTAGGACGTCCCAAGTGGTCACCCATCCCAGTAATACTCTAGCCTAAGCGTGCTTAACTATGGAGTTCTAATGGGATATGGTGCATTAGCTCTATGATATAGGCATGTATATAATATCACTAGGAAATCATTACATGATGTAAAAAATGAAGACGACATTACATTCCATTCCCCATCAAAAGGGTGAATATCACGGTTTATCAAAAATATAGGCTTGAAATGTTTATTTAGTGGAAACAGTGGATGACCATCGAGACCCACCTGGATCATTTGTTGATTCAGTGGAAAAGGTGGATGGCCACCGAGATCCACCTGGATCACAACTATCCATATATTTTCTAAAATTTCAAAAGGTCCACAATATATTGCTGCCAACTTTGGACAACTTCCTATTCTTAGTGAAATTCTCTTTGCTTTCAATTTTAAAAATACATGTTTACCCACTTTAAAATATTTGAACACTATATTCTTGTTTGCATAAATTTTCTTGCTATCATGGGCATCTTTTAAATTATGTTTTATCTTTGTCATCTTCTCTTTCATTCACTTCAACAAATCTGGTCCAATAATTCCTCTATCTATTGTATTATGTCAACTCGTTGGCGTATTACACTTCCTTCCATACAATGCTTCAAATGGACTCATTTTCAATGAGGCTTGATACCCATTATTATAAGTAAAGTCCATTAAGTGGATATATTCCTCCCACTTTGATAGTTGGTCCATCAGATACATTTTGATCATGTCCTCGATTACTCTATTGGTCATATTTGTTTTTACATCTAACTTTGGCTGATACATTGTACTAAGATTTAGATTTGTCCCAAAACCTTTGAACAAATCCTTCCAAAAATTGGAAGTGAACTTTGGATCTCTATCTAAAACAATTGTCTTGGGAAATCCATGTAACCTGGCAACTTCCCTCATGTAAATTTTTGTAATTTTTGTTGCCTTGTGTGTAGTCTTCACTGGAATAAAGTGTGTTTACTTAATTAATTTATCCACCACCACCATGATGGAATCGTGTTTATTCACTATTTTGTGCATCTTTGTAATAAAATCAATTGTAACTACTTCCCACTTCCATTCTGGAATGGGAAATGGTTGTAACAACCTAGCTAGATGTCTATGTTCAATCTTCACTTTCTGCCACTCCAGACATCAAGCTATGTAATTATCCACTTATTTCTTCATTCCTATTCAAAAGTATTGGCTTCTTACAACTTCAATTGTTTTATGATATCATAGGTTCTTAGCATATGACACATTGTTCATTTCTCTCATCACTACAGTTTTCAGTTCATTGGAATTCAACACATATAATTTTCCTTTATACATGAGAATTCCATCTTTTTTTAGCTCAAAGTCTTTAAATTCATGATGAAAATTAACTTATTGTAATGTCTATTTTATTTTTAGATATTTTTAATCTCAATTCGAATTTCATAAAATTCCATCTTTCAATTTTTTTTGTGTGTGCTAATAGTTGCAATATGCATTTCATGAGATCTCATGCTGAGTGCACCAACCACTTGATTCTCTTTATCTTTCATGTGCTTAATTTTAAAGTCATATTCACTCAGAAATTCAATCCATCTAGTTTGTCTGGAATTTAATGTGGGTTGTCCAAACAAATGTTTCATACCACAATGGTATTTTCTTAGCTCAAATTTCCTTCCCATGAGGAACTATCTCCACATTTTTAATTCATGAATAATGGTTGCTAATTCTAGATCACGGGTGGCATAATTCCTTTCATTCTCTTTTAATTTCTGGGACTTGTAGCATACCACATCATCCTTTTTTGTAGGACTCCATTGAGCCCTTCCTTGCATGCATCTATCCACACCACAAAATATTCATCTAGATCTACAATATTCAAGATTAGTGCACTTGTCAAGATATATTTCAGCTGCTAAAAACTCTCTTCATGCTTGGGAGTCCATTCAAATTTCACTCCCTCATTTTGCAAAGAAGTGATTGGGATTGCAATCTTTGAGAATTGTTTTATGAATCTTCGGTAATAATCGACAAGACCCATGAATGATCTAGAATCCATAACACATCTTGGTGTTGTCCATCCTCTATTAATGGCCTCTATCTTCTCGAGATCAACTTCCACTCCTTCTGATGAAATTATCTGCCCCAAGTAGTGAATATTCTTTTGATAAAATATGAAGTTAATTAGCTTGTCATACAATTTATGCTCTCTTAAAACTTGCAACACCATTCTTAAATATTTCTCATGTTCCTCCTTTGTCTTTAATTAAATAAGTATATCATCCAAGAAAAAAATTGCAAACTTGTCTGGGTATTCCTTGAACATTCCATTTATCAGTAACATAAAAACAATTGGTGCATTTCATAGCCTAAATGGAACTACAATGAATTCATAATGTCCATATATTTTCCTAAACTAGGGCAGTTCCTGGAACAAAATCGATAGAGAAATCGATGTCTCTCGTTGGTGGTTGTCCTGGGATTTCCCCAAAAACATCCTCAAAATCCCTCAAGACCAGATGGTCTTCAATGCTTGCCACTTTATCTTAGGTTGGCTCTTCCATATGGGTTACACAAATATGACATCCCTTCCTGAAACACTTTTTCAACTGCACATTTGAAATCTCTCTAACAACTACAACTATTGGAATTCTTTGAACCTTTCCCTTCTACCCTTCTTCATCAAGACATGTGATTGTCTTATTGTAACAGTCAAGGACAACATGGTGTTTTTCCAACCAATACATTCCAATTAAAAAATCATATAAACCTAATGGTATGATGTTCAAATCTACCTTTGTGTTGAGTCCATTCATGTCTATTGGACAATATTAACTAGCTCATTGATTTTTCTCTTAGCTCTTGTGACTAAATGAACTAACCAAGATTTCTTATGCTTACTCCTTTGCTAGTGAAGTCTTTCAACAATGTTAGTGTTTATGTAACTATGGCTAGATCCAAAATAAATTAAAATTGTTATGGTTTGGTTATCAATCTTACCTTCCACTTCTATCATGGGGTATGATTAATTCTTTTCCAAGGATGGATAAATACTTGAAATGTTTTCTACCATGTATTCAATTGTTTAAGCCTCCTAAATGTTGTGGACGGTCCTCATTCTTTCTCCTTTGTGCGGATAATACATATATAAGTTATTTCCCTCACATCCCCAACATTGTACATGTTGTCGCCTTGGCATTTTCCCAAATGAATTTGTAGTCTTGTGCTCATTTTAGGTTTGATGAACTTGTTGATTTAATTGGGAGTTGTTCTTGAAAAAGGTTGTCTTAAAACCTTTCTTCCTTTTATTCTTTTTACTCTTCATTTTGTCATTCTAACTTTTTTTTTTTTAAACTGGTCTTCCTCTTCTCTGCTCATAAAGATGATTTTCTCTCCTTATGGCTTCCTCCAAAGTCCTAGGGTTATCATATTGTATATTGTCACTATAGAAGGAGGATAACCCACTCATAAAACTTTGGATTTTAACCTTCTCATCTTTTATGAAGTCCAAAAACTTCAACAATTCAAATACTATCTTCTCATATTCATCCATTGTCATGCTTCCCAACTTGAGTTCAAACAAATCTTTCATCTTACTTTCATAGTAATGCTCGGACAAATATTTCTCTTGGAAATGTCCTTTCAAATTGCTCCATGGTATCCTCTTCTTATCAAGGTTCTTGGCTTGCTTAAGTTAATCCCACCACATGATTGTATTTCCTTGCAAGTGGTGTATTTCAATTATAGCTTCTATCATTGAGAATGTATCATGTAGTTGGAAATATTTCTTCATTTCCAACAACCATGCCTCGACCTATTCTCCTTTCCTATATTCACCATTAAAGGTTGGTGGCTTTATTTTCCCGACTTCACCTTGAAATATGTTTGCCTCGGGACTTCTTCTCTACATCTTGACAAGAGACACAATTGGGTTTCTCCCTGGCACTAAACTTGCATGATTTATTCAAGTGGATTTCCTTGGAGAATGCCGACACCTTGTCATGCTTCTTGACTACTTGTCACTCTCATGATCATCCTTTCTTCTTTGGGATCTGGATGTTTTCACTTGTCTAGAACTAGCTTCTTTCTTTGTACCAGAGTCTTTTTTAACTTTCATATCCAATATATTTATGCTCTAAAGTATATCTTCTTGAGCTTTCATAATATTTTCATTATCTTCCTTAAAAATATGCACTTGTCTATGAAGGGTTCTCATAGTTACAGGATCCTACTTGCCTCTTCTTCCATTAGACTCTTTCTCAACATTTCCCATGTTGACATGAAAAAATATGACCTCCTCCTCATGTTGTAAGATCCCTGGGAATCTTCTATAACTCTAATCCTCATATAAAAACCAAATTTGTTTTCATGTACCTCTAATTCTGTAGGAAATGTGCATGTAATAATTATTGTTAGCACATGCATACTATAAAACATTTCATTAATTAGAATACATGTTATTCTTCACATCAATTTAGGAATAAAGTAATGCACAAAATAATAATCTAATTCCTTCGACACATTCTTCTTTGAAACATTTATCCAAAAACTATACTCATGCCTCAATTTGAATTATGAGAAAAAAGTTACAACATTCCCAAGCTACAATTTCCACTCACTCACTGCTACATAATTTACTTCATTACTTCCTATTAAAATTTTATTGCCCAATTCAAAATTTTGGGTTGATATATTTTGTCTCCTCCTCAAGAGATTTCCAATGACTATTTGTTTGCTCAAATATGAGCTACAAGATGAAATTATGACCCAGATAAGTTTAGACTGCTTTTCCCATTTTATCCTTGTATGCTACAAGTGTCTTCTTTCTCTTTCCGCACATTTTTACATACTTAGATTCCAAATCTAATACCATGACTCTCTTCAATAGTTCATAATATTTCCATAGACTACTCATGTGCCCCAAATGGACTTTTGAGCAAGGAGTTGTTCCCTATGGAAGTAAACTAGTGCCAAAATTATACCCTTAACTATTTCAACTATAAATTTTTTATACGAGCTATGTTGGTCATTAGCCATTGGCCATCAACCATTTCTCTTGGCAACCAAATTTTTCCCACAATTCTCATTGAACACCAATCATTGGAAATTGTCCATCAACGAATTTCCTTGACAACTTCTTTTTTACAACACTCATCGAACCATAATTATTTTCCATAGACTATCTCTTGGCTGACGTGGCATGACACATGGACACTAACATGACACTCTCGCTGACATGGCATGACATGTGAATGTTGACATGACATTGTCAATATGTGGCATGAAACATGGATGATGACATGGAATGAAACGTGGATGCTGGCGTGGAAATACATGTCACCCTACTCTTTCCTTCATTGATGATTGACAACTTATCTTGGATGAACCAAACACCTCGCTAAATCTATCGATCCTCGATCATTGGACATTGATGATCAATGATTTTATTTTGGATGCATGAAACATTTCTTCAATCTCTACTGACCCTCAATCATCGACCATTGATGATCAAAGATTACTTTGGCCAAACAAAACTCTTCACCAAAATCGTCGATTCGACCATCAACCATCGGTGAATTCTATTGGCAAAAACCAACACTTAGAATTTTTTTACCCAAATCCCAAATGAATCTAGACCGCCGATCTTCCATTCAAAATGATTTTGACCGTTGATCTGCTCCAACTTCCAAACAACCAAAAATAATTTGATACCATCAATTTGTCTCATTTTCCCAACCGTCGAAAATGAATCTCGACCATCAATCTGATCCATTTTCCTTACTGCCAAAAATGAATCTCACCATCCATTTTATCCATTTTCTTAAAAACCAAAAATGAATCTCGTTCGTCGATCTTCTAGACCTTTCCAAACTCCAAAAAAACTTATAATTTTTTAAATCTATTACATTGAATCTAGGTTATTAATCTCAAAATCAAACACGGTCTTGGTTGTTGATTCACCAAACTTTTCCCAATTCTAGAGTGGCCATTAAAACATCAAATTCGACCTTCCAATTCAAATTTCAACTCTGCATCTTTTCATATTGACACCCTTGTTCATCTCCCTGACAATTCTGAGGTAGTTAAAACTTGAATTGGCTCACAAATTTGGGGATTTCACTCTAATTTTTGTTAGGATATTTAGACACTTAGGAGTTAGTTAAAATCAACTTGATCTAATGTGTCATTAGGTAAAAGTTTGTTTCTTTAGTATTCATTAGTATGCATTTGTAGTTAGGAAATAAACGGTCACGATATGTTCCTGACATAGAGTGATCCGATGAATCATATTATCCTCGATCTTAACAACGATATTGATTCATGGATTAACACCCGATTGGTCCATGATATCTATTGAAAGTGCATGGAGGGTCATTTTCGGATGATCGATTATGAAAAAATATCTTGTAAATATGTTTGTAATATTTTTCTTTTGCATTAATAAATTGTTCCAAGTGGACACATTGGTTGGGGCCATGGATGTTTCCCCATAGGGGTTTTACCATGGCAAACAATCGATGTGTTGATGTTTGATCTAGTTGTGTGAATGGTTATTGAAGGTGTTCATCCTATATTGGACTATCTGTGTTTTTGAACATGGTATCATAGCGCATTTGCATACCCGCTCCCGTTGTAGATCGAGATCTTGAAACCATGTTGCCTCATATCTGGTTTCTGCCATTTCCATACATTTATGGGAAGAGAGGATTGTTCCATTACATCCAAAGCACTCGTTTCATTCAAGAATTATTTTTCGTTTCACTCAATTTTTTTTATGTTTTCCCAATATATGAACATTTCAGTTAGATCTAGAGGTATAAATCCTGAATTCGCCTTTTTTTTAATTTTCGTAGAGAAAATATTTCGATTTTATTGATGTTTTCTATTTTTTTATTTTCGGGTTGCTTATCTTTTTTATTTGTGTATGTGATTTTCCATACACCCTGTGCGATCTCATAAAATCAAAAACAGAGTGGAAAGGGTTTTCCTATCTGCGTATGTTCTTTGTTGTGTGCTTTGGGTGAATTAGAAACAGAGAGAAATTTGCATTTTGGGGGTAAGCTAATTGATATCTAACCCTTGTTATCATCGATAAGAGAAATTTTTTTCTTTGGTGTAAATAGTTTTTTATGATCACGCTCTTCAAGGCCGTCAACAACAACCATAACAACAACACCAACAACAATCCTCCTAAACGATACAATATGTTTTTCACTAGCTCACTTGGTTAAAAGTTGTTTTATTAAGTAAGAGGTCTTGAGTTCAACTCTCTTTTTTGTTACCTTTTTTGAAAAATCTCATGCATCTATTGTAAAGTTTATTTCAATTAAATTATAAAAGTGAATCACTATAAGTATATTTAATATTTTATTTTAAGTTATTTATTTTGCATGAAATTTCCAATCATAAAGCAACTTCAATGTAAAAGTGATCTTGCTTATTCTATAAAAGTGGATCACTTCATAAGAAACTTATTTGTAAAGGTGATATTATTAGGAGGGGTATCACCATTTGGATCAACTTCTACTTTCCACATGGCTCTTTGGTTATCGTTTATGCCTTTTTTTTAAAAGGGCATAACTTTCACATCCGAAGTTCATTTTCAATGCTTTTTTTTTTCTAAACATCCTATTTTTTCGAGATCTTTCCATCCAAACCATCGATGTCATTTTTTTTTCATATTTAATATGGATTCTCCCATTGATATTTTTGTTACCAATACCAACTACTTCCATTGGAAATATCATATGGAGGATTTTTAAGAAGTAAAGGACTATATCAGATTACCTTGGGTAAAGAACAAGAATCCAATGATGATGACAAGTATTCCAAATGGATTAATAGGAATGACGAAGCTCGTGGAATAATTGGAATGCCCATCTCTCATGATTTAAGGTTTCACCTTAAATAAATTAATTCCCACAATAAATCTTGGGAAAATCTTTAAGTTGTGTTTGGTAAACACAATATTATTTGATCTCACTAGTCATAGAATTAGTTAATGACTTTAAGTCCAAATTATTTTCTTTGCATTGAAGATTACTTATCTAAATTCAAATCACTTAGACTTTTGTGTATCGAGTTCAAACTATATCTAAAGGAAGATCGATGCATATATGCTATTATTTATAAGATTGGTAGTGCATATTTTGTTTTTGTATTTACCTTTTATGCCACTAAAGAAGCTCTAGGGAGTGATTATAAAGAACCCTCTCTTGAGTCCTTTTGTGATTCTTTAATTCGAGAGAAAGATAAGTTTGTGCAACTTGGATTGATCAACACTAGAGGTACATATAAAAAATTCTTAGTGGCCCAATAGAAAGATAAATCCAAGAATCCCAAGAAGCAACATCATCGCCACAACACAAGAAAAAAAAGGGTCCCAAACCCTATCAGCCAAATTTCACTACTAATGGTGACAAAGGAGAGAAATATAAAAGTAAGAAGATTGGTGACAAAAATTGCAACTTTTATGGGAAATATGGTCACGAGGAGTCCAAATGTTTTAAGAATATTGTATCTTTAGAAGTAGTGATGAAGAAGCACAACATCAATATTGATTCTACTTCTTCTTATTCTTCTCATGGACATGCACTTTCTTCTTCTTGTTTCTACTTCAATGAAACTTCTACTTATTCTTCTAATGAGTGGCTTATTGATTCTGGGGAATATTATCATATGGATAAGGATAAAGCTATATTTTCTACTGTAAATGAATCATGTAACATGAAGAAAATATTTTTTTGTGATGATAGATCTCTTAGTGTTGTAGGGTGTGGAACAGTTCAGGTAAACAATGGTCATTTTAATGATGAATTATGTGTTCCAAGTATTTCCTACAACCTTCTATTGGTATATCAAATCACTCATTCATGTGAAGGTAAAAATATAGAGTTTTCAACTCACCAATTTGTAATCAAGGATCTAAAATATCATATGCATGTTCTCACAACTGGAGTTGCTAATGATATAACCAATTTGTAAAAGTTTGACAACTTTGGGTCATCATATTTTCCATCAGTTTTTGTTGCTCATAGCGATGACTTGAGAAAACTTTGGCATGAGTGGTTTGGTCATCTAAACTATCACTCATTGCAACAACTATGTAATCACTAGATGGTGACTGGTCTTCCTCTTGTTTTCTTGTAGAGATGGTGTTTGTTTCAGTTGTGTTCTCGACAAACATCATGAGGACAATTTTGACAAATGTGTGTCTTGTCATTCCTCAGCCCCTTTGTAGCTTGTTCACAGTGACTGGTGTGGTCCACTTTATTCTCCTTGTTTTTTTGGTTGCATTTGTTTATTAACTTTCATTGATAATGTTTCCAAATGCACTTGGTTTTACTTCTTAAAAATTAAGAGTGAATTTTTTGACAAGTTTTTGGCCTACAAGGCCCTTGTAGAAAATTAGTGTGGTCATCAAATCCAAAGGTTAAGAATAGATAATGGAGGATAATATGTGAATAATAATTTTACAAGTTACTACACTGCATAGGGCATCCAAATGCAACACATTGTTCCATATACACCAGATTAAGCGATATGTAAGTCACTTCTGTGTATTTAGCAGTGTAGAATGGGCTCACATTTATGATGAGAAAAGGAAACCATTGCAGCCTAAAAGTGAGAAGTGTATATTTTTTTGTTATTCTGAAGATGTCAAGGTTACATACTTCTTAAACCTCATTGTAATGAAATTATTATTAAATTTGATGAAAATATCTTGGTTTGCGAGCCTAATTCGGTGTTTGCGCCTTCTTCGACCTACGACCCATCTTTGACATTTGTTCCTTCTTTTGTTCCTATTCTGGTTTCTTCTTATTTATATGATGAAAGTGTAGATGAAAATCCACCTCTGCTTGCTCACCTTCTTCAATATGAGTCCATTGAATATGAACCTGCACTAGCACCATCTCTTCCTAGATGGGTTCGTTCAACATGAGAAGCAATTGGTGATTTTTTCAGTGATCCTTCAGATCAATTTTGGACATGTTCACAGTTTCAAAGAGCCTCCTCACTTTTGGCTCAAGTTTCAGACACTCATGATCCAGAGACAATTGCAAAAGTTGTAGGTCATCCAGATTGGGATATAACAATGAATGAAGATTATCGCTCTTTAATGGAAAATGATACTTGGGATCTTGTATCTCTTCTGAAAGGATTAAAAATTATGAAATTTAAATGGGTCTATAGAACTAAGTATGCATCAGATGAAAGTAATGAAAGACACAAGGACCAATTTGTTTCCAAAGGATTTTCCCTAGTTGAAAGAATTGACTATAACGAAACATTTGAACCTATAGCCAAAATGAATTACATCCTCCTTTTTCTAGCCCTTGCTGCCTCACATAAATGGGAGTTCCATCAGATGGATTTAAAATCCTCCTTTTGCATGTGGATTTGCAAGAACAAATCTACATGGAACAACCTCCTGGCTATGTCCAAAATGAGTCTAGCCTTGTTTTTTGCCTTATCAAATCTCTTTATGGTCTTAATCAAGCTCCTTGAGCTTGGTATGCCAAAGGGGAAAACTTTCTTCTTGATACCAACTTTTCTAGATTCCATTTTGATCCTAATGTTTATACCAAGAAAGTAGGAAGCCATATCATAATGCTTGTTCTTTATGTTGATGAACTTATCCTCACTAGTAGTGACCCTAAAATTTTAAACCATGTTAAAACCAACCTTAAGAAGAGATTTGAAATTACTAACTTAGGCTATTTGCACTATTATCTTGGTCTCCAAGTTTTGAAAAACAAGGAAGAGATTTTTATTTCCCAATATAAGTATGCTCGTGACCTTCTTCATCTCTTTCACATGGAAGATTATAAACCAACCCCTTCTCCCTTCCAGTCTGGAGTCAAACTTGTTGCCACCTTTACTTCTCCCAAAATTGATTCCACTTTGTACCATTAGTCAGTTGGTAGCCTCTTATACTTGAATCATACTCGTCCTGATATTTCATTTTTTCTTGGTCTCGTTTCCTGGTATATGCAAACACCCCATGAAAGTCATTAGAAAGCAACTAAAATAATACTTTAGTATGTTTGGGGTACAAATTAGTTTGGTATACATTACAGTTCGGGGGGGGGGGGGGGANGGGGGGGGGGGGGGGGGGAATCCTTTATTGGTTGGTTTCACTGATTTAGATTGGGCCGGAGAATCTGGTGATCGAAAATCTACTGTAGGTTGTGTTTTCATACTTGGCTCAGGACCTATCACTTGGGCTTGTAATAAACAACATGCTATTTCTCTTTCTTTAGTAGAAGTAGAGTACTGAGCAATAGTTAATGCAAGTTAGGAAGCCGTGTTTCTTTGACATATCCTTTCATATTTTGGATTCCAGCAACAACATCTGACCACCCTCTGGTGCAACAATCAGATTGCCATCAATATTGTCAAAGACCCATTTCAACATTAATGCAACAAACACATTGAGCTACACATGTACTTCATCAGAAAGCTCATTCGTGATTGAGTTATTGAAGTGCTCTTCTTCCCTACTCAAGATCAAGTTGCATATATTTTCACAAAGTCTCTTATAGAAGCAAAGTTTTCTAAACTTCGATATTTGTTAGGAGTTGAGGAAGTTGTCATTAAGGGGGGATAGGCTATAATTCCTCCTTCCTTCTCCTATTGTGTCACCTTTGTATATCCTTCAATTCTATCCCAATTTGTTCTTAAGGGGTTATGTTAGGATATTTAGACACTTAGAAGTTAATTAAAATCAACTTGTTCTAATGTGTCATTAGGTAAAAGTGTGTTTCTTAGTGTGTTTCTTTAGTATGCATTTGTAGTTAGGAAATCTGATGGTCACAATATGTTCTCGACATATATTTATATGAAGGATCATATTCTCCTCGACATTAATGGATACATTGATATGTGGATTAATACCCGATTGGTCCATGATCTCTATTTAAAGAGCATGAAGGGTCATTTTTCAATGATCGATTGTGAAAAACTCTCTTCTAAATCTCTCTATAATATTTTTATTTTGCATTAATAAATTTCTCCTAGTGAGCACATTAGATGGGGTCATGGATGTTTCCCCGTAGGTATTTTACCATGTAGAAACATTGGTGTGTTGATATTTGATTTGGTTGTGTGAGTGGTTACTAAAGGTTTTCATCCTCTACTGGAATACCTGTGTTGTCAAAGGATTTTCTCTTTTTTTCCCCAAATGCACACTGGTTCTTAGCCCATAGAAGCCCTATATTTGAACCATAAGCTCTGATACCTATCTGTAACAACCCCAAGATGAACTGAGGATCATTAATACACAAAAAAACACATAAAAATGATATTTTTTCTAACTAATTTCTTGTATCTTACAAGCTATAAATTACACAGATTTAACTAGTGTATGATATTGTAATTAAATGCATCTAAAACATGCTAAAGTGAAATGTATGTAGTTTAAGTAACTCATCATGAAATCATATAAATCGTTTTCAAGCACTGAGTTAATAAAATCTAATTAAACTTGTTGGCCCTTGGTTATGGAAGCAAGCAAAGATCAAGGAAGAAAAGGAGAAATGCAAACTACGCGGAAGACACAGTGACTGATACCGGGTGAAAGTGAGAAGAAGAGCAGAAAATACGATGCAAAGTAAGAGAAATCATGTTTCCAGATGAGAAGATTGAGGATGACAAGTCCGAAAGGAAGACGGATTGTGGACAACTCATCAAGAGGAAAAATCTACCGTTGGATGCTTTGGAGCACCGCGTGAGAAGGAAGGAAAGACAGGTTGGCAAAGCCCTAAAAATGTAGGTCAAGTTGACCCAGGGTTTTAGACACCTAGGGTTTTGGTATCTAGGGTTTTGACACTTAGGTCTCGGCCTAAGGCTATCGATGAGTTATTGTAATTTATAAATATAGTTCTAAAGGACCTGGGATGGGTTGTTGGTATTGTGATTTCTAGTTTAGTTATTGGCATGAGTGACTATTGTTGTGTGAGAGAGAAGTGCTAAGTGTAGATCTTTCTGGTATTGTAATATCTTCAGCTGGGTGAGAAGATCAACCCTGTAGTTGGGTGTGCAGGGAGGGGAGAGATAGGGAGGAGAAGAAATAAGATCTACTAGCTAAGAGTGCAGAAAAGAACCATATGCTTCATCTTAATATATTATAAAGCATAGTAATGTGGAAGTAGCCCTAGGGAGAGGGTGAACCACGTATATCCTTTGTTGTGTGTGATTGATGATGTGTTCTCTATCATTTGATATGATGCTATTGCATTACTTTGTTAGATCTGATAGATAGTTGTGCGGAGTAGATATGAGCTGCTAAGTGATATATAAATGTTGTATTATTCTTGTATTGGATCCACTTGGTATTCCCTTTGGTTGTAGACATCTCTATCCTGCAACCCCCCCATAGCTACTTCGGGTGAGACTGCATCTGTCTCACAGGTATTGCCGAAAGGGACAGTAGTTAGGACTTGTTGGTGCGCTCTTGGACTTGAACCCTGGGTCTGCCCTTGTGCCAACAAATGGTTCCATTGCTGAGACAAGAATTTTCTTGAGGGAATGTTAAGGTGGTTTCCATCGAAGACAAATATTTAAAAGTGGATAGAGGATCAAGAAAAGGACTTCACTGAAGCCCAAAAAAATAAACCTAATCTTAGTACAGAAGATTAGCTGGAAAGATATATCTTTACTGATATACATGAGTTTTTCTCTGGAGGAATCCATAGGGAGTTATACGAGTGGCTATCTAGGTTAGAAGATACCCAATTTGAGATCAGATCTAGGCCACCTGTGGTTTGGATGTCGACACTGATCAAGAAGGTGAAAAGAGTTAATAATGACGTGTCAAGAGCGATAGATCACTGGTTTGATAGTACCATTGGAGGGTATATCACTGAGTTTTTTGTTGACAGAGTAGAGTCATATATCCAAGTCGAGAGATATTTCTTTAAGGGACCTAGAGGAAAAATTTTACACTTTCTAAAGTTGAAGATCAAGATTTTATTGCATGAGAATAAAATCTTGAAGATACAGGAGTCTGTTGGATTGAAGAGCTAATGTTCAAGAACTCAGACAATGACAATGACACAGAGGCTGGACATATGCACAGTGGGAGAGTGTTCAGAGAAGTTCCTCTCGCGAATCTATTTAAGCAGAACTACGGGGACACGGGTTTCTACAGTGGATAAGAGGCATATCTAAGAGACAAAGAGCATTCAAAATCCACTAGGATAGAGGAACCTCGCCGAGAAGAGCCAAAAATTTCAGGAACTGCACTGACTATCGAAGTAAGTACTATTAATCCTATTTTTGTTTCAAAAACATTAAGCAATCAGAGTAATCAGAGTCACCAGAGTGCTTAGAGAACTATTACTAGTAGTCCACCACATACTCAGTCAGGAAACCTAGGAATATCTATGGCAGATGAGATGAGGTTACCAACCTTCAGAGGATATGCATCTGAAGATCCCGATCAACACTAGTTTCTATGCGAAGCCGTATGGAGTATTAAGAACATCACCAATGAAGTTGTCAAATGAGATCAGTTTAGTACTACCCTAAGAGACCGTGCACTGAGATGGTACATGAAGTTTGTTAAGGGAATTGCCCAGCCTAAACCACTGAATGAGATCAAGAATGTGTTGATTTATGAATTCAATAAACCCAAGTCAGAGTCACAGTGCATTACATAACTAAAAGAAATCAAGCAGAGAATAGATGAACCCATATGGGAGTTCAATCAGAGGTTTAAAACCTTGACGGGCCGCTTGAGTTTCCACATCCCATATGAGAAGAACACATAATGGTTCATTTCTGCCCTCTTTCCACACATCAAAGTTCCTCTGATGCAACAAAAGATTACTTTGTAGGCCGAGGCATTGGAAATCACCATGAAATTAGAATCAACCCCGATGGGAGAATCGAGCTCAGGTATGAGTCAAATCTTGAGTCAGCTAACTAGCATATCACTGTAGGTCGAAGATATGAAGAAAGACAAGGGAAAAGATAAAAGAGAAGGCATTTGGTGTATTAGATGGAAATAAGAAGGAAATGACAAGGAGCATTGCCCCCTATTCCATGAATACTTGGCCTCTGGAGCTCTGAGCCCCTTGAAGCAAGTTATCCTACCATGGTGCGAGGTATGTAGAAATCAACATCGCCCTGGTGAATGTTACTATCTGCAAAAATATGTTCAGACACCCACAAATCTGTATTGCACGTTTTATACGTCGGTAGGAGATGATGACGGGGATTGTAGGGCTTATGACCTCATGCACGAAAGGTCAAGGGATATATACAAAATTCAAGGTGAAGTACACCAATAAGGAAGAACTGCGTAGCATAACTCCCCTGGGAGAGGAAACTTCAACCCTCATGGTGGATTTCGAGGAAGAGGAAGAGGACGAGGTATGGGTCAAGGTCGAGGACAGATAATTTGTTATAACTGCGCACAGCCAGGACACTTGGTAAGGGACTATCAGAACCCTTGTACCACTTGCAACTATTGCAACTCCTTCGAGCATGTTATCAAGGAATGTCCAACATTGTTGGATAAACTTCAGGAGAGACAGGGACCTCAACAGAGCCCGCAAATACAACTAATAAAAGCAGAACCTCGCGGAGAAGATCCCAGAGTCACTGTTATCACTAGAGGAGGTGTTTTTATAGGAGAATACATAATGACCCAAGGAAAGACTATAGAAGACTAAGGAGTCAGGAAAGTTGTTGAGAAGACACAAAATTTTGATGCAAAGAAAGACAAAAAAATATTTGAGGAGGCAAGAAAAGAATTTAGGGGAGATCAAGTTTCTTCATCGAAGACACGACCAGAAGTAAGAGAATGTAGAATGCCTATGGCATTTCATAAGTCTTATTTGTCTGGATATGGAAAAGAGGTGAGTAAACTTGTCAGTTTATTGTTATGTTTATAGAGATGATTAAAGATGAGAAAGCCATACAAGAACTGCAAAATTTGGTCAGACAGTATGAGATAGGAAGAGTAGATCCTTTACTAAATAGAGCAGTAAACCAAGTCTCAAAAAGTATAAGGACAAATAAGGAGCTACACTTGAATTCTCAAATTGGAGAGTATGATATAGATTATGTGGTCCTCGACTTAGGGTCAGAAGTCAATGTTATGACGAAGCATACCTGGGCACTGATGGGAAAACCAAAGTTGATCTATTCGCCTAGCATGCTTATGATGGCCAATCAACAAGCTGTAAGCCCCTTTGGAAGATTGGAACATGTCCCTGTGGAAATCGATGGAGTAAGGACGTTTGCAGATTTTGAGGTGATTGAGATAGTTGATGATAGTTGTCCTTACCCTGCGCTGTTAGGAATTGATTGGGCTTTCAATAATTCCACTGTGGTTGATTTAAAGAAAATAAAAATGACGTTTGAAGGAGATGGCCTTAGGGTCATTGCACCTTTAGATCCCGATGAAGGTTAGAGATACACATAACCCATCAGAGAAGAAGACCATGCATATGAACTAGAAAACATATACAAATTAACAGCCAGACAACATGACTACATTAATCCTACGAAGGATGGGAATTTGAGTTGGCGAAGTGACAGTGCATGTTCATTGGATTCAGAAGAAGCATTGGAGATATGGAAGAACAAAATGTACAAAGTATATACAAGGATATGTGATAGATTAACAAGAGAAGTTCGCTGGATCGACACAACAGTAAGTAACTTGCCAACCTTTGATGGTCTGAATAATTTAGAATCATTCTTGGTGAACTTTGAAGAAATTGTACCAACATAATAAAGATTGTTGGAAATGGATGAGGCCATGAAATCAACTCCAGCGAGATTTTGGGGGACACACAAAACCAATATTACAGACTGGGTACAATGTCTCACTTTGATGACAATGCGATTTCCAGAGCAAGTAGAAAGATGCGAAGTTAGATACATAGGTCAAAGTTGTCCAAAGGACCATGTGCGAAGTTGCGAGGAAACTTGGAGAAATATCCCTCAAGAAAAGTGGGTGCACAAATTCATAAAAATGCTAGACACAACCCCTATCAACTGGTACCTACAAGCAGAACTGTGCCTCATCACTGTAGATTGGGAAGGTATGACCCAAAAATTCGTAACTACCTTCTTATTTCAAAGCCAATATCATACAGTGGATCAAGTATTACATATTGTAATATAGAAAGTGTTCAAGGAGGCACTTAACTTCCCTTTGGAGCAAGAAGAGGATGAATGGGATGTGCCTCTTCATAAATGACAAGGTTGTTATGACATCAATGTTGATGAAGACGTTGATCCTAGGAAGGTGAACATCGTCAAAACAAAAGGCCAAAGAGACATAAAAGGACCAGGAGTTGAGATACCTTTCATTGGAAAGCCAATCAAGATCAAGAAAGTCAATATTGGAACAGAGCAAACACCGAAGCTTGCCAATGTTGGAGACTATTGGGATGTTGCCACTATTGACAAGATTACATAGTTACTGCATGAATATCAGGACTTGTTTCCAGTCAAGTTCACTGATATGAAGGGCATTAAAGGGCCTATGGGAGAGATGAGGATCCCTTTGAAACTAGATGCCAGGTCAGTCAAACATAGACCTTACAAATTGAACCCTAAATATAAGGAGAAAGTGAATATTGAGCTCAACAGAATGATGGAAGCAGGGATCATAGAACCTGTTGAAGAGTCAGAATGGATTAGCCATATGGTGGTACAAGACAAAAAGACAGGAGAGATCAAGATCTGCGTATATCTCGGGAAGATGAATGATGCTTGTTTTCATGACCCATTCCCTACACCATTTACTGACGAAGTGTTAGACAATGTAGGAGGACATGAGGTATATTCTTTTACAGATAGATTTCCAAGGAAGATCGCCATAAGACCACATTTGCAACAGAATGGGATCCTACCAGTATACAATGATGCCTTTTGGCTTGAAGAATGCACCAACCATCTTTTCTAGGGTGGTGGTTGAAGCATTTAAGGAGTTTTTACATAAATTCCTGGAAGCATATTTTGATGATTGGACTGTTTTCAACATTTTGCAGAATCATATTGAATGTTTAATACTAATGTTGGATAAATTCAGGCAGAGTCAGATTTCCTTAAACCTGAAGAAATGCATCTTCTTTTCACCATTTGGAGTGTTGTTAGGTCATATTGTGTGTAAGAAGGGATTGTTGGTAGACCCATCTAAAATTGCCATTATAGTTGATCTGCCTCCTCCTACTTCAGTCAAACAATCGCACACTGCACTGGGACATATTGGATACTATAGGAAGTTCATTAAAGGCTATGCACAGATTACTACACCCATGGAGAAGGTTTTGAAGAAAGACTGTCAGTTACATTGGACAGAAGAATGCCAACAAAGTTTTGACACATTGAAATAGAAAATGGTTACTACACCTATTCTGGTTTTCGCAGATTGGAGTAAGGAGTTTCATGTACATGTCGATTCATCTTCCATTGCATTAGGAGATGTGTTAGCACAACCGGGAACATGATACATCGACCACCCATTAGCCTTTGATAGCAAAAAGCTATCAACAACTGAGATTAATTACACCACCACTGAGAGAGAAGGGTTAGCCATGGTGTATGTGTTGAATAAGTTCCACCACTACTTGTTGGGAGGACACTTTAAAATGTTTACTGATAACTCCACGCTGAAATACTTAGTCAACAAGCGAGTGTTGGGGGGAAGAATATGCATATGGCTTCTGCTATTTCAGGAATATGATTTTGAAATAATGGTTAAGCCAGGATGAATGAACAAAGGCCTTGACCACTTGTCGAGGTTGGAACATGGAGAAGAGCCTACTAGCTTGGAGGATAAAATGTTGGATGCACAGTTGTTGGCCATTAGAAAAATCGATGATCAATTCACAGAGATAGTCCAGTTCCTATCAACAGGAATGGCACCTAGTGAATATACAATCACCTAGAAGAAACAACTAGTAGTGCGTGCTGCAAACTTTTCACTTATAGCTGGACAACTATACAAGATGGGACATGATGAGATACTAAGAAGGTGTGTTATGGAAGAAGATAAACCATTGATCCTAACCGAAGCACATGAAGGCATCGAAGGAGGACACTACACAGGGAAAGCAACAATGCAAAAGATCATTAGGGCTGGCCTTTGGTGGCCTACTCTACACAGAGATGCTAAGGATTATTATAGAGCCTACGATGCATGTCAAAGAGTCAGGAAACCATCCAAAAGAGATGAAATTACTTTAGCACCACAACTGACCCTAAAATAATTCGAGAAATGGACCATTGACTTTGTAGGACCTATAAACCCACCAGGGAAGCGCACAAGAGCTAGATACATAATCACTGCGATCGAGTATTTGACCAGATGGGCAGAAGAAAGAGAAATTAAGGACTGCAGTGCAACTACAACTACGTGTTTTATATTTGATGACATCATAACCATGTTTGGATGCCTGAATACCCTTATGAGATATCAAGGCACACATTTAATCAATAAGACCGTTGAAGCCTTGACTCGGGAATTTGAATTTCACCATCAGAAGAGCACACCCTATCATCCACAAGAAAATGGGACAGTTGAAGCATTCAATAAAATCTTGGAGACAACACTAATGAAGATATGCAGTGTGAACATGGATGATTGGGATTTGAGAGTACCAACAGTATTATGGGCCTATAGAACCACTTGCAAGTAACTGACCATGCAGACACCCTTTAAATTGATCTATGTTGTTAGCGCGAATTTGATCAGACCAATGTCCTTCTCAAGTTACCAACAAAAGGTACCATGTAGTCTAGAGCATTGGCATTTTCATCTCCTCTGAAGAGAAGAAGTCTCACCCGAATCTCTACTAAGACAGATAGATAGGGAATGGTAGGGAAAAGACTAAAGAGGATCCATAGAGCAGTCATAACTGATTCATGTTCTTGCGCAAGAGACATTAACAGATCTTAAACATATAAATGCATGAATCAAACCTACTTATGTTGCGAGCAAACATTTAAACATTGAACCATCAAATAGAACTCATAATCTATAAGGAAATACTGTAATGCATAAGTAAACATACAAAGATGCAACATATTTTGAAATTTGGTCCTACTTCCTATTATCTTTAGGATCTTTCTCTCATTATAGAATTAGAATTACATAGCAAGGCTCAATACATACTCTTGGCTCTAGTCTCATGCAACAGAGCTTCTAATTCTCCAAATAATAGGTCCAATTCATTACAGACTCAACATTGTCTTACTTCGACTTACAACAATTATCAACAACTAGTCCCAAAACCCTCGACGATTCTGACCAACCTGAATCGACTCAACCCAGCCAACCAAATCATGAACTAATGAACCAACTACTGATCAAACCAACCAATGAACGAACCCTTTTACAATTATGTTCGGTCCTATATATAGATGGGTTGTGTCTTCTATATCAGTTTTCTTGTTTTCTTGTTCTGTTGCAACCGTTTGTTTAGTTGATAGAGTTGCACTGACTTCCACAACTGCTTTATGTTTCTCTTTCTCCTAACCTTTGATGGAGTTTGCACAACTCTTTCTTAGTCAAAACTTGTGAGATTCCTTCTCAAAATTGAAGGGCCCAACAAGCTCCGACCACAATCCTTGACTCGTCCTCGAGTCAAGATCTTGGTTATTTCACATCCTCCAAGAGCATGTGTTGTTTTCCCTTGTCCATCTTTTGTTATTCTTTGGGCTCTTCCGTGTGTGCTCTTTCTTCCTTTACCTCCTCAAATGAAGGGCCCAATTCTAGTACCAACTCTGATACTTTGTGATTTACTCCTTGAAAGCTTTCAACTTTGTCCTACCATTTCTGGGCGAGGAGTGATGCTTCTGCAAGGAACTGTTGGGTCGTCTCTTTGCTGCACTCCTTTGGCTTGGCCGCAACCAACGAGTTTCACTCAGAATATGTTGTTGCATTGACCTGATGAATTTTCATATAGGCAGTCTAAATTACAGGTTGAAAGTCATGCAACTCTTTCTTGGCTACAGATTGTGCCTCATAGAGTGTATTCAATTCATTGTCGACCTGTTGAGTTTGGTTGAAATTTTGTTGTTTCTCCATGGGGTCCAATTTGACCGCAACTTCTTCGTTCAGCACCTGGATCTTTGTGTGCACCTCCTCCAAGACTTGATTCCTTCGAGCAATGATTCCCATCCAGTCACTAACTTCCCTGAAGATTTTAGTGCAATCTGTTGTGTGCTTGTGCGGTGCTGCTCGGGCATTGTTACCTTGCAATACGATCTTCTGCATTTGTTCTTGTAGCTGCTGAAGCTATTGTTATGCTTCTTGCTGGACCAGTTGTAGCTTTGCCTGCAGCTGGACCAGTTGTAGCTTCACTTCCAACTGGTCAGTGTGAGTAGCAAGTTGTGTCCATGTTTCCTGTAACAACTCAATCTATTTCTCTAGATCGCCTACGTTGTTGGCCTCAGGTAGTTCAAGAAAAACCTTCTAAATCTCTGGCCAAGCCTCAACAAGTTTTTCCTGCACTTTTTCCAGTTTGCACTGGACTTGGAGTTTTTCATGTGCTTCCTATATTCTATATGTGTGCGCAAGAAATTATTCCTTCCTTGCAATCTCGACGGATCTCTCGGCCTCCTGGAGCCTTTGCTCCAACTGGTCCGTGGATTCCTTGATTAGTCCAAATAATTGTGGTGTTGGCCACTGTACCAGGTCAACGGATGAAGGAGCTACTTCGGTGGGTTCTCACATCTGTAGTGGGATTCCAATGGTCGTTGAATGGTCTGAGAGAGTTTCTACCTCTTCCTCCGTTGGTGGTGTTGGTGTGATTCTCAACCTTATCTCTATTGGAAAAAGAGTCAGAACCTATGTTCTGGCTATGTATATTTGCATCAATTATGCACATTGTTGAGGGTTCTGGAGAACCTGCTCCATTTGTTCTTGCATGGCTATCGTATCTTGCTTCGTTGTCGATTTTGGTTCGTTGTGCACATATGGTATCTCTGTCTCTTTTAGTGCTTCTGCTTCATGCGCCATGATTTCTTGGGCACTCTCTCCCTTAGCTGGTGAAGTGATTTGTTGGTTGTTGTTGGGTTACGGATCCTCTCTAGTTCAAGCATCTTCTTCTTGTACTGAAGATTGAGGTTGTTGTTCTCCAGTGTCTGGATTCAGATCATCCAACATCGTGCTTGACTTGGAGGCTTTGGTGTTGGGATAAAAAACTTTTGATCTTGGTTTGGGTAATTCTCTGGTTATTTATGGGAGTCGTCGCTCCACTATCTCTGGAGGATTGAGCTGCAATGCTTCTTATGTCGTGGTCTGATGTGGACCAGCAGTAATGAGTTTTGGTAGTTGGATTGGCGGGGGTTGCTCAGTGACGATTGTGGGCATAAATGTTTCTGGCTCCGGGTCATCCTAAATATCAATGATAGTGGTGGATTTGGTCATGGAATGGGTGTGGGGAGTGATGAATGCAAGGGGTTGTGGGTTCATAGGTTTATTTAGAGAAACCCCGGTTCTAGGCCTCTTCACCAATGGTTCGGTACCAAAAACAACACCCAACATCTAGTTAACCTGCACACCTAACAACATGGCATTGTGTGGAAGCTGACGGCGGGCCGATATTTTTCTTCGCTCTAACTGTTGTATCTTTTCTTCCTCCTCGGAGTATGTTTGTGCTAGAGCATCTGGATTTTTCTGCTTGGAGCCTGAACTCATTCCTTCTCCTAGTTCATTGTATTTTTTCTTCAGCAACTCCGCAGGCAAAATGTAATGCATTCCTGATTTACGCGGGCCGCATTTGACTCCTGGCCATGACATGACTTCCTTATCGAAGACTTATTCATCCAAATAGAACAATAGCATCCTTGTGTGGAAATGTTCATTGCTGACATGTCTCAGCCAGACGAATGTGTTGGGCCAGTTCATGCTGAAGGTGATATTCCTCGTGTTACAGTTCAGGATCTCCTATAGGATGCACAACCTTTGTGTTGCGTCAATAATACCATTATACCATTTGGAAAATGCTACATTGTTGAGTGTTGTATTCTCTGAGTCTTGTTTGGACTGCCATGGATCGAACATCTTCGCCATGCGCCCCTTATCTGGTATTTCTGGTTGTCTGCCCACAGGTGGCGTCCATTTGAACATTGTAAATGCCACAAGTAGGTATCCATAGGTGACGGTTCCTCCCTTCTCCTACACTTCCTCGAAATATACTAATAGTTCCTCAATGTTAGTTGAAGGAATTATTGAGCCCCCGAAATGAATCTCCTCGACGATACCTTTCCAACGGGTTATCACACACCTAAAACAGAGATCATATGCAAAATTTACGACCCCGGGAAGTTGATGTGATAACTTACCCAAACGGGGTCCACATGACTTTTGGAGCTTCATCTCCTAGGGCTAGGTTTTTGGATGTCTAGGGTTTTTTACATTGTTGTTTATTGTAAAAATGCCTTCAGAGCCTCATTTTAATCTTCTTCTTGCGAATGTGAGCAACCGTCACATCTCTTCTCAAAGATAAGCCGCCACCATTCCAACAAGCTTGTTTCCGCTGCATTTTACAGTTTCAACTTATTTCGTTATTCAATAGAAAACCAGTTTTACTGTATCTCTGTTATTTTGTGTTAAGCACCTATTAATAATCTGTATTCATTTCATTCTTCTCATAAAATCCGGATCAGTGGTATCAGAGGGGTTTTCTCCTTGTCGTCTTAATGCATGTCCCCAACAAGGTCGGAGTACAAAGAGTTGGGTCTCGAGCTTGTTTCTCTTGAGGACAGAAGCTCTCATAGGCCCAAGCGACCTCTCATGGAAGAAGAAAATAAATATTATGGGACAAGATATCCTTTCAAATTGTTGATTGAGGAAGCCCTCACACAACAAATGAATGAGATGATGGATAGTTTCACACAAATCCTTCGGTGGCTACCAATAGGTGACACATCTTCTTCGAATGGAGGCACCGCCCCCTTCAAGAAACAAATAAATTGTTGAAAAAATGTAACTGCGAAGAGTATTCTTCTTCTTATTATTATTTTATTCATTGGATTAATCCCCATTGTGGATTAATCATGTCGGTAATTGTATTAGGATCAAATCCCCTTTTGCGAATTGGTCATTGGACAATTGTAATAGACAGAATAAGAAGTCAGCCCCAACAGTTATTATTGAGACCCATAATTAAATTAAAGGTGGGTTTACCCACCCAGAGTGAGAGGCCGGCCCTGCCAGTGAAACCCTTTCACATGTGCCAATCTTGTATATATAGGGAGGCTAGCACCTCACTTTATCACACAACTCACTTGCTCATTCTCTTATGAGGCAAGTTGCAATTACCAGTTGGAGAGAGGAGAAGAAGAGTGGTGCATATTTTGGGGAGGACTATTTGTATTGGTTTGAGTTATCTCTTGAACATTGTATTGGAAAATTATGAAAAGGAAGTTTTTGCTGGGTTTTCTTCCCCTAGAGGGTTTCCCAGGATAAATGTTGTGTCTCTTGTGAATGTGTATTTCTTAGTGATATTGTTCTTATGATGCTCTTATCTATTGAAATGCAAAGAACTATAATAATGGAATAAAGATTAACATGGAATCAAAGCCAACCTGAAGGAAACACAATTTGCAAGAGAAAAACGTCATTGTTGCAGTACCTGGAAATTAGGGTTTTGCAAAAGTGAATCTTTTTAGTTCCCTAACCACCTAGAAACTTGCGCCCTCCACCAAGGATAAATTTGGCACCTAGATCACACCTTTTCAGTGGTTGGATCTTTCGCAAAGTGAAACCCTAGTTTCACAAAAGTACCAGAAAACCAGTACCAGAAGTACCAGAAGCACTAGTCCAGAAATCTGCAAATCAGATTTGACGGGGTAAAAATTCGATTTTCTCAGATCCAAGTGTACCAGGCTACTCGCCTCAGCCAAGGCACCTCCTGGTAAGGTCAAAAATTTATTTTAAGCATTTTCATTTTTTGGTCATTTTCATAGCCTCAAGTACAAGATATATGCAAGCACAAAGCTTGTTGAGAAACTAGAAGGCATAGACAACTTCCGTGACTTGAAGTATAGGATCAGTCTAATCCTTGCAGAGAATGACCTAGAAAAATTTATCAAAGAAGAAGTGGAGGAACCTGAAGATGCCATAGAGAAAGCGAAGCATCAAAAGGACTCAATCAGGGCTCAAAGAATCATTGCAGATTCAATCAAAGACCACCTGATCCCATATGTATCATCTAAGAAAGCTCCGAAGGAGATGTTTGACGCTCTAAGCAAAATTTATGAAGGAAATAACATCAATCGAAAGATGAATCTAAGATCTCAATTGAAGAATACCAAGATGTAGAAAGGAGAAATGATTCAAGAATATTTCTCCCGAATCTTAGAAATAAAAGAATAGTTAAAAGTGATTGAAGACACCATCGACGAAGACAAATTCATAAAAATAGCCCTAAATGGTCTCACAAGACCTTGGGATGCTTTCATCCAGTCAGTATGTGTCAGAAAGGAGAAACTACAGTTTGAGAGCCTATGGGAAGAATGCATCCAAGAAGAGACAAGGGTATCCAACCGTGAAGCACTACTAGCAAGGGATGATGATCAATCCATAGCTACTCATACAAAAGGAGGAAGGAAGAAACCCTACTTCAAAAGGGAAACTCATAAAGAACCTCAACCTTCAAACAAATTCAACAACCAAGAATCTCATCCAAGAAATTTTCAGAAGAAAGGACAACACAAGGAACAAGATCTCTCATCTATACAATGCTATCATTGTGATAAGATGGGACACAAGGTGAATAATTGTCCAGTCAAAAGAGAAGAATACAAGAGGAAGCACAAAAGGCAACATGCTCACATAGCCGAAGATGAAGAACCACCTATGAAGATGATTAAGGACCATGTCTTGATCTCAACTTTCTCAGGATCTGTATCACCTAGAGAGGACACATGGCTCATTGATAGCGGTGCATCAAAACATATGACGGGTAAGAAAAATACTCTCTCTTGTATTTCAGAAAAGAAGTTTTCTCAGAAAGTGACTCTTGGAGATGATTATCAATATCCCATCAAGGGAATAGGAGAATCAAACTACAAGCTATATTTAGAAAACTCAGTAACAATGAAGGATGTACTCTATGTACCGGGCCTAAAGAAGAACTTACTCTCCATATCAACTTTAGACAATAAAGGATATAGAGTTTCCTTCATATATGGAGATGTTCTTATGTGGGCTAAAGGAGAAACCGTAAATGAAGCAATCATCATTGGAAATGAAGAAAATGGTTTATATAAGCTGAAGGGTCACCCAAAAACTGCCATGTCCCATGCCATCGAAAACTCATGTGAACTTTGGCATAGAATATTGGCCCACATCAAATACAAGGCGCTACCATACATATGCAAATCTATCACAGGCTTACCAGAACTCAAGGTTGATCAGGAAGGCATATGCAATGGATGTGCGCAAGGGAAGAACATCAAGAACCCTTTTCCAAAGAGGGACAACAAAGTAGAAGGAGTATTGGAACTCATTCATTCAGATGTGTGTGGCCCAATGCCATCATCCTCCATTAGCGGGTATGTATACTATGTATCATTTCTTGATGACTATTCTCATAAGACCTGGATATATTTCTTAAAATCTAAAGATGAAGTATTCAATAAATTCAAGGAATTCAAAGCCTTGATAGAGAATATTTTTGAAAGAAATATTAAGATACTCAGGTCAGATAATGGAGGAGAATATACCTCAAAGGAGTTCATAAACTTCTGCAGAGATGTTGGGATCAAGAGGAAACACACTACTCCCTATAATCCCCAACAAAATGGTGTATCTGAAAGGAAAAATAGAACAATTATGGAAGCTGTAAAGACCATGATTCACGATCAAGATCTTCCTATGTGCTTATGGGCAGAAGTAGCAATGGCAGCTTTTTATGTGCAGAACAAATTATCCCATAGTGCACTTGGGTTCAAGACCCCAGAAGAAATGTTCACCAGAAAGAAGCCAAAGTTAAGCCATCTCAAAATATTTGTCTATCCAGTGTTTATTCATATACCGAAAGAGAAAATAAACAAGATGGAACCCTCCGGAAAGAAGGGAATATTTTTGGGATACTGTGAGGTATCCAAGGCCTTCAAAATATACATACCTGGTCACCACCATATTGAGATCAGCAGGGATGTGAAATTTGATGAAGAAGCAACACTTAAGAAATCAAGAAGATGCCAGCTTGAAGAAATGTATGAAGAGGAACCTGTAAATCCCAGGACTACAGAATCTGTGAGGGAAGTTCCCAGAACTGCAGAACCTGTAAGGGAAGTCATAACTTCCCCTGATGATGAGACTCCTGAAGACCATGATATAACAGAAGTTCAAGAACCTCCTCAAATGACCTTCTCCCATAAAATAAATCCTGCTTGGGAAAGAGAGCTTATTCAATATGGAGAGAAGTATGGTGTTCCAGAAGGAACCACAAGACAGGTGAAAAGACCAAATCCATTCTCCAGTTACATGGATTTGATGTGCAATCTACTTGATGAAGAACCTACATGCTTTGAAGAGGTCATTCAAAATAAGGAATGGGCAGATGCCATGACAGAGGAATACCAATCCATAATAAAGAATGATGTATGGGAAATAGTTCCCAGACCAAAAAGTAAGGATGTGGTATCATCAAAATGGCTCTTCAAAATAAAACATGTTGTTGATGGAAGTATTGAGAAATATAAAGCAAGATTTGTCACTCGTGGATTTTCCCAGAAGGAAGGCATTGACTATGAAGAGACATTCGCTCTTGTGGCCAGATACACTTTGATCATAACCATTATACCTCTTGCTGCCAAGATGAAATGGAAGCTGCACCAGATGGACGTGAAGACAACTTTCCTGAATAGTGTTATGGAAGAGGAAGTGTATATAGAGAAACCCGAAGGATTTGAGGTTGAAGACAGGAAGTCTCATGTCTGCCGATTGAAGAAATCCTTATACGGATTGAGGAAATCTCCTAGAGCTTGGTATGGCCATATAGATAGTTTCTTGATGAGATTAGGCTTTACCAAGAGTAAAGAAGAATCAAATATCTACTTCAAAATTATGGATAATGAACCAGTAATCTTACTACTGTATGTGGATGACTTATTCTTAACTGGAGAAGAAAATCTCATCGTTGAATGTAAAAAAAGACTTGCTGCAGAATTTCAAATGAAATACCTTGTCATAATGCATTACTTCTTAGGTCTTGAGGTATGGCAGAGTCCAGAAAGGATCTTCCTTAATCAAGGGAAGTACACGTTCGAAATATTAAAGAGATTCAACATGCTAGAATGCAAGCCCATGAATACACCCATGGAAGCGAAGCTGAAGCTATTGGTCGATACTTCGTCAGACTTGATAGATGCACACTATATAGATAGATTATTGGATCACTGATGTACCTGACGAATACCAGACTAGACATTTGTTTTGCAATGAACACCTTGAGTCAGTTTCTGGTAGAGCCCAAACGTGTTCACCTAGTGGCTGCAAAACATGTGATGAGGTACCTTAAAGGTACAATGGATTATGGACTCAGCTATGATGTAGATCATGAATTTTCATTGAGTGGATATACTGATGTAGATTGGGCAGGAAGCGTTGCAGACAGAAAAATCACTTCTAGATGCTATTTCAGTTTGGGATCAGCCATGATCTCGTGGCAGAGTAGCAAGCAATCTAGTATTTCTCTCAACACAGTGGAAGCAGAGTACATTGCCGCATGTTCTGCTAGTTGCAAAGATATATGGCTTCGAAAGTTGCTGACTGGCCTATTTGACATGGAGATAAGAGCAACTGTGATTCTATGTGACAACCAGAGCTGCATAAAGATGATAGAGAATCCTGTATTCCATGACAGGTTGAAGCACATAGAAATCCACAATCATTTCATCCGCGACATGGTATAGAGAGGAGCCTTGAAGCTCCAGTACATTTGTTGTAGGAAAATCTCCCTGCGGACAGGTAGATCGCCTCTAAGAGATTGACCTTAACCCTAGACAGAAAAATACTTAACGTGGACACTAAATTCCTTTCAAATTTATCTAAACTAATACATGAGAAGGAAGGATAACAGAAGTACCTCTTTATTGACGTTTGTCCCTGCACGCTCCAAGTTGCACTCCAATCCTTTGCTCCTCACTGAGTTCTGCAGACAAACAAGATACGACTACTTCCTACTCCACTGATATTAGCTTGAAAAAAGATCCATTAATTAATGATAAGTTCATGTAACATCAGACACAAACTAGAAAGAAACAGGCCAAGCGTGTCATATTAATGAGAATAACGACAATAGTACTTACAATCGTAGATGCGAATATGACAGCTTCGTCAAGTCCCCTTCGTCTAACCCTTGCTCAAAAGATCCACAACCTGGCTGACAACAACTTCAATGATCACTTCTCCTTTGGCTGACTGTGTGTTTCCTATGAGATCATAGGTTTCATGCTAGAAATTCTTCCCCCTTTCCACCATCATAGAGCATAGTCTTAGTTCGTTCTCGAGCTCGACAATATGAGAACGTAACCGGGTAAACTTTTATCTCTTTTTCGGACCTGTTCGGATACGAACACACGAAAAAGGAACCCCCCTGGAGTCTCCTTTAAACCCTTTTCAGACTCTCTAAATATGAAAAGATTGTCGAGTGATATTGCTTCCTTTCACACTCATTAAAAGGTCAGAAAGGGCGTCTTGCGAGTGATAGTTTAACCCTTTTTCGGTCTCGTTGAACTACTGTACGAAAAAGGAACTGAGAGAGTTCTCTTTTAAGCGTTTTTCCAAACTCTATAATCCCGAAAAACCTTCAAGTTTTCTGTCTTTGGACTCGTTAAAGCACACATCGACAGGCCCATACGGGACCGATCCCTTACTTCTTCCGGTTCATTAAACAAAGGAAGAGGAACTTACTGAAGGTGAGTTATATCGAGCATGTGTTATCCTCCTTGAGCTCGTTAAATAAAAAATAGGTACTCATCTATATGGATGGGGGAAAAATTGAAAGGAGAAAGCCAAGCAGTCTCTTGAGAACATCATCCAACACTTCTTAGAGTCGCCCTTGAACATGGCACTTTGTCATTTACATACATCATAATCTGCTGAACCTCTGCATTGAGCCAATCCTTTGAGTTCCTTTCACTCCTCTGGGTCACCTGACGCAAGTCATCACGTCCATTGCATAAGTATTGGTCCACGTCACGTTTTCTATTGTGCCTCAGTGTTCAAGGGAAGTATCCGCCTCGAGAGTCAACCATCCCAAATATCTTGTCTCAAAACCCGTGTCAGTCCATGTTCTTTTGATCTACCAATTATATCTTTATATGCATTTCACGTCGTTGATGGAGGATAAATCAAGGCCCTCCCTCGATGAGTCTATTCTTGTCGACTTCAACACATTATCCAGGAATTAGACTTAGAAACTAGTCAGTACTTTGGGACCTGCATGCCTCAATGGCAGGCCTCCTCACATTCGACAGTGGATTTACACTATTAACCTCTGATCAAATGATTCCACGAATGTTCGACCTCATCTCATATATTCAGGTTGGATGGAATGTACTAAGGTACCTTGGGAATCATTGACATTAATGGTGATCTCCCTCGCACTTGTTAACAGTTTACCTCATTGACTGGTAATCAAGTGGTTTCTGCCATGTTCGACGTCAGGACATCTATTCACATGGTTAGAATCGTATCACACTGGGATTGGTAAGAAGACCCTGGGTTGAGTAATTCACTTTGATATATGTTTCGCCCAAGTTGCGAAGGAGTTTTTATTGGACAAAGAACACATACATTGTTACATAGATCCACTTTGTATTGGTCGTGGCTATGTCTTGTCATCTCGTAGATCCATTGTGTAGATACAATGTGGATATCCACATTGTATCTTCGGTGGCTATAATCTTTTATAAATACAATTATGGATCTGCAGTGTATATTATGGCGGCCATACCTTACAAGTCTCGATCGCCCAAGCATAGGTATGCCTGCCTTGGGTCTTGAAATATGTCATGATATTTGTTGGATGTTTGTGTGCAGCTTCTGTCAGGTTCTCCGAGTCTATACCCTTGCTTGAACGTCTACAAAGTATTTCAATCATCAGTTCATATATTCTAACTTCATACTTTGGGGGGCATTCTGTTACACGTCAAAATTGCTCAACTGGATAAGTGTCGCATATTCCTCTCAATTGTCGWAAGTGTCGCAACTTCCTTACAACTTTCGCAAGTGTCGCAAGTTGGTTACAAGTTTCACAAATGTTGTTTAAGCATACTGCCATGATGACGACACTAAGGAGACACTTAAAACATCTAATGTAATTGGTTTGAAGAAGGAGAACTGGTTCACTGGAGTCAGGTAACTCTTAACACCTAAAAGGGGCTTTCAATCAAGAGTTTTGAGGGTGAACGCTCCCCTAAAACAACCTTAGGAGCACTGGCACTCCCCTATAAGGCCTCAAGGAGCGTTATAATGCTTCCTCACCCCTCTGAAGGAGAGATGCTCATGTTTGAAGCACTAGCGCTCCCCTTAAGATTCTCAGGGAGCGTTCTAGCGCTCTGATGCCCCTTTTGAAGGAGCGCTCCCTAATCTGGGTTAGTTGTTAGCCCGTTGAGGAGAATGAGGAAAGGATCTTTCGATATTAGGAGGCAATTGTACTCGAATTCTTGGTTTCATCAAGAGATCCATGATCTAAGGAGGAGGTTCCCAACTTGTTCTAAACATAAATCAAGAGGTTAGGCTCCTCCCAACCTATATAAGCAAGCTCTATGATGGTGGAAAGGGGGAATAATTGCTAGCATGAAACCTATGATCTCATAGGAAACACACAGTCAGCCAAAGGAGAAGTGATCAGTGAAGCTTCTGTCATCCAGGTTGTGGATATTTTGAGAAAGGGTTAGACGAAGGGGACTTGACGAAGCTGTCGCATTCGCATCTACGATTGTAAGTACTACTGTCGTTATTCTCATTAATATGACACGCTTTCCCTGTTTCTTTCTAGTTTGTGTCTGATGTTACATGAACTTATCATTAATTGATGGATCTATTTTTAAGATAATATCAGTGGAGTAGGAAGTAGTCGTATCTTGTTTGTCTGCAGAACTCAGCGAGGAGCAAAGGATTGGAGTGCAACTCAGAGCGTGCAGGGACAAACGTCGATAAAGAGGTACTTCTGTTATCCTTCCTTCTCATGTATTAGTTTAGATAAATTTGAAAGGAAGTCAGTGTCCATGTTAAGCATTTTTCTGTCTAGGGTTAAGGTCAATCTCTTAGAGGCAATCTACCTGTCCGCAGGGAGATTTTCCTACAACATAAACTTATCCCTCAAAGGGGCCATCAGAGCGCTGTAGTGCTCCCTAGTAGGCTTTAGGGGGGCGCCAGCGCTTTCAAAATCTATAACGCTCCCTCAAAAGGGCCAGGGGAGCGTTATAACGCTCCCTGACAGTGTAAGGGGGAGCATCGGCGCTCCGAGATAGTGTAAGGGGGAGCACTCCCCTCCAAAAACTCAGTTTTTGAGGTGCTTTCAGATGGCAAAAGGTTTGCAAGCCTGCTGACTCATTTCTCCTCTTCCAAATCAAATGTTTGAGGTGTTTCAAGTGTATTTATCATGTCATTATAGGCACGACATAGGCATCATGGCAGTATGTTTTCTTTGACACCTGCGACACTTGTGAGCAACATGCGACACTTGCAACCTTGTGAGAAAAATGCGACACTTATCTAGTTGAGAAATTTTGACGTGTAACAACATTAGCATGGATGAACAGGGTGCTGACGTGTTGACCAAACCTCTATCTCATGTAAAGTTTGAACACTTTCGATATAAGTTTGGTATAGTCCGAAAGGACCCTTCCTGAAAGGGGGAGTATATATATTCCTTTCTTCTGACCTCGCTGTTAGACATAAAGCAAGATGAGTCATTGCTTCTGACCTCGTTGTTATATGTAAATCATGATGTTGTTTGTTCCTTGCTTCTGACCTCGTTGTTAGACATAAAGCAAGATGATTCCTTGCTTCTGACCTCATTGTTAGATGTAAAGCGAGATGTTGATGTGTTCCTTGCTTTTGACCTCGTTGTTAGACGTAAAGCAAGATGATTCCTCACTTCTGACCTAGTTGTTAGATGTAAAGCGAGACGATGATGTGTTCCTTGATTCTGACCTAGTTGTTAGACATAAAGCAAGATGATTCCTTGCTTCTGACCTCGTTGTTAGATGTAAAGCAATATGTGACTGACACTGAGCTACCAGCTTAACATCTGTGACATTGAGCCAGTGTAGTACTGTGATGTGCTAGCCTAGTGCTGTGATGAGGTATCATTTTTTACTGATACATTTTTATGTAGATGATGATGGCATTCTTTCGAGAATGATGATGCTGCCGATGAAGAAAAATTCCGATGACTCATAAATATGCTAGCCAATGTTTCAAGATGATATTGACGATACTGTACTCCTAATGCCACTGATGATGCAAACCTCTCTCGCCTGATGCTATTGAAGAAGACCCTTCTTGTTAAGGGGGAGTGTTGAAAAAATGTAACTGTGAAGAGTATTCGTATTCTTATTATTATTTTATTCATTGGATTAATCCCCATTGTGGATTAATCATGTCGGTAATTGTATTAGGACCAAATCCCCTTTTGCAGATTGGTCATTGGAAAATTGTAATAGGAAGAATAAGAAGTCGGCCCCAACAGTTATTATTGAGACCCAGAATTAAATTAAAGGTGGGTTTACCCACCCAGAGTGGGAGGTCGGCCCTACCAGTGAAACCCTTTCACACGTGTCAGTCTTGTATATATAGGGAGGCTAGTGCCTCACTTTATCACACAATTCACTTGCTCATTCTCTTATGAGGCAAGCTACAATTACCAATTGGAGAGAGGAGAAGAAGAGTGGTGCATCTTTTGGGGAGGACTATCTGTATTGGTTTGAGTTATCTCTTGAACATTGTATTGGCAATTTATGATAAGGAAGTTTTTGCTTGGTTTTCTTCCCCTAGAGGGTTTCCCAGGATAAATGTTGTCTCTTGTGAATGTGTATTTCTCAGTGATCTTGTTCTTATGATGCTATTATCTATTGAAATGCAAAGAACTATAATAATGGCATAAACATTAACATAAATTTCTATATTCCTATATTTGAAGGTCAAATAGACACAGACGCTGTAGACAAGTTGTTGAATCTACTAGAAGGATATTTTTCTGTCCATAACTTTTCGAATAGAGAAAAGATTACTTTTTCGCTCCTCAAAGATGTTCCCTATGTCAAAGATTGGTGGGAAAATTTATGTGAGAAAAAGGAAACAGATGAAACCTCATTATTTTCAGTCACAACCACCTGGGAATCCTTCATGGATGCTATTAAGGAACAATACTAACCTTTTAGAAGTTATGACGACCTGTATACCAAATGGACTACACTGCGGCAAGAAAGAGACCAAGCAGTGCCAGATTTCAAAAATATCTTCTATACCTTGCGCACCAAGCTGGGTATCAAAGATTCAGAGCAACATCTAGTGCTCAAGTATCCTGGTGCTATGCATAGATACATCTATACCGAAATGGAATTTCTAGACATCTCATCCTTGGGCGTGGGATACAGATATGTTTTCAAAATCGAGCTGAAGCTCAAAAAAAAGACGTGATAATTTGGGCTTGGGAACCCCTCACAACAAAATCTAAGAAAGGGCAGCCCCAACCCACAGAACAAAGGATAGAGAAAATATGGAAAATATCAGGACAACTAGTCCAAGCCACAAGCAAACAAGGACACCGAAAGACAAAGAAAGATATCGAGAAGTTGTGCAACTTTCATAAGATCCCTTGGCATAACACTGCTGACTATCGCTCAAAGTAGTCGTTGGTGGCCAAAGTGAAAGTCTGTGAATCAGATGTGGACTCTGACTCTGAGCCAGAACCAAAAAGGGGAAGACGGATCATTGACATGGAACCCGGTGCCACCGTTTCTACCACCAAGCTCTAGCCTGGTGAACCAGACGAGCCAAAAGAAGGAGAGCGCCTCTTCCATTCACAAATATGGGTAAAAGGCACCCCGCTGCACTTCATTGTTGATAATGGTAGCCAGAAGAACCTCATCTTAGCATAGGTCGTCAAGCAAACGTCCTTTACAACAATGCCGCATCCACAACCTTACACCATTGGATGGATCCACCAAGGAAGTGATCTCCACATCAGCCAACAGTGTCGACTGTCGTACGACATCAAGACCTTTAAAGATGAGGTATTATGTGATTTTTCTCCTCTAAAAGTTTCAACATTATTTATGGAAACATCATGTTGTATATGAGCCTAGATCTCGTAGTGTTATTATTACTTTGAATAGGAAATTGTACATGATACCCGAGGCAGTCCCACTTAGTGTTATTTCCTTGATCTCTGCTAAGAAATGTAGGAAGGTCATCTCTCAGATGGGGAAGTTTGTCTTCTTCATGATTCACTCTTAGAATAAGTGAAAGATTATAGCCACATCTAAGGTCTTTGTGGCCAACCTCTCCACACAACAAAAACAAGTAGATAAGGTCATGGAAGAATACTCAGATATCTTCTCATCACCTATACAGGTACCTATGCATTGTCAGGTCAAGAACCCCATTGATCTGACCCCCGGCACACCGCTACCCAATGGGCCATTCTATCACTGCTCTTTGTTAGAGAATGAGGAGATCAAGCGACAGTTCCAAGAACTACTCCACAAGGGGCACACCCGTCCCAGCTCATCACCTTGCGGCAGACCAATCGTTCTGGTAGAGAAGAAAGATGGAACCTGGTGACTCTATATTGATTATCGAGATCTGAATAAAATCACAGTCAGCAACCAGTACCCGATTCCCTGAATCGATGACCTCCTTGATCAACTCATGGGGGAAAAATACTTTAGTAAGATTGATCTGAATTCTGGATACCACTAGCTCCCGATAGAACAAACAGATGTATGGAAGACCACCTTCAAGTTAAAGGAAGGAATTTTTGAATGGTTGGTCATGCTTTTTGGTTTGAAAAATGCTCCTGCCACTTTCATGAGGATGATGGATGATATCATGTGACCATTCACCAATAATTTTGTAGTGGTGTATCTAGATGACATTCTAATTTACAACAAGACTTGGGCCAAACACTTGCAACATATTCAACAGGTTCTGCACACCTTGCGACAACACAAGCTATACACCAACTTGGAAAAATGTTCCTTCGACATGGACATGGTCAATTACCTGGGCTGCATCATTGATAATCATGGCATACATGTGGATCCAACCAAGATACAAGTCATCCGTGACTGGCCAGCCACAACAACACTCACTGAGCTTCAGATCTTCTTGGGCCTTGCCAATTTCTACCACAGGTTCGTGTTTGGATTCTCACATATTGCATGGGCCCTCAGCCAAATAAACAGGGGTGGTGGTAAGGTGAAATTTGTGTGGGGTTGGTCCCAACAACAAGCATTGAATGATTTGAAGTAGAACTTGTGATCAACCCCAATACTTTCACTACCATACCTACAACATCCCTCTGAAATCGAGACAGATGCTTCTGACTATGCTGTGGGTGTCGTTCTCACTCAGCACAGCCACCCCATGGCCTATCATAGTGAGACACTGTTAGATACTATCCATAAGTACTCCATTAGATACTGTTAGACACTGTTAGAAATGTACTCCATTGTACAATCTTGCCACCAGTGGAGACATTACATTCTTGGGAAGGAGACAATCATCCACATTGATCATCAACTACTACAGTTCATGCAGACACAGGGAAAATTGCAGAATGACTGCCATCAAAATTGGTCCACATACTTGCAGCAATTCCACCTCAACATCAAGTATAAAACAAGAAGCACCATCTTCATCGTTGATTTCCTCAGCAGACCACCAGTCACGACACTCACCACAGTGCTAGACTCTTGTGGCCATGAGACATATGGATGGCCCCAACTCTATGAGACAGACCCTGAATTCACCACCACCTACCAAATGTTGGGTGCAAACGCAGTTGTCGATAATTTCCATATTTAGGATGGCTTGTTGTGTCGTCTGGGCTATATCTGTGTTCCATCAAGTGAGCGAGTGAAGCTAATCTAGGAAGCCCACTATAGTTGGGTGGTAGGACACTTCGACGTTGAAAAGACAGTGGTAATTCTACAGAAACATTTCTACTGGCCAAAACTTCGATAGGAGGTCAGAGAGTATATCAGGTCGTGCACTTCCTGCGCTATTGCCAAACCGACCACTAAGAAACAAGGCATGTACACCCTTCTTCCTACTCCTAACAGGCCATGGGAATCCATCTCAATGGACTACATGTCTGGCCTCCCGTCCACCAAGCAGGGAAATGACTGTGTTTTTGTGGTTGTTGATAACTTTTCTAAGATGGCAATTCTGGTTGCCTGGAAGAAGAGCATCACAACAGAGGACACTACCAAGCTCTTCTTTGAATGTGTCTAGGTGCATTTTGGAATCCCACAAACCATTGTCTCAGATCGGGATAGTTGATTTCTCACGACATTCTGGTCAAGCCTTTGGTCACTGCTGGACACAAAGCTCACCAAATCCATGGCCTTCCACCCCTAGACAGATGGCCAAATCAAGGTTGTAAATCAAATGATTGTGCATATCCTTCGCATGTATAATTCAAAGCACCCTCGCACATGGGATGAGATCCTTCCCTATCTCCATCATAGCTACAACCAAGCCATGCATAGCTCAATCGGCCACATCCCCTTTTAGGTGGGGTTGGGATTCCAACCATTGGGTCCCATAGATGTTGCACTTCCCCTTGTAGTCACCTCGACCGAATCATCTCCTACTCCAACTGAAGATGATAGAGCCACCCGGTTCATTGAGTGGATCCAGCACATCTGCCAACAGGTTCAGGGTATTCTATAGAAGTCCAATGACAAGTACAAATAATGCCATGATCAACATCGAGTGCCACATAAGTTTTAGCTGGGTGACAAAGTTTGGTTGCAATTGTAGAAATAACACCTTACAGAACCCCATCAGAAGCTTTTCCCACTTCGTTATGGTCCGTAGACTATCACCAAGGTCATGGGGGGTAATTATTTTGAGCTCAACATTCCTCCCTTCCTTGGCCTACACCTAGTGTTCAACATGGATCTCCTTCGCCCTTATTTCCCACCATTATTGGACACTTTAGACGTAGCAGAACAACTGACACCAACAAATATCAACCCCAAATACATACAACAATAATCCAATGATGATATTGTGTACACACAGATCAATGGCACTCGACAACAAAGGATCCAACTTTATGGAGTCGTCAAAGCAGGGCAGCTCCTGCACCAAGGCAAGTGGTTCACCCGAGGCCAAATTCAACAGAAATTTCCTCATATGATGGGGGACCTCAACGAAATGGAGAACATTTCTTCCTAAGGAGGGAGGATCGATCCATATGGATATCGATGGCCACCCACCTTTTCCAACTGGCGCAAAACAGTTTTCTGACAATTTTGGCAATTTACTATTTTTAGTAGTTTTAACTTCCAGGGCCATTTTGATGGCCTAAATGAAGGTTTTTTTGGATCGAGCTCCTCAATTATGGATAAAGGAATGATTGAGCCCCGAAAATTAATCTCCTCGATTATACGTTTCCAACGGGCTATCACACGCCTAAAACGAAGATCGTATGCAAAAGTTATGACCCCAAGAAGTTGATGTGCTAACTTACCCAAACGGGGTGCACATGACTTTTGGCGCTTCATCTCCTAGGGTTAGGTTTTTGGATATCTAGGGTTTTTGGAATTCTTTTTTATTGTAAAAATGCCTTCAGAGCCTCATTGTAATCTTCTTCTTTTGAATGCATGCAGTCGTCACATATCTTCTCAAAGATAAGCCACCACCATTCCAGCAAGCTTGTTTCCGCTGCATTTTATAGTTTTAGCTTATTTCATTATTGAATAGAAAACTAGTTTTATAGTATCTATGTTATTTTTTGTTAAGAACTTGTTAATAATCTGTATTCATTTTGTTCTACTCAAAAAATATGGATCACAACTGGTTCGCATTGTTGAGTTCGGAATTGGCTATGCTCTTTTTAGAAACAGTGCATTCTCGGTTGAGTTCTGAGAGGCTTATACTTGGTTTAACAGGTAAGTTTTTAGCAGTAACTGCTACTCATCATGACCATATGGACGCAATTGGGTGTGAGTTGTCTGATGGGATAGTTTAATCAAGGTAAATCCTATTCCGATCTTGGTATTTACTTATTTGAGTGGAATAGGGATGTGGCCGATTTGAGACCTTTCTGTTTGACGGGTGGGTGTCCCGGCACGAAATTCGATGGCATATTGGAATAATGCATCTTTATGGCTTAACGACCTTCATACGAGGTACATGAATTGAAAATAAAGGTTGTGACTATACTGGGTTTGCGTGGCCTATGAATCAGATTGAATTTGGATTCATGGCCCCTCCGACCACAAACGTTGTTCCCATCGTCTTTAATGACTGTCATGAATGGACTCTCTTATGGTTTAGGTCCTGTATTGCTGAGTCGTCAGTTCTGATCAACCAACACTTAGAAAAAACAAATAAACTATGTGTTATGGCGCAATACTGCACATATGGACTTTATTAACTGAATTTACAAAATTTCAAAAAGAAAACAAAACTCAAATCTATCTATTGTACAAGCTCCTTCGGATTGGAGCGACTGTCCTTCTCTCTCAGGTTTGTGATAGGTAGGGCTTCAGGTGAGCTCCATTCACCCATATCGATCATAACATACCATCAAGTTGTGCGAGTCTAACTTCTCTTGAGGTTCGGATCTCTGCAACTATGAAGGGTCCCAACCAGTGCATACGTAGCTTGCCAGGATGCTTCTGGTATCGATTGTCGTAGAGTAACACCTTGTCCCCTCATGTGAATACCTTGGTATTAATGTGTCGTTCATGCCAAGATTTTTTTCTTTCCTTTTCAACCAACTGATGGAAGTCTTCTATAAATAAGGTTTCCTCGAGTTCTTTTAGCTTCGCAAGTCTTTGCGCCACTAATTCCTCTTCTGTCATATGTGTGACTTGTGAAATATACAGGCTTGGAGTGATGAACTCTGTAGGCACGACTGCCTCTCTCCCGAAGACTAATTTTAACTGTGTGTATCTGTGGAGTTTCTTCATGGTTGTCCTACTGGCCCATAGGATAGCTAGAACTCTATCATCCCAGTCCTCTCATTTTGTGCAACAGATCTTTGTTAGTCCCTTTTACAGAATCTTGTTGAAGGCTTCAACTGTTTCGTTGACCTGTGGGTGGTATGGAATGCTCTTGTGATGATGGATCAGAAATTCTATTGTAAGTGTTTCTATAGTGATGCTAATGAAATGATCTCCCTGATCATTTTTTAGGATCCTAGGACATCCGAACCGGGTGATGATATTCTCGAAAATGAACCTGGTAGGAGTGTCTGTCAAACAATCCTATACCACTGTTGCTTCTGCCAAACGGGTAAGGTAGTCAGTCGCAGTAATGATGTACTTGTCCTTTGAATGTTTGGTTGTAGGGTTGATTGGTCCAATTAAGTCAACTGCCCATTTCTCAAATTCTTGTAGAGCTCTAATTGGTTGTAGTCGTAGTTCATCTCGGTGGGACAACTTGCCCACCCGTTGAAAAACATCACATAATATAGCGTATACTTTTTCATCCTTGAATAGTGTGGCCCACCAAAGTCCTGCCTGTAGAAAGTTATGTGTCGTGGCCTTTCCTCCTATGTGTCCTCCTACGATTCCACTATGGCATTCCCAGAGTATATCCTGCCTTTCATGATCCAGGACACATCGTTTGAGGATGTTGTCTAGTCCTAGTTTATACAATTGTCTGACGATCAACTAGTAGTCTACTACTTCGACGACCATATGGAATTTTTGGGTTGTTGAATATTCTTTAGGACATGCCTATGTATTGAGAAAGATTGCTATGTCCTCTAGATATTCTGGTATGGCCTCAATCCTGAATAAGTTTGCATCTGGGAGCTGGTAATCCACTGCTCTGCCACTTTCTCCTAACTCTATCCTGGATAGATGGTCGGGTCTGACATTGCATTGTCCTGTCTTGATGATGACTTCAAAGGAAAATTCTTGAAATAAAAACAACCATCTACAAATTCTCCCTTCCAACACAGGTTTTTTAACTAGGTATTTCAGTGCAAAATGATCAGTAAAGAATTTGAAGTGAGACCCTAACAGATAATGTCTAAATTTTTGTGTAAAGCATAAATCATTGTTAAGCCTTCCCTTTCTGTCATTGTGTAGTTGTGTTCTTCTTATGACATCTTTTGACTCGCAAAATAGATAGGGTGATCCATAGCTCCATCTCTAGGTTGCGTTAAGATAGCTCCTAAGGAAATTCTGGAAGCATCTACATGGACGTGAAATTCCTTCTCCCAGTTTGGGAATATCATAATCGATGATGTAATGAGTTTCTACTTAAGTGTCTCTGTGACACACCCACTATCGTAAATTAATTTTTTTTTTTGAATTAATCTCCCACACATGAGAAATCTCCAGAAACCCTCATTAGCGAAGTGCCAATCCCTGGTTCAATATTGGGATTCGGGGTTTCTAATGTCAGAATTCATTCACCCCCATAACTCACGATCCTCCGAATTCCGATGCGCTCCTTACACATTAGCCCTCCAGGCTATACAATAGCCCATGTGACCATTTACCATAGGACCACCGCCGTATAACCTCCCATCGGGATTTCGGCATTTGTGATGATGCAAAACACATGTCCACGGGAATTTCGATTTCTCGATTCGCGACGCGCCTTTCTGATCACGCTAGCCCCACTGGTTTAGTCTTTGGTCCACATGACCAACTCCATGACCACTACCTCATCCCCGTCGGGGCTACAGGGTTTCCCATGTCACAAGACCCATGTCCACGGGACACGCAGTATCCCGAATCCCGATTCTCTCCAGGTGCTTGACAGCTGGCTCCCACTCATCGGGGTTTCGCGGTTCGCGATTCCGTATGACAAGAGTTCCTTGCATTCGAAAACCCCGATATGCCGAACCCCGACTATGTTAGATCCAGTGACACGCATCCTTCAAATGATGGATGGTCTTGATTGTATCGGAGAATTGCGTATCGCGATTTCCTGGTGCACAAATCTCTTGTCTCCGGGAACCCCGATTCCCGATCTCTGACTTTCTGGGATCTCTCGCCACGTGTCCCTGCTATTTGGATGGTGTTGATCCCATTGGGAAATCGCAGATCGCGATTTCCTGTTGCACAATGTCCTTACCTTCGAAACTTCCGATGAACAAAACTCCGACGGTGCCCAATCTCTTTCCACCTGTCCTCGCAGATGAACGACCCGGATTGATTCTCGGGGTTTCGGGACTTAGGATGTCTTGGTCCTCATGGCCTCGAGAACTCCGATTTTCCGATGGGACAAACTCCGATAGCGCCTTGATCTCCGACACCTGTCCCTCAGATGGACGACTCAGATCTTATCGGTAAATCGCGAATCACGACTTCTTATTGCAACAGTTCTACACTCCTAAATTCTCCGATGGGAGAAATCTCGACGACTCCCCAGAACGCTGACACGTGTTCGGCCGATATCAACGGTTAGGATCTGTTCCTCTGCACACTATAGTTTAAATCCGGTGCATCTTCTCGAGATCTGACGGTTGTCGAGACTATGACCTAAGATCCGATGGTTCAGGTCATTTCTCCTACATGCTCTCCTTCCAGAAGTTATACTACGTGAAACTCCTCTCGATCCAACGGATTACGGGATTTTTGCTCCAGATCTGATGGCTCAGATCTCTTCCTCGCATGCCTACCCCTACGCTTATCCCCTGCGCAGTTTCTCTAGATCCAACAGCTGACGGGTATATTGGACCGAGATCCAACGGTCTAGATTCGTTCTTT